>VNJN01010202.1:0-357649 GCA_008042485.1 Drosophila mayri | reverse complement strand
AATTCATGCCCACCTTTCTCCCCACCTTTCTTTTCCCGATTGGGAATTCGTGCCCACTTTCTTTTCCCGATTGGGACTTCGTGCCCTGAATCATCGATACATCGAACATCGATGTTTTCTTCGTCAATGCTCTCTCAATTACCGATTGGGAATTTGTCCACCTATATTTTTCCGGTTGGGACTGATGAAGTTAATGTTTTATCGATGTTTTTGACCAGAAACGCTCGCTTGGCATTGAGCGCCAAAATTAAAAAATGTCTTTAGGAGTATAAGAAATTTTATAAAACTGAAGTAGATGTAAATAAAAAGGAACTAAAAGTGGATTAATAAAATGATATTTCATACAAAATTTGAATTATTTATGAACAAAACTTAATAAATTTAAGAATAAAGATAACTAAAGATATTTCCCGAAGATATTAGCAAAGTACCTCATATCCATAATCATTTTATGTGCACTCCACCTGAGAATATTTGTGATATGCCTCTATTTACTTGACTTATCTTCAAAGATCACCTGTTTTCCTTTGATAAATAAGTACCTACTGCATGCTAGATAAATTTGTTGAAAATTAAGCTATTTACTGCACACTAAATGGGTTTCGCTTGAGTGAAGTCCACAAATATTTGCCAAGTACACAAGTGCATAATGAAATAGTGGGATATTGCATTGAGTTCGATTACCATATCGGCGACTATGATATGTTATACCCTTGGGTATTTATAATGCCACGATTTCCTTATCGTAAATACCCAATGACTCCCCAGTGATTGAAGGGACAACTTGGACTTCCCTTCAAGGAACCTTGATCGACAGAGCCCGCCTTATCGCTATTAATTTGCTGCCCCACTATATATCGCGAAACGACTATATGCATCGATGCATCGAACATCGATAAGACGATAGTTTGATTGTAGTTAGTGATTCTGAAAACATCGATAATTTTAGCGATGTTTTCGTAGGTTTATCGATGTTCTGTACATTATTTTTAAGAAACATATTTTTTTAATAATTCCTCAAATATTTTTTTATTATGTTGCATTTATAAGCGCCTTAGTTGCTTATCGGCTATTCTTGTTTTCAAAGGAAGTTATTGATGTCGGTCAGAGCAAAACAAAAAATAAGTGATCAGCAGTTTGCTCATAGGGTCGTTAACAGCTGCTGCACGAAAACAGAAGCAGAATTGGAATCAGCAATCAGTGGTATTATTGCCCTGCAGAACGCAACCAAAATGTGTTTTATTATTTAAATTTTAAAACGCAGTTATGAGAATACATGAACGAATCTTAAGTGTTGATAAATGCAGGCACATCACCAGAAAAAAGATGACTGCTATGATTGATAGAAAACACTAATTACATTCCAAACAAACTAAATTTTTAATCCATGACAACATAAAGGCTATCAATAAATGATTACTAACCATCAAATGACATTGTTTAATTAAATATTCAATAGCTTGTTGAAGTGAATTTTGTAGTTAACTGGTCCACACTGCAACTCCTTTCTGACTATTTAACACTAGATTTTCTGCTCTGCTGTTAGATTCCATAAGCGAAATGCAGTTAAGCTCATTTTGGGAAACAACAAAGTATGTACATAAACAAATACAAATTAAATTTTAAACCTTTTAGTGTGACCAAACCTGTAGATATATAAAAAAAACAACGAAATATTACACTTCTGTGACTGTTGGGCACCCTAAAAAGAGGAAAATGTTATTTTTCCAGTTGGCCATACTTTTTCCCGTCTAAAACAACAACAAAACGCAAAGCAACAAAAAAAATTTTGCTGAACGAGAACGGTCGTGTCGCGCGTGTTGCTGTGTGTGCTGAAAAAAAAAACATTTTTTGGGCCGCAGCATAACGGAGAAGTTCGGGTAATTATTATACAATACTCGTGTTCTCGCAGCAAATCGAAATAAGCCAAATTGTGCTATCTAACCAGAAAAAATGCGAAAAAGTTAGCTGAATTACGTGAGTAAAGGCTCTGTATGTGTGTACGTGACAGAGCGAGGCGGCAAATCTGTGCGGCGTGAAAGAGGGAGAGCAGCAAAATATAAATGCTGTAAATGCTTCTCGGCGTGTGTCTTGTGTGTGTTCCTGTGTTTGTAATTAAGTGTGTGTGTGCTAAAACAAATGCTTAAATTGCAACAAAGAAAATTGTATAAAGTATTCGAAGCAAAGAGCAGAGCAAAAGCAATGGAGGAATAAAAAGAGAAGAGGCTGCTTAAAGAAGAGAAGAAGAAGAAGAATAAGCAGCCGCCGCGAGTTTTTTGCGCGCGCGTGTGTGTGTGTGATTGTGTGCGCACACATATATATATTTGTATATGTGTATATAATCAAGAAGAAAAAAGAAAAGGCAGCAGCTGAAAGTCATTAAAAAAGCAATGTCGAGTGTTTAAAAGTAATCTTTAATTTCCCTATTTCTTGCAGCGCCTAACAACGAAAATAATAAATAATATACATGTATAAGAAAAATACAACAAGGTTAAATATAGTGCTTAAACAGTGAACATTGCGGTTTCAAACGTCTATTTGCATGTCTTCCTCTTCTTCGTGTTTCTTAACCAACAAAAACCCACAAAAGCAATAACAACAACACCAACGGATGGATTAAAATACAAAAACAAGAACTTTTGAGAGCGTGAGAGAGAGCGGGACAGAGTGGAAGAGCAAAAAAGAGAGGCGTCGGCTAACAGCTTATCATTTGACAAAGCACGAGCAAGAAACAGAAGAAGCAACACAAGGAGACGGAAAACCAAAACGCTGATTGCGCTGAAATGTGAGTAATCTTATTAAACCGAAAAAGACAAAGCCACGAACTTAAAACTAGGAAAAATGTAATTGCACAAAAGTGTGAGAAAATGTGTGTTCACTGTTTGCTTATTTCTTCCTATCCTTTATTTGCCATTTGTGTCTGATAAGGGCGGAAGTGCAATTGAAAGACCTTGAGAACCGTTTATTTACGTACGTATGTATTTATCTATCAGATTCGCATATGCCGGATAGTGGGGTAATTGGCCCAATTAATTGCGGGAAATGTAAATACAAATTTGGAAAATAAAATACAGGGAAATATAACATTTACAGATAATGATCAAATATTTAGTATGCAAGGCATAATTTGTGGTGTTGGCTTATAGGCTGTTATATATTTCCTTTCCTAGAGGCTGTCAACTAAATATTTTCCTTTGAGCAGAAATCCAAGAAAATACTTTTATCAAAGTAAAAGCAATTTTCTTTCGCGCCCCCGGCAATCCAATAGGAATTCCGGCAGTTACAACCAAGTTAGGAATCTGGTTTGGATGTTGTGCCATCAAAAGTTATGCATGCCGTCAGTCAAAGTCTATAAAAACCAATTAAAAGAACCAAAATACAAACGAAAATGCCAACGCACTCGTAAATAGGAAATAGAAAAACAAAATGCCGAAAGCCATTTCAGAGAGACTCTTTCTTATGGGGCCAAAGATTAAAAACCGAAAACCAATTATGGCCAACTAGTTAGGATTTCTCGTTTAGAGGGTAAAGAAGTGACAGCCATTTGGCCAATACGTTTCTAGGCAGAGCTAACCAATATTGATCTCGACAAATTTTGCAAATAGGCAAATGAAAAATAAGAGAATACAATTTATTTTTTTATTAACAAATTTTTCTTATAAACATTTTTATAAATATATTGAGATTGATTGATATTTTTCCTTGGGCATTTGCTTATTGCAACATCTCTTCTCCGTCAATTAAAAGTTTTCTTGTAATACTTTTATTTCTTCTTCCTTAAAAAAAAAACACAAGGAAGAGACATATCAAGAAACTAAAAGAAAAAAAGGAGGCCTTCCAGAATTAAATTCTCTTCCCTTATTCGATTTCCTTTGTGTTGCAAAATTCCAAAGGCGCATACTAAAAACAACAGACTTTGAATAAAAAAAAACTGTCCAAAGAGAAGTCAGTAAAAACAGAAAAGAGGAATAAAAAAAATATGAAAAAACGTGGCAAACCAAACAAAAATAAGTTTCTCTGTATGTTGTTGCTGTTGCGGCGACTGCATTGGATACACAAAAATAAACACACACGAAAAAAAAAATAAAAACAGACGTCTCTTTTGCTTCCCACTTTATCTCCTTCGTGTGTGTCTGTTGTTGTTTTTTTCCATTGCACTCCAATCTGCTGCTGCTTTTCCTAGCTCCAATCCGCCTCTCGCCACATCTTCTGTCTCTTGCTTCTTCTCCCGGCTTATATATGTAAAACAGGAGAAGAAGAAGAAAAAAGATACCGTTGCCAGTCAGCCAGTGGATTGTATTAGTACTTTTTTTCTTCTGTATGTGCTTTTCTTGTCTCCATCATTTTTTTGTGGCTCTTCTTTGCCTGTTTTCCCGCTTTGCTTCCTGGTTGAGTCTTTTCTCTTCTTGGCAGATTACAACGTTACATTTTGGCGCACTACTTTGTCCCCCAATTTGCATCCATTTTATTTGTGAATTGAAAAGAGTGAAAACGAATTCAAATTGGGTTTTTCATAGTTATTCTTCAAATTTTCCATAGTAAATTTCAGACACCTCAGAGGTATATTTCGGAATATTCTTTGCTTTGTTCGATTCTATTATCTTTGGATATATTTATGTATCTGTATCTTCATATTCATTGCATCAGCATCCGCAATTGGCTGTTTTATCTGTATCTGTGTAAGACAAAAATAGTTGCATTTTGGAGGTCTGCACTTTCATGGCGGAAAAATGAAAAGCGAAACAATGCCATAAATACAACAAATATGCCATGCACACTCACACAAAGGCAAACTGTAACGAAAATAGATAAATAAATTCGGAAAAGAACAAGGAAAAACTTTTACAGAATGTGAATGTGCATTGGGGATTCCGGATTTCGGGGAGGCGGTGGCGATGGTGATGGCGAGTGTGGTAAATGGCCTGCTGTAAGATGTTGTTGACTGTTTAGAATTTAAACTTAAATTTAGAACCGAAAAGTTCAAACGCAGCTGCAGCGCAAGGCGGAAAATGGGAATAGAAACTATAGAGAAAATGGGGGAAAACTGGGAGTGGAAAGATATACAAACATGCATTTATAAATATTTAAAATCAGAAGCTAACGAAATTGCTTTTTTTTATTTACGTTTCGTGAGCTTCAATCTCTACTATTCCTATCTGTTTTCTATTTTAATCTATCTCTGCCTCTTTCATCATGTGTGTGTATTGCTTTTTTATTTTGACAGTTGAATGAACTCAAGCATTTTATATAAAAAAAAAAACAAGAAAGACAAAAAAACTAAATACACACAAGCACACAAAATAACAAACAGAATGAGCATGTAAGATAAACGGAAAGCTAAACGATTTCGGTAAAGATAATAGTGTGAAAGTGACTTTAGTGTGATAAGAACGTTTTTTTTTTAACTTATTTAAAAAAATATTTTTAGTAAGTTTTGTCTATTAAAAAAAAAAGTATTATATAAACTATATAAATTATAATTTTGACCTCAACTGTATATACTGATAGTGAGAGGAAGCAGGCCAGATAGAGATGGGGTAGAGAACGAGATGGCGAAAGAGAGACCTCACCAGTCAAGCCACAAAAAGTAATTTTGTGTTGGAGCTAGAAAAAGAAGAGAAAAAAGACAAAATAAAAAAACAAACTGCGTGCAGGCCTTTCAATAAATGTGAGAATGGGAGGAGAGGACCCACAAAAGAGGTAGATGAGGAGGGTGTCCCAGTCCAGACAGTAAATGAAGTTTACGTAGAGTTGTTGTTGGTGTTGTTGCCTTTATTGGTTTTCCTTTTGCTGCCTCGCTTTTTTTTATTTGTATTTGAATTCTTTTTCTTTCGTTTGTTGTTGTTGTGCAGCTTTATATTTTATTCCTACCGTTCAGATACAGATACGCTGAATATGCAACTTTGTATGGGACATTAGATACATAGAATTGGTTTTTGGTCCGCAAAATATACAGAGCCACACATAGAAAATGTTCATAAAAATAGCAGAAAGTAGAAAATAAAATTGAAGTTCAGTGTTTTATTTTGGGAATCTCAAAAAAAGCGAAAATATGTTTCTGCTTTGTGAAGAAAAGTTTACTAAAATTAAATTATACTTCAAAGTATTTTTATGTCTAAAACTATTTGATTTTATTCCTTAGCCTTATTTTTAATACCTTTATGGAGCACTGTTGCCAGTTTTCAGGTTCTGTGTGGTGTGCCTAATGCATTTTCACTCTCTTTTGGAGTGGTTTTCTGAGTGGATGTGGGTGGATTTCTTTAGATTTTCCTTTAGTGATGTTGTAGGCTGCTGATGGGTTTCTTGAAAGCTCTCAAATGGTCGTGGTAACAATAACAATATAATTTCATCGACTCCACATGGCCTTAAATATATATACATATATATTTTTATGTACGTTGGTTTGGCTTCCATTCATCGAATTAGTTCTCCAATCAATGTTACAAATTGAGGTTACCCAACCAAACTGTTCTTCATTCTCTTCGATTCGCTTTTCCAATTTTTCGTCGCTTTGTGCATTTTTCGTGCTGATTCGTCGTTTAATGGGGCTTCGCTTAAAATCGAATCAACCAGGAACGCCACATGTATGACTCTTAAAACAGAGGTTACTTGATAAAGTAAACCCACGGAGACCAAGGAAAACATAAAAAATTAAAACTTACATTTTATGGTTTTAAAAAGACTACCAAAAAAAAAGTTATAAGTAACCATGATTTTTGTAAAGTTTTAATAATAAAAGAGTCTATTTTTGATGTGATTGTAAGAGAAAATTTAATAATAAAAACCTGCAGCCTAAAACAAAAACAAATGAAATATTTAGTTAATAATAATATAAGCTTATTTCCCTTCTTTGAAGCGGCCAGTGTATAAATATACAAACCAATTCCCCGTCAATTTTCCTAGCCTTTCTTTTTTGCCAATTTTTGGGCGCTGTTTTTCCAGCACGCATGACGCGCGCATTTTTTCGTGGTGTTCCAGTTTAAGCTTTAAGTTCTTGTCGGCACATAAATCGATAAATTGCTTAATTCTTTTTCCTTTTTTTGGCTGCCGCGGCGGCCACACCTTTTACATACATATATAGCAGGATGCAAACTGCTTTTTGTTTTCCGTTTTCTGTTTTTGTTGTTTTGCTCTAGATTTTCCTGTGCTGCCTGATTTTCCTGTGTGTGTGTGTATGCCAGCAGCTGCCAAGGAAAAGCCAAAAGCAGCAAAACATGTGTTCGAAAGCGAAGCCAAGACAAACTGGCGTCGCCTGTCAGAGTGAAAAAGTTGAAAAAAGCCTTGTAGAAAATGAAAAATAAAATAAAATAAACTTTAAGATAGGGGTTTCGGTTGGATGGACCTTCCCCTAGGGTTAAAAAGAGTTGCAGGGAAAAGAGGTAGTAAGGGGAACTAATAAAATGAGTTTTGCTGCTGTCTGCCAAAAAGGATTTTCTTATACCCTATCTAAGGATGATTTGTTTTTATTAAGCTTACAGATGTCTGGAAGGGTTAAATTAAAAATCCAAACTTTAAAATAATTAAAATATATTATTGAATGATATAGCAGCAATATATATATATAAATAATAAAAACCAAAGCGAATAATTCGTATGAAATTATTATTAAAGAAAATAAATAGAATTATTATATCTTACTTCACTTTTGACTTTTATTATTCAGTCAAAATATCACCTATAAAATATGGGAGTGTATATTAAATAACAAATTGTATCAACAAAAATTATATCCTTTTTCATATTAAATTCTTTTTGCCTGAACATTGAAAGCTTGTCTTTCTTCCTTTCTTTTTTGCCATTTCCCCTGATGAAAACACGCACGTATAGTAGGGAAAATGTACTGCAAAATATATACATTTTCCCTTAGGTTTTCCTTTTCCTGGCAAACACGTACTGGGTTAGGAAAATGGAGGGCTTCTTGGGTTTCCATTTGGAGCTGTAATCTTTGATCAAATGGCGTGATTGACTGATTTAGCAAGGATTTTGGCATGTGCCTCCTTGTCAAAACAAGCTGTTGCCATTTTTTGTGGACTTTAAGGAAAAAAATAGAAAGGACCTTTGAATACAACAGAACCAAACTATTTTTACTTTTAGAAAATAGTAAGTTATTTGTTTATTTTCATTTAATTGCCTCCTTTACATCTTTAAGATGCTTTAATTAAATGTTTCCTCAATCAGCTAATCGGCTTTCTGTCTTAAATGTCATTCTGTCAAAAGTTGACAAATTAAAGTTTCTGCAGCTTTGGGTGATTTATGGTCCAATCCCATAAATAAACAAAATGTCAACGAAGTGAAATACCCCAGAGAGTGAAACCTTAATTAGTGGTTAGAAGGTGGATGGGAAATAAAATAAACTAGTTGAGGAATCCTTACGAAAACTTTGCCCTTTGCCTTTCTGATAGCATAAAAATACTTAATTTTTCTTATTCACGGCCGTGTGGTTCGATGAGAAGTCAAAGATAGGTAAAAGTATCTGGCAGATACACGGATACTTTAGCTGTAACATCTTAGTTTTTGTAGCTATCGAGGCGTGCAACTGGAACAACTTGTACATACAGTTGAAATCAAAATATTAGCACTGCTTAAAATATATTAAATTAAAATTAAATGATCTCTAATTAAATAGTCCCTGATTATATATTTTTTCTTAGATATTTGTCAAGTTTATTTACATTTATTTTAGACTGATTAGCTATACAAATAGTATATATCTTTATTTTATAAGATTATTAAAAATATTCGAGTAATAAATCATAATATCCATAATATTTTTTAAATCCTATCTTTAATGAAGTTAAATATTTATTAACAACATTATCTGATTCTGTTGTTTTGAGGCTTTTATTTTTTTGACCCTCATTGAGTGTGCTTTTTTATCTGTAAAATGCTGTAGCGGCATCCTGTGTTTCCGCAGATGGATAGATATATAGATGGACTTTGCCGCTATGCTGCCGTTATGCTAAAATCCCATAAACATAAACAAGGCTCACACACACACACACACAAACGTGTGCTCTTTTACCTCATCTTAATTCCCCGCCTTGCTTGGGAGGGTTTTTCCTGCCTTCCTCTTACATGGCAACAGAGAAAATCGATGGCAATTTACGTCTGTATATATATGTATATATATATATATATATACGCAAAAACACACATATAAACTTATGTATTATGTATTTTGCTGTACATGCGCAAAATTCCACAGTCAACACACACACTATATAGACTTGGTGCAACTTTTTCTCGTAGACAAAACAAAACAAAACAAAAAAGCAAGGAACAAAAGCTGGCAATCCAGCACACACACACACACGCACACCATCCCTACAAAAAAAGACGCCTACACACTTGCCACCACCACCACCCCCTATTTAGGCCCCATTCCCCATTCTTTTCCCTATTTTCTACCCTCCCTTCCTTCATTTTCTCTTTCCCAGTCAACGCTGTCATTATTTTCATTTTCAACTTTTTCTCGTGCCATCTAAGCCACCCCCTCGGCCTGCCCCCTCCGCCCACCGTACGACCTCATTCACACAGTGAAAAGCTCAGCACACTTTTCTCAAACCCTCAGCCCGCCGACCCACTGCCTCTCTCCCCCCTAGAGCCCCAGCTGGCAACGCACATTTTGATAACAATTTTTTTTTTCCTTTTTGATAAAAATAATGCGGCAACAACGCCCCAAGCTCCAAGGAAAAAGGCATTGGGTGGCAGTGTCTGCTGAGAGTAGAGAGGGGTGTAGTGGAGGGGGGGGTGGGGAACGTGCCAGGTCAGTGGGTGGCGGTTGGGTGGGTTTTGGTTTCTGGCATCTTGTCTGCTCCATGGATGTGGCTGTGCTTGTGTGTTGGCTTGTGTTTGTGTAACTAGTTTTTGCGCCCATTTTTACTTTGGCATTCTTGCCACTGCGCTGTTGCCGCACTTCACACACAGAAGCACCGAAATAAATAAAGTTACAATAAATAAATTAAATAGGAATTTATGTTTTTATTTTTAAATTGAATAAAAAAAAATATATATAAAAAAATAAAACAAAGAAAAAGAAAATAACAATATCTGTTTATAAATAATACAAGGTAAAACTATATTTAATTGGTAAATAATATTGTTCTCAGTGCACTGGGCTTAGGCTCCAAAGGCTCTTCGCCTAAGCCATCTTGCTCCGCTTCACTTTGATGCCAATAATTTAATTCATTGAATATGAAGATAAATTGCGATGGCGATGGAGAAACATTCTGCATTCGGAAACCTTTTCTAGAATTTAAATTACTTTAACTTTGAGGAATCTTGATTACTTTGATATTTCGGTTAATTAAGTTTGCTGCCAAAAGGGTGGCAAAATAAAGGTCCTTTTCCTTTCCTTTCCTCCGCACAGCGTAGATATTAAAGCATAAAGTTAAATGCTTAAATTTTTTTTTTGCAAAGCTTTAAGTATTCTGCGATAAGTTGCCAAGATAATGGTATGGCAGGCCAAAAGGGAAAACCAAATGAAATACGAGCAAGACAGGATCCTAATGGCCAATTAGATGGCCCAAATTGTGATAGCTTATCCTTGAAAACAAAACTGGAAAAGCTCTTGGGTTTAACTAGATATTGGCTAATGGCTTATTTATCAGCAAAAAGAAATAATGGTTGTTGTATTTCTTAAAGAAATGTTTGGAAACATTTCAGATACATTTTATAAAACACAATTTAATTGAGATATTTGTTTTTCATGCGGTAATTTATGCATTCCTTTATGTTGAGTTAATCTCCTTTTAATTTATAGCTTCTTGAATTTATTTGCTTAGCATAAATTAATGATTGGCATCAAGTAGTGTTTATTCGATTTGTTTGAATTTATGACTTTTGTTTTGTCATTTTCAAATTTACATTTCTGCAACATACGCGAGATTAATTAATGATGTGGTTAAATGTAGTTGAAAGATTTATCTTATTTTAAATAGTTAAATAAAATAGACAACTATTTGTAGGCTTTTGTCAAAGCTAAGCTTCTTTAATATTCTTAAGGAACTTAAAATTTTTTTAATAAAAAAAAGAAAAAAAATTAAAGCCCGGCCAGGAAAAATTTAATTTCCAACTCGAAAAGAAAGGAAAAACGAAACGAAATTTAACGCGTAACGAGAATGACACAAGAAGGCAATCTGCTACGCCCATTCTCCGCCGCCTGTGTATCGCATTACCAATAGCAACAAAAGCCAATCCCCGAGGACTACCGCTCCGCCTTCCATAAATTTGACATTTTCACATTAATTTAATGCAAAAGAAAAAAAAAAACAAAAATGTTGGTAAAAGAAAAGAGGAAGGGAATGAAAAGGAATCCGCCTTGACGTCCTTGCCAAAAGCTTGAGGCAAATTTAAATGCAGACGCCATTTTCTATTAGTCCACACATTAAATTTGATGGCGCGCCTTCTTATACCAAAAAACAATATCCTGCGCCGGGACAGCCACACCCTCTCTCATCCTGTCGGAGCTCCCGAAAAAGTTTTGCAAGCCCAAAATAAAAGCAAGCGAAACAGAAGCCACCGCTCCTTGCTCCTTTGGCTGTCATCTTCGTCCTTTCTGTCGCTGACAGCGCCCAAAAAGGAAGAAACTAAGACAGAGACGGCAAAGTAGAAAAGGAGAGTGAGGGTATCATAGTTCTGGTCAAAATAATAGCACATTGTCCGAAGATAAATCTGGTTTGTTAGTTAGGAATTTCCTAACATTTTAAATCTGATTAAATAAATATTTTTAAATCTTTAAAATGTGTAAATTTATATAGGTTATTTATTACAATTATTAAAATGTTATTCAAGAATATACAAAAAAGGAGATTTATCAATAAATCAATGGATTTATTTCTAAGATATTGAATTTTAAGGTTATATCCCTCAAAAGATGAATGTATTTCACCCATTATAAAGTGCTTGGACACCTAGTATTTTGACCCCAAATGTATAAATGGCAGAGGATGAAGAGACCAACAACAATATCCCTCTAAGGACTCTACTTTTTTTCAGCTGCTGCTCTGCAATTTGAAATATTTCGCCAGGCACCGCCCCAAAAAAGTTACTTGGGATTTAAGGGATGGGAAATGTTGGAGCAGCGCCCCAAAATGATTATTTTTCATGCTTTCTCATTTCATTTTACTGCCTTCGCACAAACACAGGCAAACATAAGCACACACACACTCACTGAAAGTCGGAAACTTTCACAATAATGCTGCCTTGGGGGTTGCTGCCTCTGCCGCTGCCACTGCCAGCTGCGACGTACCCCCAATGGGGGGACGGCGGAATAAGAAGAAGCACAAGCCTCACGTGCGCTGCCAGCAAAGGCAGCGACGTCGGCAGCGCGTCATCAGCATTGTCTGCCCTTGATTTTATCGATTTTCACACCCACCCGCCCGGCGTCCTTTGGCCTTTTTCGGCTGCTGGCAGCGAAGTCAGCGGCACTCTGAAATCAGAGCTGACAGCCTTAAATATAAATAAATATAAAATATATACAGAGGCTCTAGGTTTTTTCTGGATTTTAAATTAAAATCAATTTAAACTCAGTTAGTTCATTTCAATTTATTTAAAGTATCTGAAAAATATTTAATTTTGTTTTAAAAGAAATATGTGTTATATTATTTAAACACCTCAAGAATTTATTTTCAATGAATATATTTCCACTGGGATATTTAATTATTTAAAAATTAAAATAACAAATGGTAATTTATATCATCTGTTTGGACATACTTAGGGGTAAGGATTTAATAGAAATTTTTCCTATATTTGGCTAAAAAATATCTAAATCTGCAGAGCATCCCAAAGACAATCTCTATTTCCTTCTTTCTCCATTTCTCCAACACTCACACTCACATTTAGCGCTCACAAGCTAAGCTTTCTTTGTCTGTGTGTGTGTGTGTGTTTGTGTGTTCCCCGGCCGGCTCTTCCCTCTCCGTCTCTTCCCTGCTGCTAACCATCACTCGCTTGCTCTGTGTTGTCGTACATTATATGCTTGGTTTTGTATTTTATGTGCTGACTGCCGCCTGTTTCGTTATTTATGGCATTTAACCCCACACGAGGGTCGAACAGAGCAGCACCACCCACAACCAGCCACTCACTGAAATTGCTTTATTCAACTCGATATATATAAATGGTATATATACATACACACACTTTGGTATATTTACATGCGGCAAGCGTACGCTTTAATCTTTTGCCGGCAAATACATTTTTGCAGCATTTAAATTCGCAAAACGTTATCGACCATTTTTTGGTGCATTTAAGTTTTCCATTTTCCTTCCCCCCTGTTTAAGTGACCAACGCCCTCGTTTCCATTGCTCTCTCTTTCTCTATCACTGTTTTTCTCTTCGTTGAAATTGTTGTCGGAGGTCCAAAATGAAAATGGATTTTGCAATTAATTTTCAAATGCTTTGCTAGTTTGCAGTGTGTGTGTTTGTGTTTGGTGGTTTGTCTTTGCATGTGCAGGTGCAATTTGTATTTGGTATTTTGTGTGTGTTTTCGAAAGCTGACCAATTTAATTTATACGCTTTGTATTTTAAAGTGAGGTAATCAATTGGTAAATGCAATTGTTAAGGCAGAACAAATGCCAAATTTCAAAGCTACTCACACAAACAGCAGTTACAATTATTAAACAAAAATGAATTTGATTTTAAAATCAAATTTTCATACAGTTTGTGAATTTTGAATCTGACTAAATATTATTCTTAATTAAATACAAAAAATGAGAAGAATGTAAATGTTGTATTATTATATGATTTAGAATCTGTGTCTGGCTTCAATTTTTTGTTTCCATTCATATATTCATACATTTTTCCTCCATTGTTGCAAATAAATTATTAAAGAAACCCACAAAAAGACAGAGACAAAAAAAGCCAACCCAAAGTCAACATCCATTTCCATATATTTACCGCGTTTATTTTAAATAAAGATTTATATAAAGACTAAAAAGGTTTTCATGATGCTGCAGAGAGCAGAAGAGATTTTTGTTCTTAATGTTCTTACATAAACGGGAGTGTGGGCTCAAGCCCAAAAGCCATAATAAAAATATATAAAAGAAAAACGGAATAGGAGATTCTAAAAGACTGATGGAAGTAGTCTGTATGTGGGTGGTTTTCAGGGTGTGTTCCTCAAAAAAAGGGCAAGGCCAGGCCCGTTTATTTGTTGTCTTCGGATGGCAAATTGAGCATGAATTGTGGTAAAGAAAATGCGAAAGATGCTGTTTAATTCGATTATTTTATTTATTTACTAAATTTTTTTTAATGAAATGGAACTATTTTTTATAAATATTTATTTGCAAATTTTAGATCTTACCTGATTTTCAGATTTAATACTAAAAATACAGAATAAATGCCAATCAACCACATATTTCTTTTTGTTTTGTAAGGCCCATAATAAACCGCACATTACTCACAAATCCCGGTGCCAGACCAATAATTTCTCAGCTGTCTCTGGTTTCTGGTCTGGTTTGCTTATCAGATCGTACCTAGCACCTCTTGTTTGCTATCCAAAACGAGTGTGTTGCCCCCTTTTTGGGTTGATGAGCGTAAAGACAAAGGCAAGGCTAAAACAAAAAACTGTCTACCACGCCCAGTTTAGTCAAAAGGCTATTAACACCATTAAACGGTAAAACGGACGAGAATGAGGGAACGAGGGTCTACGGAACAGACAGTTCTATAACTTAAGTTGGGTGTGGTTCAGGTTTCAACCTTACCGTTCTGTGAAAATCCTCGGAAGAGTGTAATAAAATGCGAGTCGCGTGCTAAGGCATCATAAATATAAAACTCACAGGAAGACGCAACTTAACCCTTCGTAAAAACCGCCCCTGACCTCGCGACTTTGCCCCCTTACCCTGGTTGCCCACCAATAAAATTCCAAGGTAAAGTTCTTAAAGAGTGCAAGGTACTTGAAGTGAAATGTAAACATGACAAACATGTCCTTAAACTTTTTACTTTACCTTACCCCCCCGTTGTGGTGTGTGCACCACCGTCACCGCCACCACCATCTCTTTCTCAGTCTTATTTCCTGTCCCACTCTCAACTCAAGTCGTCTCAACTCAACTCAACTTAAACTCATTCATCTCTTTCCACTCGACGTCATCGCGACTTTGCTGCTGCTGCCTGTGTGTGTTGACAAGCCCTTTTTTACGCTCTTGCACTTTTATTTATGCGATAAAAATAAAGCGATAATAAATGTGGCGGGACACCAGCTAAAAGTTATTGCACTCTCCTCCGCCCCGCCCCATCCTTTTCTCTGTTTCCCTGGCCCCTGTCTTTTGCAGCAACAGCTGTTTGACTTAAGAAAGTTGCTGCAGCAAAAGTTCAATTGCCTGAAAACCCGTTCCGCCGCCGCCGCCGCCTCCTCCTCTCCTTTGCAGCAATGCATTTGCATTATTTATTAGCTGTGACTGTGCTTCGCTTCCAATTTTGCATTTTGTGCTGTGTGTTGCGTAATATCCGCTGAGCAGCTCTGGACGCTCCGGGGAAAGAGATAGCAATCGCGGGCAGTGGTGTGAGAGCAAAAGAGGTGGGTGTAGGTCAGGTCTGGATAAATAGAAGTAATTATAAATGTAATTTAAATCGATTTAATTGCTTACGATGCTAGAAAAAGATAGAGATACATATTGCATACCTGAGAAAATTGCTTACAGAGATATTATTAATAATTTCAAGCATAATAAAAGGTATAATATATCTTTAAAATATTATATTTCCATCTAAATGCCACATTAAATATACCAACAATCAAGTAATTATTATTAATTGGAAATACTACCAGCAAGTTGCTTCCACATTTTGCCAGATGTTTGAATTCCCCTTCGATTTGCATGTGAAATTTATTTAAAATGTGTTTCCCACTGCCACCTCCACTGTAAATATAATGATACTTGATTGTATAATAATACCTGCACTATTGATTTAAAGGTAATTGCGAGAAACAGAAGGAAGAGTTGGTGTAGCTAGAGCCCCCTGTCGAATAGCAAATACCATAATTAATCCAAGCGATGAGAGGGGGACTCAGTTCAATGGGTCTCTCCCTCACTCTATCAGTGGGCTTTGGGTCTATAATTAGAGCAGAGTTGAGTTTAATTAGTTACTTTCCATTTGCACTTTTTGCCCATTTGCCATGCAATTGCAACAACTGTGTAACATTTTCCACAGCCGTTTTTTTTTTTTTTTTTTTTTTCTTGTCTGTGTTTATTTTTTGTTCCCCCCTCAGCAATATAAACCACAAATTGTTGTAATCGATACCACAGGGTACATAGTGCACTATATAATACTTGATATATTTAATCGCGACCAGAGCTAGCGCAATGAGCGTAAACTAAATTGTATGGAATTTTCATTGGAATTCCTAGGAATCCAAAACTCATGATGTCGGTGGTGGCTTTGCCATTGATATATGTGGGTATATAATTTCCTATGCCTGATGTGAGTCAATGGTACTAAAACCCAGTGATTTGTGGGAAAGAAAGTTGGTTGAATGCGAATATAGAATTAAAGGGAAAAGGGGTTTTTATTGTTTGCCTCTTTCCATTTAAAATGTATAGATGAGTAATCTTAATAATTATTTTTTAAAGTTTTTTTCCAATGGAGTTGTTTTTCCCAATAAAATAAAATAGAAGAAGAATAAAAAAGCCAAGAAAAAATGACTTCCGCTATTGATAAACCTTGCACTAGTTGCTGCGCTCTGCTTATCTGTAATTATATAATCGTTGATAAGATTTGTGTGACAAACAAATAAAGTATATTTTCATAACAAAAATAATTTGACAGATGTTGCTACATCAACATACAACCTATTTAAGCTTATAAATAAAATCTGTGTCAAATAAACTTTGCATGTTTATGGCGAATTCTCGTTCGCTTGAAAATATTGTTGTTCTTTTTGCTTTTATGTGTCATTTATAGCGGGTTGACCTGCTTTTTAAGGCGACGCGTGATTCACAAAAGCGGTACCAAGTTCAGGTGGAATAAAAGAGCAAAAAACCCGAGTGCACAAAAATAAAACAAACAACAACAAATATTTACAACAAATTGCGTACGAAATTGCAATAAAAATTGCATTTTTATATACCCCCACATCAGATGGCCCCACTGCTTGGATTGTGCGTGCAAAATGTGATAAAAATCGCTCACGAAATCTTTTCTGCAAAAAAGCAGTGAAAAGGTAAAAATAAAAACACTGCCTGTTGTTTTTATTACACCGGCGCATAACGGTAAATTGTAAGAGGCGATTACAACACAGAAAAACAAAATCAACTATATGTACTCACCTGACAGGTGCTTAAAGTGTTAGAAAGAGATGGCACCAGAGGAAACTAAAAATTCGCCACCAGCCGCCTGCACTTTAATTGGAAAAAAAATAGAAGCTACCAAAGGCTTAAAAAATAAATAAAAATAGAGTGTGCCAGACAGGTTGTTGCTCACCATGCATGTGTATTTCTATGCGTTTGTATGTGTTTTTTGTGCAAAATAAAAAAGAGGTTCAAATGAGACTCTCAAACTCGAAATTATTAAATTGCAGACGACGCTCCATTAAAAAAAAGAAGGTAGGGTGGTAAATGGGGAGGGCGTAGGCAGCGGGGGGACGTCGCAAGTCACGCATAAACGAAGAAGGCGAGGCAGCAACCATGAGTAAAAGCGAACGAGGTGACAGAGTGGGAGAAAAAAATAAAGAAGAGAGAGCAAAGCGGAGCAGACAAAAAGCTAAATCGTCTGACTGAGTTGGAAGTTACAGTCCTACCTCTATGACTTCAATTTAAACTCCCTCACGTAATAAAATGTGCAAAAACAAGGTATATTTCACCTAGATTGAGGGACTTTTTTTATTTCTATATGATAGCTAAATAAAATTTTTAAAATTCTCAATAAAAATATATATATAATATAACTTTTTTGTTATATTTTTCAAGGCTCACAATTTTTGGAATGAAACTAAAATAGGAAATTTCACCTTGTAGAAAGTTCAAGATAGAGGGATCTCACTGTAATCTCTCGTTTGGTTATAAAATGAGTGAGTGAGCAACGGAAGAAGAAGAGCAACCATACAGGAGTGTGGCGGTGTGTGTGTGTGTATGTTTGCGGTATGAGCGTGATATAAAGGTCGTTGGCCATGCGGCGACGCTGAAGTCGCGCGACAACAACAAAAAACCAACAACAATGTAGGCAGCCAGATGAGCGAGACGGGGAAAACAGGGCTAAAACGACATGGAGAGAGAGAAAATACTGACGATGAGCAACACAAGGCGACTTATTTAGCCTAAGGGCATGAAATGTATTGCAGGTTTTTTTTTTCCACTGGCAGTCTCAGTTGTTGCTGTTGCTTTTGTGGCTATGTATAGGTCGCTGCTTCGGTTTTTGGTCGTCTGTAAAAAACACGTTCCCTGCACAACACCAACAACAACTGCAGCAAACACCAAATAGACAAAGGCCCACAAACAAGAAACACAGTCGGCAAAAGAGACCGAAAGAGTCTGCGGCAAAGGCTTTACTATATGTATATGTTTGTGGGGGCGTGTTTGTCAGCCTTTTTTAAGGCCATAATCAAAATGGAAATGAATAAGAGGGGAGACCCCGTGCACTACTGTCAACCGAAAAGTTGAAAGTCCTTAAAACCTAGAAGTTAAAAACGTTTAACTGATAAACTGTGATGGAATGCAATAAAGATGTGAAAATATAGTCCGCTTTTAGAATGAGAAGTTCTGAAAAATTAATACTGAGGGGAATATATGTATATATTTTATTAATTTAATCTACCTTTCAATTCCAAATAATTTATCTTTCAGTTTACACCTTTAATAGAACATTTTTATTGTAGGTTAAAATTCTAATCAAATTTTAGTCAGGTGACTTAGTAAAAAATAGGTTAACACCGCCATTAAGTTATAATTAATTTATGAGAAATTAGTTTTCAGCACAAATAAAATTAGACAGCTAAGAACAGCTTTTGGGGACCTTGGAAAAGAATGAGAAACCAGTTGTCAGGGCCACTTAAAACCTTGCTGATTACTTCATGCTAAATCTTCTAACAGGCCAGAGTTAATAACCGAATTCCGTTGTGGTTGCAAGTTCAAAGCTGAAATTAATCAAGCCTTAAGGCAGGCAGCAAGCACGCACACTCGGATGCTAATAGTTAAATAGTTGATAGCGAAAATACCCCCCAACCATTGACCTTTAAGTTCCTGCTGCCGTTGTTGAAACCTTAGTCAGCGCATAGCGAGTGATTATTATATTAAAGCTATATAAAAGTACCAAGGCAAAATGCATTGCATAACAGCAGCACTGAAACGAACAAAAAAAAAGTGGGCAAGTAGAACTTGTTGTCATTTCCTTATTTAATGTGACACTTGCTAGTTGCCGTTGTTGTAGTTGTAGTTGTCATTGCTGTCGTTAAATTGCATTGAAATTGAGAAGCTCTCTAAGCTCTCCATCGCCGAATGAAAATGAACACCTGCATTTGGTTTGGTCTGGTTTATTGTTGGCTTTTGTTGCGTTGTTTTTTTCGGGGTCTCACTGTTGTGTGGTGTGTGGCGTACGTGACTGGCACTCGATGCAGTTATGCTATGCTGTTACGTCGTCTATGCACTCACGGACACCAACGTTTACGCTAACCCCAACACAGATACTGATGCAGCTGCAGATAGAAAAACTAAACGCAGACACGCACGAACGAACACCTGTCACTAACACACATAACACAACTCTTTCACACTCGCCCAGCACTCTCTTAAGTGTAAAGTCGATCTAATGCCGCGGGACTATCAGCGCGCATCTCTATACAGTGCTGGTTAAGATTATAGGTTACGTGCAGTGTTATATGAAAAAATGGGGATCAGATTTGGATTTTAGATCTATTAATATTATTTTGAAGTTACAAATATTTATATTTTATTAATATTATGAGGAGAGTTATCCAATTGGAAACACCTTTCGAATGGTACACCTGTATTTTCGAGCAATTTAATATTTTGACCACAATTGTAGACACAGGCAGCTGCAGATACATGCATACATATATATAATTTTATTTTGTTTGTTGATGCTGCTGCTGCTGTCGTTTTTTTCTTTACCAATTGTTCCTGTCTGCTGTTGTCTACTGTTTCCTCATCCTTCCTCTCCTTCTCCACCTCCACCTCCTTCTTCTTCTTATTCTATTGTTGCTGCGTCACGTTTCTCATATTAAAATGCTTGAAATTCTGATTGGGATTCTGTTGCTGCTGCCGCGATTGTGCCGCGTATCCAACTGTTTGTTTGCTTTACATTTTCGTCTGTTGCGTGCGAGCGGCGTTGCCAAACTTCATGCAACAGCCACCAAAAACTTGGCTTCAATTAAAACAGGTTTTTCTCGCGAGACATTGCTCAGAAAACGATCATGATCGAAATGATGGTCCCCATACCCTTCCCCTTTTTCAACCGCTCTTCACTTGTTGTGTCTGGTTTTTGGTTTTTGTTGTTATTTCTCTTTATTATTATTATTGTTAAATATGTTCACTGACCTTTGCCGAATTACCAGTTTCGTGGAATCGTATGTATATATGTATTTTGATTGGCCATGTAAAAGTCTGTTATTTGTTGGTTTTGTCGGCCCGAATCGTTGTATATTCAAATTAAATACACATTTCGGCATATTTTCTTTGTGGCCTGAAACGAGAGAGCGACCTTCAACTTGATTTTTAATTAAGTTCGGTTCAATGAACCGAAACTGTCAACGTCTGTGCTCTGCTCAGCTCTGTGCTGTGCTGTGTGTGTTTAATTTTAATGTTTCCCTTACTGTTTCAATTCCCCCGCATTTTTGGGCGAAATGCAAATACAAATATTTTCTCGTGTTTTGCGCATATAAATTATGGCTCTTTGTTTATTTTTGTGGCTATTTTTATTGCTTAAATATAAAATGCAAATTAATTTTTGGCTGAATCATAGATTGACATATTTAAAATATTCTTCACCTGCAGTTTAGCGTTGTTTGTTAACCTTAGTTGGAGCTTGTCGGTTTAAACTTTAACTTTCTACTCTCCAGTTACATTTTCATCTATCGTAACTCATCTCCACTTACAGCTTCCCATAATTCATGAAATTTAATCGCTTTTCTCAACTTACTTTGTACCTTGCCTTCCTCTATCTTCATTTTATTATTATTTTTTGTTCGCCCAACTTTTATTTTATTTTAGTTTATGGCTCTCACTCGCTGCTTGCTTTCATCATAAATTTTCAGTCTCAACCTCAAACAACAAAATTTTTTTCAATTTACATTTTTTACCATATTTTTCATATGACATTCTGCCTTGTGGACCAACCCCCTGTTATTTTTCTACCTAGCTTTTTTTAATGTTCTACTCTGTGAGCTGCCGCCCACTTTTCGCTCCCTAGAACATCCTAGACCCATGGAAGCCTCAAAACCCAAACCAGGACTCGAACTTTGCCCAACCCGAGCCACCCAATAATGTTAGACAGATTTTATTATGGCGCTGTTTGCTACTTACCCGGAAATGCTAGTCGCACCCTTTCCACACCAATGCAAAGCAAGCAAACATAGGTCCTTACATTGAGAAAAATATATCTGCATCTTTTTAGATTTATTGTAAACATGCAAAGGTAGTTTGTTCTTGTTTTTATATATTTTAAAATTGTTAATATAAAGAATAGGGAGCTGTAAGCTATACAGAATATATGAATTAAATTGTCTAAATGTCTACGAGGGTATAAAAGATAACTGGGTGCTGAAAAAAATATTTTTTTACAGTTGTGTCACTATTCTTTTCGAATTAAAATTTGTTTGAAAAGCTCAGGATATTTTATTTTGGATATTAAATATAATTTACATTTGGATTTTGTAGTAAATATCTTCCTGTAACACCCTCAAATGTGTTACTAATATACTCCATTTTTTCCGCTCTGCATTGGCAATAGAGCATGCACCTCGAACATCCATAACCATCCCCTTGGGGGCAACTCCGGAGTCTCGAGCGTTTCTGGCTGGCAACCCTTGTGGCAGGTTCTTGGGCTACACACACACACACACACACACAAACACCATGGAAAATTGTTGCACTTCTGGTGCTGGGAAAACTCACCCCCGCATTGTCGCCACCACCCCCTTGGGTCGCGGGCATTGTTCCTGCTTTCCCATATAAATTTCATCAGTAGTTTGGGCAACCACCAACCTGACTAACGCTACCCAGGAAGGATGTTTCAATTTCTATTTTGTTTTATATAGTTTTCCCTTTGTTCGCTGGTTCATTCCGTTTTTATCGGTCGTTTGAGCTTCTGAAAGTGACGGAGCCACCCTGCTGCTGCTGTCTGTGTTTAGAACGATGAAAATCGGCAACATCGCTCTATATATTCCGGACTTCTCCATGCCATTGAGGCTCTTTGTCCTCTTGATTTTGTTGCTCTCGATTGGTGGGTGTGTGGTGTGTGTTTTGTGTGCTTGCTGTGCCGCTGTTCTTTTGATTTGGGTTTTTATTTTTCTTTTTTATTTATTGTTCTTCTCTTTTTATGTTTTGGTGTAGGTTGCTGCTGCTGTTTCGTTCTACGTTATTTTCCTTTAACTCTGTAATTTAGCCAGGCTTTTCTCTTATTTATTTAAGGCACTCTGCCATTTCCTTTGAGTTGTGCTCGTCGTGGCTCCTTTTTGTATTTTCAGCATGTTTTAGTAATGCTATTTCGGGTCCAACGGTTGCTTTTTTGGGTTGGGTTTTGGTTTGGCTGGGTTGATTGCATTATATATTGTATGTTACGTGACTATTGGCTCGAAGCATACAGTGAATATTGAATAAATTGAAAGAAGGAATTAATAATGAATCAGAGTTCATTAGCTTAGTGATAACAAATAAAACATGAAACTTGTAAGGGACTTTCCTTTCATTCCATCAAAAAATTACTGCATTTATTTGAATAAAAAAAGAATTTAACTCTTTATATTAATTAAATTTCATTTAAAATCAAAGAAAAGCAATTCACATTCTTTTCAACTTCATGAGCCTCGAGGGATTTGCCAGTTTTCAATTAGTTGCTTTTGCTTCTGAGCTTTGCTTTCATCTACTCCGTTTGTGTCCTAGTTATGTCTAGTTTTCTATTTTTCTCTCTTTCTCTCCCTACATATTAGTTGGACATTTCTTTAGCAATTTAATATATATATATATTATATATGGTTTTTTGTTATTTTTGCAAAGTTTATCAAATGAAGCCTGCAGGCGTTGAGTTTTAATTAATGACCCATTTTCACTGGTTTTCTCCTACGCAACTATAGGTTTCATTTTAATGGAATGAAAGAATTCATAGATGTGTAAATATTTGAAACTGAAATATTAATATTTATATATTGGGTTTGCAGTTTAAATCGGTTTAATTTAGTTGAAAAGAGCAGGAAACTTGTTGTTTTCATTGAAATAATATTCAAATTGTTGGCTTTAACTCGTTTCCTCTTTAACTGCAGTGTCAGCCTAGAAAATGACTTATTTAAAGAGAAAATATGTGCATATATGTATATCATACATACATACATAGTTTATGTTTACTTTGCGAGTATAGTGTGCTTGTAATTATGCAAATTTACATAAACATAACCTACTAACTAAGCACGCAATTGAAACAAATGCAGTCGCCCACCCGCCGCCTCTCTATTTCGCTCTCTCGCAGAAATAGTTGACCTCGTTTTTTGGGGGCCTTTTGCTTGCACACACTTTTACTGCAGTTTTATATACATTTTCTTTTATTTTTTATGTTTTCCTGCTTTGGGAGGTTTTTTTTTTATGGATTAAGAGAAAAGTTTTTGTTGAGGCGCCGCCTGACGGTCTGTAGTTGTAGCTGAACTCATTTTGCATGCATGCATTTTCCGATGCTTTTTTCCATTTTCCTTTTTTGGGATGGCAACTCTGTCGCTGTTTGGTTTTTTCCGAGTGGGCGGGAAAATGGGTTGGCCTACATTCGCACTCTCTCTTGCCTCTCTGTTGCTCTGGCATTTATTTTGCTTTTCTCGCCGATGTTTGCGGACCTTTTGAAAATTGCGGCAGGTGCATTTTTTCCTCTGCTTCCACTCCCCCTCCCCCCACATTCAGAGAGTGCATTTTCTTTCCAAGCTTTCCACTGCATTTTCATCGGTGCCCAGCCCCAGCCGCCCGCTTTTTCCAGTGGTTCTTAGCATTCATTCACAGTAACCAAGGCAGACGGAAGTGGAGGGAGAGAGCAGCGCGGCACATCAACTGAATGAGACGGCAACAAAACGAGTGGAATCCCCGCTGCTTTTGGCTTTTGTTTTATTTTCCACGTCGTCCTTGTGCCAAAAACAACAACAAGCTAGGGAGGGAGAGAGAGAGAGGGTGGGTGGGTTTGCTTGGGGGGAAATGCTCGACAGCAACAAAAAATCGATAAAGCAATTAATGCCAAAAGAGTGGCAGCAGGCACTACCGTTTTCCACCCACCGGGCACTAGAATATGAAATGGGAATCGGGATCCGAATCCGAATCGGCCAGCAGCAGAGCAACCCTGTGCACAAAAATAAACAAGATGTGGAGAGGAGGACCAGAAGAGAAGCTAAAGGAAGCAGCAACGACTAGTCAGTCAGTCGTATGTGTTAATAAAAACCTCCCCATTGCCACCAAGAGCACCACCGCCAACCGCCGTCATCAGTTTCCTATTCTGCCAAAACCCAGACTTATGCTGGTGCGACGCTGCTGCTTACTATACCCTTAAAAAAAAAAGAGTATCTCTTGTTTAATTAATTTTGAGCATAAAAAGTTTAATTTGATTTATATAGTTGCCTATTCTAAATTGAAATATAGGGTTTTTTAAAGAGGGAGAGTTCTAGTTGATTTAAAAATTCAATATTATGAAAGTAGGAAAATGCTCTAGTAATAAATAAATAATAAATATAAATTATAACCCTTAAGGTTAGCCTTGATTAGAGCATTCAATGATTTTATAAATTAGCTAAGTTCTTTATGTTTAATTCTTCCCCTTTGGCTCCGACTCGAGTGTTTATTACTGGGCTTTTCAACAGTCTTAATGCTGCTGTTGCTGCTTTTTATATTGTTTTTTTGTTTTGGTTTTGTTATTGTTATTCCATCCCTCGTTGCTATGCGGGTAGACTTGCATAAACCATTCGAGTGCGAGTGAGAAAAATTTACGAAGCTTAGCTTTAATGAACATTACTTATTTATTTACTGGTGAGCGCGTGTCAATCTAGTGGCTTTAATATATTTTAATTAATTTCCTTTCCTGACTTCCTAGCGCCCATTTCTTTCATTTGATTTCAGCTTTAATTTTCATTATATAAATTATTTTCTTTTGGTTTTCCCAATTTAACAATTTGCTGACCTACAATATTGTTTCTGTCATCTCTCTCTCTCATTGAATATCCTGAAAAATAAACAATTCTTAATGGCTAATTGTCCGCCCAAGGCCAAATTCTGTTTCCTAAACAAACAGAAAAGTATCGCAGCAAATGTTTGAAATTACTCAGACCAAATTTTAGCCCGAGGCTTATCTCTGGCATTCTCTTTTTCTTGCCAACATTATTGATTAAGTAGATCCCGTTATATAACAGCCAAATCCCTTAGCTGCCATACAATTTTCCCATTTTCCCTGAAATGAAAGCTGTCGGCTTGTATTCAAACTTCAAGACAGATTATGGCCATTAGAAAACTATTTCTAATGGATCAAGAAAACATCTTAGAAAAAAAAAAAAAAAAAAAAAAAATACAGCGAATATAACTCCAAAAACTTTCAAAAATTATAAATCTAGGCTTCATTTATTTATTTTTTTATTATAATTTTTTTTTATAAAAGATTCAATAAAAAGGTCTTCATAAAAGCTTTAATTTTTTTATGTTTCTTTAGCTTTAATTTATAGACATTTTTATACCCTAAGAAACTGGAATTCCGCTACTGTACAACGCATGTACTACTCAAGTTTCATCCTTTCATCCCCCTAGCCCTCAGCAAAAGCCATCAACATCATCTTTCCTGACATAGCAGCGGCGCTCAGTCAGCGTCGCCGTCGAGGTCTGCGTTTTTATGCCAACTTTTCAACAACTTTTTGCATATTTTAGGATCCCAAAACCCCGCACAGTAGTTCATCCCGCCCACATTACTGTATATTTTATAAGTTTCGAGCTCCTCCACAGCCCAAGCTTTAGGTTAGTTATTTCTCGCCGTCATCATCATCGTCATCTGCTGTTGCCTCTTCTTTTTCATTCCAATTTTTTCTTTTTTTTTTCGTCATGGCTCTTGGCATTTTCCACATTTTTCCCACATTCGTGTATTTTGGGGGGAGGTTTGGTTGGGGGTGGATATTTTCGACCTGTGAGGTGGGATGGGGGTTGGGATGGTTGGCGTTTTCAACTCATCCCCCGTGAGCAAACAAAGAATGGGAAACTGGGCTCAAAAAGTGACTTTTCCTTGGGAAACATTTGGACCACCCCGCTTTAACTTTCCGATTTGCCTTTAAAATCATTTAAAGCGGTGATTCTGGTCTTCTGCTTTGAAGTGCTAAGTTTTTTTTGGTTGGCTCAGAGTGCTTTATGGTAATTTAAAATCGATTACTCTCTGAGCTCCATGCTAATTTGTGCTCTTCTTTTGAACTCTGGCTCACCTTTGCTGGCAGGAAAATTCAACGATTTTTGTGGGTGGGGCCGTTCGTTGTTCCCTCTTATACATATATACCTAAACATATATAATTTTTTTTGTTGTATTTTTGGTTTGGTGCTCTTGGTGCTCCTTTGTGCATTTCAAGTTCTGGGTGTGGCAGCTTCAAAATGCGTTAATGGTGTGTATTTGGGTGAAGTTTGGCAACAAGGTAGAAAGTGAATTTAAAGAACTTACAATAAACTTGAATTCAAGATCCGGGGTACCATGGACATTTAAGTGAGATTGTTAATGAAGGCCAAGAGTTGAAAAGTGGAAAAGTTGAATGAAAATCTCTTTAAGTATAGGGTAGAAATTACATCTCTTTGTACCAGATTTAAGAATTTTTAAACACGATGTTAACTTAAATAAAGACCACTTGTCATGTCATATTCATTAACTCCACCTTGTTTACGAATATTTCCCTTTAAAGTGCTTCCTTTCATCAATTAAATTTCAACAGCTTCTTCTACAAAATATTATTATCTTAATTTCCTGTGAATATTTAACTGCCATTCCTGGCAAGTGTCTCCAGACAACTTCTTGCACATGTTTGCATTGCATTTTCCTGTCAAAGCCTCTGGCTTTCCCCCTTCTGTCATGTGGTTTCAAGACGCAGCTGTGTTTTCATCCTACAAAACCGCAGGATAACAAATTATATATGTATACGCAATGCGATTGCTGACCTTCCGAACGGATCTCAAAAAAAGGGGAGCTCACTAAAAAAAGAAGAGGGGAATTCCCCCTGGCACGTACCAAAATGTCCCAGAGCTTTTGTTTTTCTCCCCTTCTTCTCGCTCTTAACGGCAGGTGTTTGACTTGCAGCCTGCTTTTTAAATTACAGGAAAAAATATGCAACTTCCTCGTTGCGGTTTGCTGTGTCACATGCTATCTTTTTTTTATTGTCCATAAATATTTTTTGTTAATAAACAGCATTTGTTTGTAACTAGGTCAAAGAATTTCATATCTTATCAGTAATACTTTGTTTGTTTGTCTATGGAATTAGAGCGAACGTTTGAAGGCCTGAAACATAACAACAGGTTGCGTTTTTATAATATTTATTTAACTTACAGGAAACTAGACTTATCAGCAGAATATAATAAATATGGAATCAAAGCCTTGCATTTGTTTTTCAAGAAAATACCTACTTTTCATTCCTATATTTTTCAATGCGATTACTTTATATATATAACAGATAATGGGTGTTTGAAAAAACATTGATACAAACACGAAATAAGACTTTGATCCTATGCTGAAAAGAATCATCAGTATTAAGTTAATAATTATTTATATATCAAAAATTTTGATTCAAAATTTCACAGTGACAGCTGATAAATTCTTGTGATAAATTAATAAATTATTTCATATTTTGCAGATTTGTTTTTAAAAGAAATTTTTACAAACAGCAGTTTAAACATTAAATTGTAATTTTTTAAAGTCTAGAAAAGCCATTCTGTTTTTCAACAAAAAAATATAATAAATAAATTATATATGGCTTTACAGCTAGCTGATAAGCAATACCTTTCGAAATCTTTTTATAAACTTTTCTAGGTGCTCTTAAACTATACGAATTTATTTCGAAAAATAGTTTTTTTTTTGATGATTCAGCTATTAAATAATGCTATTGATGTATTTTCAACAAGGAAATAAAACGCAAAGATTTATAGTTTAAGATGTTTGCACAAATATTCCGAGCTAACAAAAATAAAAACGCTAAAAGGGAAATTGTAAAACTCATTGGGCATTGAGCAACCATAGGCAATAATTAACGAGAAATCAAAGCGTAAACTAATTCGACCTTGTGGCAGCAACAATAATTACTACAATGACACGTGACCATGGGAGCAGTGAAAAAATAAATATATAAAAACAAAATACATACAAACAAAAAGTAAACATGTAAAATGCAACTGAGAATAAA
Organism: Drosophila mayri; assembly: GCA_008042485.1. Classification (NCBI taxonomy): domain Eukaryota; kingdom Metazoa; phylum Arthropoda; class Insecta; order Diptera; family Drosophilidae; genus Drosophila; species Drosophila mayri. The sequence goes on along the minus strand of VNJN01010202.1, from coordinate 329,122 downwards.
TATAGACAAATGTTTATTGTTAGCACACGAAATGAGAAACTATTTGAACATCACAGAAAAACACAGATATATGGAAAAACACTCTGAAATTTAAAATGAAACACAAGAAATGTTTACCGGAATAATTGACAAATTTTTTAATTGCTGCCACAATTTGCTGACCTTGACACACTAGAAAAACAGAGCGCAATCGCCATAATAATAAAACTAGTCACACCCCTCACATCTCTTTCTCTCTCATACGTCCTCTCTTGAAATATAAATTTTTAGTAGAACTGTTGTGTGCACATAGCTCACATTTTATAGGCAATTTGTTTTTATTATTTTAGTTTGGGATATCAACAAACACAGAGAAACCCGAGAGCGAGAACGAGGAGAGAGGGAGGGTGGGAGAGCGACGATGGCAGACAGCGTGGCAGGCAAAGAGTCATAAAATAAAAAAGGAAAGGCAAAAACACAAAACAACAAACGCAAAAAAATATTGCAAAAATAAATAATAATAAAAGTTGTGGGCGTGGGCGTTACTATCTATGGCACTACAAGAAAATCTATACTAGGAAAGTTAAGTTTCAAATGAGATTGTGTAAATATATTTTCTAATAGTTTAGTATCTCAAGAAAAAACTATTTAATAAAGTAAAATTATGAACAAATATTCAGGTATACAAGAAATTTATAATAATTTAATGACAAGAAGTGAGTTCAATTGCCTTTCTTTGTTTCCACAAATATTTTATTATAAACTGTAATCTTTATTTATTTTCCCAAACTTGAGATGATTATTAAGAACCCTCCTTTTCTTTTTGTGTATTTGCGAGCAAGCGAACGAGAGGGTGGTGTGTGTGTGTGCGCCTTTTAAGTTGATTAAAAGCGCGTTCTGCCGATGGCAATATGTCCCCCGCCCCCACCAATTCGTCCCCCTGTTCATTCCTCTGTGAGCCGCATAATTGTGTCAGCTTTTCTCAGAATATGTTTGTGTATATACTAGAGCAGCGAAATGTGTGTCACGTCTCCACGGGCATGCAAAAAATATATAACAAACAATATATGATATAAATAGCACAGCCGTGCCTAATTAGCTTTGAAATGCTTTTACCACAAAGTTGATAAACAACAAATATTAATAAAGGGAAATATTTACCTTAATTAAGATGGGAAAATAATTATTTTTGTAAAAAAAAAACAAACATCAATTACAAACATAATATTTCCTACAGGAATTAATTTCAGTTTTCATTGAATTTATTAATTAGTTGAAAAAGGAAATTCATTAATTGCTCTTAATAAACTGAACAATTTGGATTTTTGAATGAGTAATATGAGTAGCTCAAGTTTTTAACTCGCAAACACTGCGTATACGTAATTTGTAGCCACAACCCTACAACAAAGGGCTTTTCCCCAGAACCCTTTCCAAAAATGTCTGATGTTTTTCAATAGCTCTTCGTTGGAATTATGCGAAAACACACGCACACATGCCTCCTCGACTGTGGCTAGACAGTAATCAAAAGGATGTTATTGAAATATAGGATGAGAGGATCCTTTGCCGACAACTGTCTGGGTTGCTGTAATGGAAGTGACTTTGACTTTTTGATATTCGGTTGCGGGCCGCAATTTACGGTTATAGCCAACGACCAAGTACGGCCAAAACATTTGGCTTTTTGTTGTTTTTGGTCTGCTTTATTGTTCAGTTGGCAGACTATTTGTACATAGGTTCAATGCCTGATAAATGATTTTGTTTGGTTTTTGGCCAAACACCACAGGTCTAGACTCGGGACCTGGGATCCACCAGGCCAGTCTGGCTTTAAAAATTAGCCAACAAATTTCAATAAATATAATAGGGAAAATTGGGGGCATAAGACAATTAAATAATTAATGTATGAAATATTTTATTTATTAATATTTACGCTGGAATAATATTTCAAATTTCCGTAAAAAAAATAATTTCTATTTTGAGCAAAGCTACCTTTATGCCAAAATATTAATTTAAACTCTGACAGACCCCAAAACAAAATTACATAATTTAATAAACTTTACCAATTTCTTAATACTCCCTTTATATTCTCAACACTTTCTCCTCTCTCCACATGTGGGCCATTTATCGCTGTTCCAGTCTCAGACATTATTTTTCTCTGGGTTTTCAATGCCACACGCACATACACAAAACGTTACTCTCTTAAATTGCAAATGTCCGGTGGCGCTTAAATGCTGAAAATAAAATTCATTGCCCGGCCGGGTATATTGATTAACAATAAATTGTCGATGTGGCGCTGTCGTTCGTTGTCGCCGCTATCGTTGTTGTTATGGCCAATTGTTGTTGTCGTTTTGTCGGCTTGACCGGCGAAATGGGCGACCTGTGGGCGGTGGTTTTCAGTGTTTGGTTTGAGGGAGCAGCAGAGCAGACGGATGCCACATGGAGCTTTTGTCTGGCCGTCTGTTTGGGGCTGTCATGGTGCCACACATATATGTAGATATAGATATACGTAGATACACACACCCGCAGGATACAGAGAGGCAGAGATACATATTCCGAAACGAGATGCGCACACGTGCATGCATAAACAACAACGATGCGATCCCATGCCACATAACGGAACTCGTTCCTATATATATATATAGTATGTTTGCATCGGCCATATAATGTACTGCAGTTGTTGGCCTGCCAGTTTCCCAGACGGGGTTAGGATATATATATATATGTATATATATCTATGTATATATAAACGTACATCTGGGCATATCGAGTGTGTGTGTGTACAGGCCAAAAACCCATTCAATTTAATGTGGCGCTTGTCTAGCCAAAATTTTTACCGCCTCACTGGTTACCTCCTCGCTATATGGGTTTATTGAAGCTTTAAGCTGCGAATAAGCCGCCTTTACACAGAAAAAATGTTGGGAAATGGGAAAATATTCTTAGCTATCGTTCTTTAATAAAGTTTCTAATTCGCCATTCATTTTCAATGGCTCCTGGTGTGTAAGCTTTAATTAGAAAATACCCAAATGACGGCCATTTTCAGTTATTCTTTAATTTAAGCCTGGGGGTTGTTATCGATTTTCCTTGGCTGCCATTTCCACACCTACCAAACACCGGCCACCGCCACCCTCCCCCCGCAATGAAAGCTGTCGTCAACGCTGTTTATGCTAATGAAGTCACATTGTCGCTGGCCTGCGTCTACGCCCACCAAAAATAGAAGAAAAAAAAAACGAATGCCATAACATTAAATACAAAGCGAAAAAAGTTTATTAAAAAAAAACCCCTGAAACGTGCCAGGCATGATTAATTAGCATAGTACAAAAATATATAACGAAAGAGCCACCCTGAACAAAATAAGTTAAATAAATCTGGACACAAGGCACAGGAGAGAGGTGTTGCATATCAATGACGAAAAAGGCTTAAATTAATCTCAGTGTGGGAATCAATTTCAGTTCGAGTCAGTTTTTTTTTAAATAAATAATATTTTAATTTAAAAACTAAATTAAATGCAAACAGTGAACACACACAATCACTGAATTAAATTTTATTAAAATATTATCCAATATCTTAATATAACTATTTAAAGTTCATATATAAAAAAGTGAATAATTTAATTCATATATCAAAAAATATTAAGTTCATCTATATAACGCCATGCATCAGTGTAAAATATCATTTAAATTCAAACTTTATGCATTATACTACATTTTTCATATTCATTAATCATAAAAAAAATGATATTCACCATTATTTTTCCCTCAATTATTTTGATTATATCATATGCCGAGCCCTATTTATTTATGTTTTTACCATTTCTCTTTTCTTCTTTTCTCTTTTTTTACAGACTCAAACTATATAAATAGAAAAACACACTTTCAAAACTGTACATAAACAAAAAAGTCGAGTGCTGCAAATCCTTATAAAAGGCAGCAACTCGAAATACATTCGGGTCGAGGTGTGTGCAATATGCGTAAGGGTATTTGGGAACGCGAGCGTACCACTGAATTGAAACTGAACTTGTGGAATCTATAATGCAATTACAACAACAACAACTAGAACCACAAGAAATACACCAGCAGCCGCCAGAAGGAGCAGAGGACGAAACAAGAACAATAGCGAGAAAGAAGAGGAACATTTGGAAAATGGTGTTGTTGCCGTACACTGAAGAAAATGCATCGTTTTCTTAACATCCAGCAAAATATCAAATTACGCAACTATCATCAGTTACTTTTGTATTTTGTCGCTGCTGCTGGAGGACGGGCGGAAGTGAGAGGAAGAGCAGGACGCGAAGGAACCGGAACCGGAAGAAGAAGCGGTCGCAACGGAAGTAGTAGTAGAAGACGCGGAAGCAGAGCGGCAGCAGCAGCAAAAACAGTAACAGTGACGTTAACAGCAAATGCGACGCATCGCAAACGCAACTTAACGTAACGTAACGCAACGCAACGCCGCATGACGTGAAGAGTAGTTGAAGGATAATACTATTAATATTGTTAGCCCAATACATTAACCCAACGCTGCCACTGTTCCTAAGACATCATCATCCACAAAAACAAACGGAAGAATAAGAAACCATTTGAAATAAGCGTAGCTCGTAGCCGTAACCGTAAACCGTAACGTAAACGCAAAAAGAAAGAAAAACTAATTACATAAACACAAACCCTATGCCAATTTTGATCATCAAATCATTTTGCACATAACATAAACTCACTCCCATAAGCGATCCATCAACGAAAACGTCTAAAACAGCAAAAAGCAAACGTTGTTTTAGAGCCCCAAAAACCCAGAAACCAAAAACCGATCTCGCCCCTTGCCACGCACACCAAAAAAATAAAAAAACAGACACACACATAAAATAAAAACAACAACAAAATAGAAACACAAAATAAAAGGCTGGCCAAGGAAAGCGGAAAAATATGGCCACACCTCAAGTCAAGGACTTGGTGTTGCGCTCACCCGCTGGCTCCTCCGATGTCATTTCCTTCGCCTGGCCCCTGCAGATCGGACATGGACAGGATAAGCACGATAATGGCATCGACATTATCGACACAATCAAGTTTGTCTGCGATGAACTGCCATCGATGTCATCGGCCTTTGAGGAGACCAATCTCAATCAAATTGACACTGCCTGCTATAAGACTATGACCGGACTGGTCGATCGCTTCAACAAGGCCGTCGACAGTATCGTTGCGTTGGTAAGTTTCTTTTTTTTCTGAAATAAATTTATAGCAAAATCAATTTTTTTTAAATTTATTTTGCTATAAAATTGTTAGTCCTGGTAAATGATCTTTAAGTAATATATTCTTTCTTCTTTTAGGAAAAAGGAACTTCACTGCCCGCCGAGCGCCTAAACAAGTTCGCTCACCCTAGCCTTCTAAGACATATTTTGCAATTAGTTTACAATGCTGCCGTACTCGATCCGGACAAGCTCAACCAGTATGAGCCCTTTTCGCCGGAGGTTTATGGCGAGACGAGCTACGAGCTGGTGCAGCAGATGCTCAAGCACGTCACCGTCGGCAAGGAGGACACGTTCATTGATCTTGGCTCGGGAGTGGGCCAGGTCGTTCTCCAAATGGCCGGATCCTTTCCCCTGAAAACCTGCATTGGCATTGAGAAGGCCGACACGCCGGCGCGTTATGCAGAGCGCATGGACGTATTTTTTCGCCAATATATGGGTTGGTTCGGGAAGCGCTACTGTGAATACAAGCTAATCAAGGGCGATTTCCTGGTGGACGAGCATCGGGAGAAGATCACCTCATCGACGCTGGTATTTGTAAATAATTTTGCCTTTGGGCCGACGGTAGATCACCAGCTGAAGGAGAGATTTGCGGATCTGCGAGATGGAGCGAGGGTAGTTTCCTCCAAGTCGTTTTGTCCCCTAAACTTTCGGATTACAGACAGGTGGGTTTTTTGTTTTATTTAAATTTGTAAACAAGTACACTTAAAATGGAATTATTCTTATTAAACTTTATTATTTTTTGCAGAAATCTCAGCGACATCGGCACCATTATGCACGTGAGCGAGATTCCGCCCCTCAAAGGCTCTGTGTCCTGGACCTGCAAGCCCGTTTCGTATTATTTGCATGTGATCGATCGCACTATACTGGAGCGGTACTTTCAGCGCCTGAAAACGAAAGGCGGTAACGATAACGACAGTGTGGGTAAGTTCATCAGCAGGGCGAATGACGATGGAGAAGATGCAGGGCAGGATGCACCAATTGAATATCAAAATCGAAAAAAAGCAAAAAACAAAAAAACAGAGACCACACACACACAGAAAACAGTCACTGTCTATCGGCATAGCATAAATCCCTACATCATATCCATCAATCACTGTCAAAATCAAAAATTCGTTTTCATGTCTTTTGATTTTTCTCACTCGAATCAATCATTTCATAAGTTCAATTAAAATATCTAATAAGAATTTGTGTTATTCAACATATTCAATATCAAAGCGATAGTCATATTAAATTAATAATAATTAAGTCAGTTACATAACAGATCTTGCAAGTTTTTAAAGTTATTAAGTAAAGTTTATGCTTAAAATGGATTTTTTAAAGAATTTTATTACTTTAAAGGGTCACGACTCTTTTAATTATAATATATTTTGTCAATTCAAACGATTTTCCATTAACAATTATGGATCTTCTCCATAAATTTGATCTTGGATCGTAAAAATAATAGGGTTTTAATATTTAATATTAAGCTCAAGTATTTTATGTATATTTAATCAACATTATTAACCATATTTCTCCCTTCTTGTTGCAGGAACTGTGCGCACCACTCGCGATCGTGCCAAGCGTGAGGCAAACGTTGGTCAGCACCATCACAACCACAATAACAACCATCATAATAATAGCAACAATCACGCCAACAACAACCATAATCATCAACGGGAGCGGGAACAGTCGAACGGAGCTATCAACACCGGTGCCCAACAACAACAGCAGCAGCAGCGTCATCAATCGCAGTCGCCGGCCAATGTCAGCGGCGGCGGGGGACTAACGGTTGCCATTGGGCATCAAGCAGCCTCCAAGACGCGCCATCAGCAACAGCAGCAGCAACGCAGCCTCGACATGGAGAGCAGCACGGAGAGCGAGGGCGAGGCGACGAATGGCAATGGCGGCAACACCACCACGGCCACCAATACTACATCAGCTTCGAATGGCCCAATGACCCGAAAGGTGTGGTCCGATTGGTGCAGTTCCAAGGGCAAGAGTTCGCAATCGGATGACGAGGAGAACAACAACTCTAATAGCAATGGAGGGGGGACTGGACCCGGAGCCGGTGGAGCTGTTGGTCGTCAGGCTCGTGCTGCCACCCAAAAGAAGCGTAAGAAGTTGACCAGGAAAGCGGCGATAGCTAGTAAGTCGGCAGCAGCGGCTCAAAGGGAAGCAGAGGCAGCGGCTGCGGCGGCGGCGGCCTCCGCAGCGATGGCCAGCAAGGATTCCAGCTCCAAGGAGGATCAGCCAAGGGCAGCAAGTGCGGGACCTGGTCGCAAGGGACGCTTGAAGAAGGGAGCACGGGGCAGGAAATCCCTGAAGATTGTTGGCCTCGAGGCGCTGCATACGCAAACGGTCTTGAGTACGTCACTGGATGCCATGACCAAGAAGCTGCCAGCAGCGCCAGGAACAGTGGATCAGCAGCTGACGGCACTGCTCACGGAGAATATGGCGCATACGGAACTGGATATACCGACGGCGCCACAGGACACGCCATATGCCCTGCAAATCCTGCTGGATGTGTTCCGTTCGCAGTACATGGCAATGATTGAGCACATGAAATCAAGTGCCTATGTGCCGCAGGTCCAGAAACAGATTGCCCAGGAGCAGGAGAGGATGACGCGATTGAAGAATCGCGCCAACCAGCTGGACAAGCAGATCAAGGTGCTGATCAACGACAGTGTTGCGTTGCTCAAGGTGCGAATGAACGAGCTGGGCATCCATGGCAATTCCTCGAACGACCTCATCGCCCAGGCGAAGGAGATTGTGGGCAGGCACAAGGATCTCCAGCACACTGTCAGCCGGATGCGGAACGAGGTCACCTTCTACGAGGGCGAGCAGAAGCATCTGCTCAAGAACCAGTTGAAAAATCTGCCCGAATATCAGAAACTCTGTAGCGGCGTCAATGGCAAGGTAAAACTGGAGGTGCCACCGGAACTGTCTGAGACCACGGCTCAAGAGCTGGTCCTTAAGGAAATCGCCAATACGCTCAGCCAGCGTAAGAAGCTCTACGCCCAGGTGTCCACCATTGAGCAGGAGACGACGGTTTTGCAGAAAACGGCCGAAGAGCGGTCTACGGCAGCCACGCTTCTGGCTCAGGGAACCAACATGATGACTGTGCCCACCACGGGAGCCCCAGCCTCTTCCTCGTCTTCGTCTACGTCCGCCGCCACTACGACTGCTACCCCACTCTCGAATCCGATAACCGTGCCAACAAACAATAAATTAAATAACGCAAAGAACTCCCGACGCAGTCGCGAGCACCGTGCCCGATCCCAGGAGTGGCCAGAGGTGCCCGAGGTGGGCAAGATCCAGGAAAGCAACCCCGAAGTGCTTGCCCAGAAGATCGTGGAAACCTGCCGTCAAATTGAGGCGGGTAAGTTCCAGGGAGGAGCAGCTGTGCCAGGTTACCAGGTGAATGGCAAGAATAAGGTCATTTTGGAGGCACCACAACCACTGCAGGCGCCGCCTGCTGTTCCAGCAATGAGCATCAAATCCTCACCTGGCCACCACTATAAAGACAGCACCCTCATGCCCGCTCCCAAGCAGCAGCAGCAACAGGTGACGCCACCCGCTTCCCTGCTGCCCAAGTGTGAGTTGCCGGGACTGGGGACGGCTGGAAGTCGAAAGCAAGAATCACCCAAGGTAGCCAACTTTGAGGATCGACTGAAGAGTATCATCACCACAGCCTTGAATGAGGATCAGGAACAGCGCAGCAAGGCGGTCGATCCTATACCCTCGCCCTCTCCGCTTCACAGTCCGGCGCCTAAGCGATCCAAGCAACAGCAGCCGAGCGGCGGAGCCATGAATCCCACCCAGTCGCTGCCTAACAATCTGCACAACATTATCACAGTATCGACGCAGGGTTTGATGCATCTGAATGCCAACACAACTATATCCCCGATAACGCCACCATTGCCGGGTCCGGGAGCTGGAGCCACAGCCTCTACGGCGCCGCCACCGCCAGCGAATCTACCCTACGGAGCCTATGGCGGGGCAGTGGGTAAGGTTCCGGGGCCGGGCAAGTATCAACAGGCAGTCAAGGAGCCCAAGTATGCGCCACCACCGCCGCCGCCACCGCCATCCCATATGGCAGCCCTGTATTCGGCGGGACAGCAGCAGACGACCACTCCCGCGGACTTGGCCTACCAGCAAAGGCGACGCAGCTCCGTGAGTGCCAGCAGCTATGAACACTTTATGGTCCAGCAGCAGCAACAGCAACAGCAGCATGCTCTAATGCTGGCGGCAGCAGCTCATGCTGCACAGCGTCAGGAGATGCGCGTCGAGGAACAGCAGCAGCATCATCATCATCATCAGCAGCAGCATCAGCAGCATCATCACCACCAACAGCAACAACACCTCCAGCAACAGCAGCAACATCGATTGCAGCATCAGCACCTTCAGCACCACCATCATCATCCCAATGAATTCAAGGCGCCGCCAGCTGATAATCTCCACCTGCAGCGTTCGAGCAGCCGGGAACAGTTGATAGTGGAGCCGCCGCAACAGCAGCCACTGGAGCTGTTGCCACGGGCCAGTTCTGCTAATTCAGATTATGGTGGCTATCGCATCCGTCCGCCCAGCAGGCCCAGCTCCAACTCATCTCAGCCGGATTACACTCAGGTCTCGCCCGCCAAGATGGCCCTGCGTCGGCATTTGTCGCAGGAGAAGCTGAGCCAGCATGTGACACCACAGGCCACGCCACCACCGCCGCAGGCACAGGGCGGCGCCACCGCGGCTACCTCCGGCAAGACTATCGGGGATCTGGTTAATGGGGAGATCGAACGCACCTTGGAGATCTCACATCAGAGCATCATCAATGCAGCTGTGAACATGAGCACCGGCGGTGCCCATTTTATGGAGCGAAACACCTTCCTCAACGACAGATCCAACGATCGGCTGCTCATCAACCTTAATGCCCAGCGACCGGAGCGAGTGCATGTTCGTCCGCTCTCCGACGAATCCCAGGAGCCGCATCCCACCAGCTATGCCCAGGAAAGAGGAGCAGGTCCACAGGCGGCAGGAGGAAACAGCAATCTGGCCACTTTGGCCCATGTAGCCTATGTCCAGAAAGCGCAGGCAGGCGGAGGCCGACCGAACGCGGGAACAGCGCCACCTCCAGCCAGTCACTCCTCGTCTGCCCGTTCGGGACGGGACTATCAGCCGGTGGCACTGCCCCGCGCGGAGCTCAAGGGTAGCATCGAGGCCTACTTCCACGAGGAGCAGCAGCAACAGAAGCAGTCAAAGGGCGCAGGATCAACGGGAGCGGCTGCCTTGCGTGGAACGCGTATTAATGGCGCCAATCCACCATTGGAGGGTCTTGCTGCTTCACTGCAGGATCATGTGCGTGCTCGGAAGTACAAGGAGGAGACCGAGGAGCGTCAACGCCGGGCTGCAGCCTCTGCATCGTCATCGGCTTCAGCGGGAGTCCCGCCCTCTGGGATGGAAATGGCACCACACTATGCCCACCAGGCTCCGCCAGCCCACAGCTACCATCATCAACATCACCATGGCGCCAACCTCAATGGAACGCCGCACAAAGTGGAGCGTAAGCATGGTCTTGATTCACCTAGTAAATTTTCATTATTCTAACCTCTCCTCTTCCTCTTTTAGTTGGTGTAAAACGAAGCTCGCCGCTGGCACCGCACCAGCAACCGCCGCGACCCTCGAAGCTGGCACACTATGAGCCACCGCCGCAGCAGCAGCACCATCACCAAGCCCATTTGTACGCCAATGGGCAAGTGTTGCCGCCGCCGCCACCAGCTCATGATGCTACCACGCCCTCACCTACGCCCTCTTCGTCGTCGTCGTCGTGCGGTAGGCGCAGCAATAGCAACAACAATGGCAAGATGCTGGTGGATCCACCTCTGCTGATGAGCCCCGAGATCAACTCACTGATGGGCGATGAACGACCACTGCAACTGTCCCATCACGCGCAGCAGCAGCAAATGCTTCATCACCATCAATCGCAGCAGCAGGCACATCTGCAGCAGCTCAGGGTGCCACATCTCGGACATGGTCACGGTCATGGTCACAGCCACAGCACCACACCCACCTTGGGCGGACAGCGTAGTAATGCTAATGCCGCCGATGATGGTAAGCTATACGTAGACCAAGCCATTTCGGCCTGGGCACCACCCACACATGCACAACCAACACCACCACCAGCACATGTAGCCTATACGCAAGAACTGCATAATCTTCAGCAGCACAAATACCCAACTCGACACGCCGCCCAACTGGTGGCAGAAGATTTAACCATTAAGCGAGCCGAGTCGGAATCGGAAGAGGCGGTGGAGGAGCCAGACGCGGAGGAGGAGGAGTCTGCATCTAATGATGATGACAATTCCACCTCTGGCTCAAGCTCAAGCTCCAGTTCCAGCTCAAGTTCCAGCTCCAGTGCCTCCGATTCCGATTGTGACGCAGCTTGAATTGCTTAGCGACTCCATAAAACCACACTCACACATTTGAACACACTTTTTTATTTTTACTTTTTGTAAATACACAACACGCACATACAAAACCAAATTTATTTATTTCTTTTATAAAACACACACTTATAGATCACATTCTTATTTTAATTGTTGCATGTTGTTTTGTACCTTTTGGTCTGTGTCTGTGTAGTACTCACTGTATTGTTGCTTCCTATTATTATATAATAGTAGCCTTTGCATATTTATGTTTCATTTGTTTATTATTTTGTATTGCTTTTTAATTATAATTTTATTTATTTTTGCCATAAACATTTTGGGTAATTAGTATCTTTATTTAAAGGGTGAAAAAATAAAACTAACGGCGAACATCGAAGAATTTAACCAAAATGCAAAAAAAAGTACAGAGTTTAATGTCAAAAATTAAAAAAGAACTGTAATCATAGATTAAAAAAGAATATTTCAATGGGTTTTCTAAACATATACATATATATTCCATTTGAAAACATCTTTGTATCATACGAAAAATCAAAGTAAACGACGACCAACAACATCCTGAGAAAAATGCTAAAAGTACCTAATAGTTCCTTTCTCCTTTTCCCTAAGCGCCATGCCAAATCAATCATCAATATCTATGCATATATAAAATGTTACCCAGAACCACCCAAATCCAACCACACACAAAACTCACAACCAAAAACATAAAGCTTAAAGGCTTAATTGTAAAAAAAAACATACATAAAATACACATCTCCATAAAAAGCAAAACATTTATTCAAAATTAACCCAAAAAAAAAAAAAAAAATTACAAAACAAAAAACTTTCTTGGAATGTTATTATTAAAATGCATAATTAATTTTCAATTTTACTAAAAATTCAAATAAAAAAAAGAAGACTGCAAATGCAAATTGGTAATTCTAAGACCTCAAATATATATATCTTAAAAAAAAAACCATACAAAAGAAAACAAACCCCCACCTCTTATCCATAGCCTTCTTTTTATGACTCCCTTCTATATTATGCTCTACTCCCATACAGTTAACGATTTGGCAGCGCAACGTACTATAACTAATTACGATCCCAGACGTCGCCTTCGCACGACTCTGTCTGGGGGCCCAACGAAACTATCAGCTGCCCAGCATAATAATACTAGTAATCACAGTCTGAATGGATATGTTCTGGCAGATAGTAGTAGTAGTTGCTCCCACACACCACAAGTAACCCCAATAACCAATGATCGATTGCGTTGAACCGAAACTGAAATTGAATTGAAATTGATTTGAATCGAATTGAAATTGAATTGAATTGATTGACATTGCATACCTCAAAATTCCTCTAAACCGAAAACCAAAAAAACTAAACGCGAATAGCGAAAAAACGAACATGTTTGTTGTTGGGCGATAAAAAGACAAAAGCTTCTAAAAAAAAACTAATAAATTATAAGCAGAGTACAAGAAAAAAAACCTGATGATCAAAAACAAACTACAATAAAGACAACTTTTAATTTTTGCGTTTAATAATTTACCTACTAAAAGTACAGAATTTATATGCCAAAAAAAAAAACAAAAAAAATATATATAACTAAAAAACCGAAAGAAAAAAATATCAAATTTAAAACCGAGCATGAGGTAAGTTCTGTTGCGCCTAATTGGTTTTCTTTCTTTTTTAATTATGATTTTTACTTATGATTTACTTTATTTTTTAGTTTCATTTTGTAAAAAACTTTTCTTTTAACATTTACCACACGCATCACACACATAAATAAAAAAAATATTTTAAAAACACCCATAAAACGTTAAGGAACACAAGAACATTCAAACAAGTCCCCTGCACGCAAAGTAACTGTTTCAAACAAGAAAGAAAGAAGCTTAGGACTCGAGTGGCATAATCGCCATTGTTATCGTTATCCTTATCACAATCGCCGACTGACCTTATACCCCAAAACTCACCATAGCCTCACCCCAAAACTCCAACCCATAATGCAAAAATTCGCACTATTTTAGTTCAAGCTTTAATTGGAAATAACTAACGTTGCCTTTTTGTATAATCTAACTCCAGATGATGTTATAGCCGCCGATGACGAGTCCCACTGGCAACATCGCGTCAGTTCCGGCTTCGATCGCTTGGTGGCCTTTGCCAGCACTGAATTGGATAAGACGCGGCGCAGCATCGATGGAATTGACACGGTTCCAGCCTCGATCAGTTGCAACACCTCGCCGGACTCTGGCATTACGCACAGCAGCAGCAATTCGGATGCGGTGCGCACATTCCTGTCCACCTCGTCCAGCTCATCGTCGCAACTGGAGCTGCCCATTGGTAGCGGTGGAAGCAGCAGCAACAACAGCCTCTACAATAACAGCAGCAGCAACAGTGGTGGTGTCGGCGGTAGCAGTGGACCGGTCGGCCATCAGCAGCAGCAGCAACAATTACAGCTGTTGCAGGTTCAGCAACAACAGCAACAGCAGCACCAGCACTTGACCACCGATCACCTGAGCGACAGCAGTAGCATCAAGTCGTCGGCATCCTCGTCTCTGCACGGAGCTGGCAGCAACTCTTTGAAGACAGTTTCTCCCGTGGATCCCAGTGCCATTGAATCGCCGCCGCTGTCGGACGTTGGGTTGCCTAGAACACCGAGTCCCAGTGCTGCCAGCGTGGCCACGCCTCCTCTGGCCAGTGGTCCACCTCTCGCCGGTGGAGATGTGGCTGGAATACCGCTAAAGTATCAGCGGAAGTCAAAAAGCGGTTCGGAAAAGCACTACAAGAAGAAATTCTGTGAGCGGAACTGGGAATACGACTGCGATGAGCTGTTGGCTTACTCCAACTCTAGTGCACCGCCGACAGCGGCTGATGCAGCCGGCAATGGACCACCGAGCCTGGTGGACACGGCCAATAGTGCAGGAATTGTTGCAGCTGCTGCTGCTGCAACTGCACCACTTCAGCTGGGAAAATCCGGCAAGTCACCGAAGGAAAAATCATCGCCTCACCACAATAGCGGCTATAATCATCACCACAAATCCTCAAAATTCCGGCCAAAGGGCAAGGACTGGGACTGGTCGATGGACAGTCGCAGCCAGACGGGCGATCACCTGCTGCCCCAGAATATAAACAACTCCACGACCACCACAACGAGTAATTAATTTAGTAAACTAATTTAGTTCAATTTTGCTGAAGGATGAAGGACGAATGCATGAAGGCGGAGAGTGAGCGACTTAATTGCCGCTTTTTAGCCAGATTACTTGTACATTTTATATCTGCGCATGGAGATGATCCCTGTGAATTATATATTGTATTTAAATGAAGATTTTTTGTAATTTTAACTAAATGAATTGCGTACGCATATAGCCAACTAATTTGTATAGCACAGCTCTCCATTATTTGCCTTGTTTTCTTTGATTAAGCAATTGCTAGCCACCAGCTCTTCTCCTGTGTGTCACCAGTGTGTTTTTATTTCCTTGCGAATTCTATTATTAGGCTAGGCGGGTATTTCGCATTAGGTTATAAGTATAAGGTTGAACCCAAACTGCTGATGAACAATGTTACTACTGACTTCTTTATACCGATTGTACCAATTATTATTATTATTATTATTGTATTTAATTTGAACTATTATTGTTTATAAGTTAAATGTGTTTTGTCCCTTTTATTTTGATTTTTAAATAAAAAATTGTCAACTAATTGAAACGGTTATGATTTGTTTTGTTTTCGTTTAAATAGTTAAACTATAAACAATTGCTGTTACAGTCTCTCTCCTCCACGTTGAATTGGGACCAACCAACCCTCGAATTCCGAACCCATTCCTGTATTCAGTACGACGAAGGTGGCTTAGATGAACGTGGCTTCCACAAAACGAATATAAATGAGAACATTTTCAAAGAAATCTTGTAGGAAAAGTACATTAAGAGACTTGGCCACAATAACTGCACGTTTGCGAATTATCTAATATATACATATATGGCACAACCGATTACGGTTACGATTTCTTTGTTAATTTTTTTTTTTAGGGTTTATAAAATCATTTTTTGTACTTTTCAATTCTTTCATATCTGTGCTCGCGTATAGAATTTTGGATATCGCCGCGTGTGCGCTCAAATAGAAAGGCGGAGAGGATATATACAACATATACTTTAACAGATTAATCGCAAAACAATAATTCTAAACTGATGTAGAGGAATTAGATAACGTATACAAGCAACATGCAATATGCAATATGCAACCG
Source organism: Drosophila mayri (assembly GCA_008042485.1). Lineage (NCBI taxonomy): Eukaryota > Metazoa > Arthropoda > Insecta > Diptera > Drosophilidae > Drosophila > Drosophila mayri. Next base: position 313,287 of record VNJN01010202.1, on the reverse strand, counting down.
CAGCAGCAGCAGCAGCAACAGAAGCAGAACAACAAGTAACCTTATAAATTAAAGAATTTTCCACCTCAGCGAAATAAACAACAATTTTATATATATTATATTATATTATAGCAGGCATATACAACATATATACATATAGATACTTATATATATTATATACGATGCAAGCAGCAGCGGTAAGGTAAATGAATATCAGGAAACCAATTGAACAGTAAAAACAAAAAAAAAAAACAAAATGATTTACAAGCATTTAAAATAAACAACAAGCATAAGCAAAAAAAATATTTAGCAAAACATAAAACTTATATGAGTAACAGTAACTTATAGCGAATAATGGGAATTTCTAATGTGCTATTAGCGTAGTGTAATATATATATAAATATAAATAATTAACGAAAGAGTAAACTGAATAAAATCGGTATTAAATGCAAGTAGGGCGAGTACATCATGATTTTTATACGTAATATATTACGAGCGTGCAGAGTAACGAAAGAGTTGTGTAGCAAATGAAATATAATTATTTTGGCGTCATTAAAACCAATGCCATGTAAAGTGCATATAAAAACAAATAGTTAAATTTACATGTAAAATTCATAAAACAATAAAAAAGAACATAAAAATGTCATGGTTAATATGGGAAACCAGATAAACATTAAATGAGCACATACGCATATTAACATTAAAGGTATTATTATGTATATTTAACAAATATTTATTGCATATTATTATTTTAAACTTAAACGTTTAATAAAAAATATTAAAATATAATTAACGGTAATTTTACAGTATTTGGATGGTTTGGGTATGGCTTGCGGATATTTTTTTCTAAGGTTACATGTGCCGCAACATTATAAAATCCCAATTTTGTCTTAGTTTTCTTCCCAGTGTAGCTGTAGACAGTCGGAGACCGCGAGAACTATTGGAAGCGCTTAGACACACCAATAAAGCCACGCATGCGCAAAAACATCGATACGGATCTGAAATGAGACATAAATATTTAATAATATAAAACATCAATAAAATCCATAGTCCGACACTGGCTTTGCAACCAGATTCCCAAATAAATAATTTTGATAAACTTTTGTTTCTGTTATCTGTATTTGCATGTCATTCAAATATCTTATAAAAAGTACAGTTTTGGTTCGTTTAACTTTAATGCATTGTTTCTGTATAATTGCATGTATCTCATCTAAAGTGTTCCCGGTGATAATATGTTTAATTTATTTACCATACTTAGGGCTATTGCTATTTAATCGTAGGTATATATTGTGTTTGTTGATCAAAGCGGACTGCGGGTTAATTCACTGCTTAAAAATAAATACTCGTCTTGAAGTTAGGGATATCAATTTAGAATTTATCTGACAATGTTTATACGATAGGCTATGGATGTATTCTTTTGCGGCTATTGTATTATTTTCTGTTGACTATAAATGTTTGAATTATCAATTGAATCTGAGGTTCTCTAAAAAATTCATTAATTTCCTAGCCTTGCGTATTGTAAATGAGTGTATATTTAATTATACTCGTATAACGCTCTATTAATCTATTTAATTATGTGTGTATACGTAGCTAACTTCTCTGTTTCCTCTTTTACTTTTGTTTGTTTGTTTTCGTTAATGCATTTTGTATGTTTGTATGAATATTTCTTCTTGTTGTGGTATATATTTAATTGTTTTACAATAAAGCCTGAGGCACATTTATGATTTATTTTCTTAACATTTTTTAAAAACGCTTTTTTACTCACACAGGAGTTGAATTTTGTGTGTATTAGAACGGAAAGTGGTTTGGGGGCTTGTGTTTCGGTTTTACTTTGTTTTACAAACAAACTAACATTCATTTGCAATGTGAATCATTTTATATCGAAGTGATTAAAGCTAAGCTCGGTTCAAAGCAATTAAACAGAACTTAAAGACTCTGCTAAACTGGGCACAAGAAACGACATTACAACTAGAATTTCAGGCAACCGATACATAAATTGAATTACAGACATCGGGAACAAAATCCATTGATAGCTTAACTAAAGTGCTAAGCGCAAATCCGAGATGACTAAGCGCGAATTAAACAAAAATAATAAACAGGTATAACAATCAAACACTTACAGCTAATTGAAGAATCCAAGCCTTTAGGATAGACAAGTGAAAAGTTAAAAGTGGGAGTAACAAAATAAGATTTAAATTGCGGTTGTGTTAGTTAAAGCGAATGCCACGCCCAGAAGGCCAACAAGTGGATGAACAATTGACGAAGCTCGCTATTCTCAATACCTTTCTTACAACACCATACAAACACACAACTAAATTTGACAATTATTAAACAGAGACTGCAACTTTGCTGCAACCCTTTCGTAAAATCGACAGGGAAAAGCTCCTTAGAAATGGAGATTTACATTTATACATGCATTACAATCGAGGGTCGCAGGAAAGCCAACTCGTCGAGCGCCGAGGTTTAGGTCTATAGTCCTATATAGATGTACTACATACATTTACAGTTACAATTTTGTAAATTTGTTTTCGTTTTTAAAACCGCTGCACACGTTTCCTTCAATCAGACTTTAAGTTCGTTTCATTTGTAAGGTTGTTCAACTTGTAAAACTATGCAACTACATATCGACGCCATCATCGTCATCGTGTTAATGTTAATTTTTTTTTAGTGATAATAACAATATGCCAAGCGCATATGTTCATACAACGAGGGCCTGAGGGTAACGATTAGGTTATAAAAGTCGACTAAAGCACAGATATGTTCCTCTAATGCTGTAGCGACACTTAATGAAACCAATTAGAGGCTATGGTTAAACTGGTGATTAGTTAACGTTAGATTAGACAGAGGGAAGATAGGATCTTGTTGGATTTTAAGACATGAAGAGAAAGCTCATTTATGGAGGAGCAGGAGGTTGGTTGGGGGCTGCTGATCCTGTTATTTTTGTGTAAGAGGCAGTCCCGATTTCAGCGCTTTAACATTAAATTCGGATAACCTTATAATTAACAGCGCTTTTTGTTTCATATTTTCTTTTTCCAAAAAGAACAGGATCAATTTAACACTAAGGACTAACTAGACGAGGAGTTAACACAACAACAAATGAATTATGTAAATGCGGAGAGAGGCGGATGCGGTTTGGAAAATGGCTGGTGGCTCTACAGCTGGTCCACATGCTGCAACAGACAGGCCACCACATTGGCATCCTTCTCTGCAGCCGATTGAGCCTCCTCCTTTTCTCCTTCCTCATTATCCGCATCCACCTCCTGTCGCTGGGGCAATACAATCTCCTGAGCTTTCTCTTCATGCAAATTCTAAAAGTCATCGAGTATGTCTTCGACACCAATCATCGCCTCCACCACATCAGCGCTGCTGGGAGCACTGTCATCGATTAGGGTGTCCGTGCTCAGGGCCAGTCCTGGATCTGTGGCCATACCCGCTCCATAGGCCGACGACGAGGGTAAACTGTCTATGGTGTTGCCGTTGATAAGGAAATCGCGGCGCATCTCAGAGGGACTGTAGCGGAAACATTGATTAGCAATTGGCGTTGTGGGCATGGACTTGGATATATCTAGCGGATTCCGGGCACCGTAAGAGTGCGGAGCGTAAGCCATTTGGCTTCCATTGCCCGATGAGGCCTTGCCCCAGTTAAACGACGGTGAGATGTTAAAGAAACCATTCTCAACTCCGCAACCAGCTCCATTTCCACTTCCTGATCCTCCTGCAGCTGCACCTGCTCCATTGGCTGTCATCCCACCTCCATTCATCGATATTAGACTGCTTTGCTGCTGGTGGGGCAGCGGAGTGGAGGGCACCGATCGCGAAACAATTCCCGCAGAGCCACCACTGCTATAGCCCGACGACGAGCCCGCTGAGGAGCTGCACGTGGTTGCTGTTTGCTGTGTCATGCTGTTGAACTTGTGATTAAAACTGGGCGAGATCAGGGAGCTAACATCAACGTCTTCGTAGAGCAAACCTGTATCCTTCAGCGGCGCCGACTGCTGGCTGTTGCTGTTTTCCGAATAGAAATTCAGGCTGGGCGACTGCTGGCTGCACCTCCGCTGCAATTGGGACAAGGGCACCGACTGCGAACGCTGCATCTCCGATGAATCTAGGTCGTTGGCGCCTGTCAGCGCTAGACTAGTCTCCAGATCCATTGAGTTCTGGTTAACCAGCGGATCGGCACTTTGGCTGCTGTCCGTGAAACTGCACGTATTGCCGCCGCTACTGAACGACCAACTGGGGCCCATCCATTGCTGGAGAAGTGACGGACTCGGGGGTGCGGAGGCCGATGTGCTAGTGGGATAGCTGTACACATACCCACGTCCCTTGCGATGGGCACCAATCATGGGATCCCGGTTGTCACAGTCCAGGGACTGTTGCTTGCTGAGCAAACTTGATCGCTGTTTCATCCGGGTCACGCCAGGACTGGCAAAACAATTCTGGCTGGAATTATCCGATGTTGGTGCCGATGCCGAGGTGGATGCACTAGCTACAGTTCCGTTTGACCCATTTATATTCGGTGATATGGGTAGGAAATGGTTCTTGTTGCTACCATTGCTGGATGCATTGCTCAGGCTGATCTTTCGCTTGTTGTTGTTGATTATGCTGGGCAGCTGCCTTGGTCGCTGCAGTTGCTGCTGCTGCAGGTGATGCTGCTGCTTCTCCTGTTGCTGTTGATGCTTTTTTGACATTAAGGCCAGAGACGCTGAGGCAGAACCCACTCCCGCCTGACCGGGCAGCATTGAAGGCGCCGGGACCGGCGTTAACATCGCTGCTGCTGCGGCGACGACGGCTGCTGCTCCGCGGCCGGGAGCGGGCATCGCCTCCGGTGCAGAGCCCATCGACATTGGCTCTTGTGGATTCCTGTTTGGTTCTGCAGCATCCAAGGAATTTAGTTGTTTTTCCTCAGCGTCTCCCATCTGAAAATATTGAAGTAGCTCGTTATCGGGCTCCTCGGAGTTCTCCTCATCCTCGCCGGGCAGGAAATAGTCATCCAGCTCATGCTTGTCCATGTTGCATATGCTGATCACTCGCTCCCTGGGCAATCCCAAGTTCTCGGGCAATCCAGAGTCTTCGGCGGCCGCTGCCAGAGCGGCATTTTCTGCTGCCATCAAGCGCTTTGCTCTTAGAATCATCATCTGATTGCGAGAGGCCACTTTGGGCGTGGCATCCATGCTGCTCGATGGACTCACCGAATTGACAATCATCATCTGTGACGGCGGACCCATAGATAGGCCGGGGCCGGGAACTGGCGAATTACCCGAATTCGGCGGAGGGGGCGTCGCCGAGGTAGTGGTGATCGTTGGTGGCACCAGCAAACCACCACCGCCTCCTGTTGTCCCGCTGCTTGGTGAATTGGCCCAGAAACCTTTCGTTTGCTGCGCCTTTAACACTTTCTTGCAGAAAATGTTCGATGTATAGTCCTCCACCTCGTCCTTGATGACTAGTCCCGTGGGTGAAGGTTCGTCTTGCTGCGAAAGCACGACGGACGGCGTGCCCATCTCCATGATCTTGGGCGTAAGGTTGCGCACAGCGCTGCTGCTTCGCTGGTCAGTGGCCAAATTCATGGGCGTCACCTGCTGCAGAAAGGCCAGGGGTGCTTGCTGTTGCTGCTGATGGTGATGAATGGGCGAGTCTATGATCTCCTGCTTGATCTTGAGTAACTGTTCGTCGCTGGCATCCTGGCTACTGCCCGCATCCTGACCAGTGGCCAGTTGATTGCAGCTGGATTCCGATGATGTTGAGCCTTTGCGTTTCTTTTTGCGTCTCTTCTTCAGAGGTCCAATGTCCTGCAAAGGGATTTTGATACGATTAGTGTGTATACTGGCTCACACTCTCTCACAGCTTCTCAACTTACGGTTAGAACTCTCTTATCCTTGGGTTCCCGCGCTGCATATTTCTTGGTCGAAACGGTGGCATTGTTGCTTCTGATGCGGCTACTTAAATCTGCAACACTCTCCAGCTTGGTATTTAGCAATTTCTCCGCCCAGCCTCGGACCACCTCCCAGCATTCAGAGTCTCCTCCTCCTGCTGTCGGCAGTAATCCAACCATATTGGGACTAGCAGCCAACATCTTGGAATCAGCAGACGGATCGTCACCGAGACCTTTATCCATTTTGTTCAGTTGCGGCAGCTGAGGCGTCGGCAGCTTAGTGGTCTTCCGCATTGCCGCATAGCAGTAGCGGGAGTTACCTCGCGTTCCTAATCTCCGAGGGCGCACACCCGGAAAAACTTGCTTCATAACCTTGCCAAAATCCGCTGTCGACAGAGGTTTGATGTTTAGGCGTTCGCAATAAGCTCTGTAAGGAGTTGAAAACATTATCTCAGGCTAACACGAAACGGGAAACCACTCACATGTAATCGTTGTACACGTCCTGCTTAGGTATAGACACCTGTGCATCGTGCTCCAGGTGGGAACGCACCCAATTTATGGTATGATTAATCTCAGAGCGCGTTCCCAAAGGATTCTGTGGCTGCCTCAGCGGATCTGTATCGGCGCATTCACCGGGCAAACGAAGGTATAGGAATAGCTTCTCGATGGGCTTCAATACGGAGACACGCTCCAGGATCTGCGAGATCTGCAGCTTGGCGGTGTCGCTGTAAATTAATACCGTTTGACATTAGCTTGAAAAAACTAGGTGATTACCAAGTAATATGTAATACTTACTCCAAACTGGACTCAATAACTTGCTGCACTCGACGCATTTTCTCCTCACTGGGCACCGAAGCTGTTCCCGTCGTCGCCGACATGGAGTTGGCCAAGGCATTCATCACGTTCTCGGCTATAGTGGAATTTATTACACCACTGGCCGCTGATCCAGCTTCGTTCGAATGCCTTTGACCCGCTATTGCTGGTACTGAGGGCGGTGCTGCAGCGACTGCCGGTGCTGTTGTGGCTGGTACTGATCCAGCTGGTGGCGTTCCTCCCACGACATGCATAATCTTTCCCAGGCCCAGTTGCTGAGCTGTGTTGAAGGAGAAGGCATTGGCGAAGGCCAGTCCGGCAGCAGCGTTTCCGGCAGCCGCGACAAAAGGATTCGGTGTGAGCACGGAAGTGGCTCCGGTACCGGCATTGGGAAACGGAGGAGGCACAAAGCCGCTGGGTGTGGCTACAGGTACAGGTACGTGGGTGTGGCTCGTGGGTGAGATCTGGGAGCCAGTAGGCACTGATCCTCCACTGCCCACGGGCGTAATCGTCAGAGGCGATGCTTTGGCATGGATGACGGGCGCCTGGAATCGGGCGGCGGTATAGGTGATATCCGTTGACTGTAGATTGCAGTTGACGTAGGGATTTGGGTTGGCCTTTTGGAGGGGAACTGGAACCGGGATCGGAAGTGGAATAGGGACTTGCACGGGGATGGTGGCGGAGGCTTGTGCTGCTGGCGCCGCTGATTTCGTCCACTGCGCACCCAGCTGGCCGTGCTTCTCGGACATGTTAGGCGCTAGTGGCAACGGCGCCTCCGTTTCCCTCCTGCGTTGATGCTGTTGCTTTCCTGCTACTGGCGCTTTTGTTGTGGTTCCTGGCCGAGATTACAGCCACTTCCCGCTGGAAGGTTACGCAGCTGGCGCGTGTGGTACGTGTGTGTGCGTGCGAGCTTTAGGAGACAGAGATTGCGGAGTCGATAACTAACATTTTGACGAAGATACGGATGCCAGATAGTGGTGCTTTCCCATTTTCCCCTCGGGCGGGGGGCGGTGGTCTGGCCTGGTGCGTGGAAAGTGCGTGGCGTGGTCTACTGCCAACTAATGTGCGATTTTCCAATTAGATAGGTACCGATCGGAATGGAATAATCCATTTTTTTAACAGAGATAAGAAATATCTTGCGTTCTGCGTCTCGAAAAATATGCAGAGTTGCCAGACTGCAGCGGTGCGAGAAAGTACTATTTTTGCCGCGGTCCACGGATGTAAACACGGTGTTGTATTTAGATATTGATATTATTAAATAAAGATTTAAGTACTTAAAATAATGTAAATTAGTAGGCATTATCAATTCACCACAGGTCACAACTGCAAAAACATTATTGATCATTTTTAATCGCTACTGACCAGGGTCGGCATATTAATGAAATTGTGAAATCACTGCATTTTATTGGTGTTCTAAAATATAATAATTTCCCTTCTGTTTCATTTAATTGTTATAATTGTATTAAAATGCTACTGGATGGTACCAAATGTAAAAATATGTTATTTAATGTGTTGCTATGTTTTGAATAGTTTTAATATATATTAAAGAAATTCAACATAAATATATAGCACATAAAAAACGTATTTATTATTACTTATTTTTGAGAAGCGTCGTTGTTTCTTATCCTACATTTCCATCATTATATTTATATAAATTTCGATTTATTATACATTAAAAGAACCGACTCATTTCCAGAGTTGCGTGAAACCAGAAAAATGAACCACATTTTTGTGTTTTGCAGCCCTTGAAAAGAAGTCGCCATTTTCTGACAGAGTTTTTTTCGGTCACTTTACACAACACTTTTGAGCAATACAAATTTTAACACTAAAATACTGAGCCGAGCGGTTCTTTTAATTAAATCGAAGACCAGGAAACGAAAATGCACGGGGAGCTGACATCTCAGACGTGCCGAGTGTGCCTGGAGCCGAGTCCACGTCTGCAGAGACTGGAGGAGTGTCGCGAGGAGGGCGAGGAGACGCCAAACGAGATGCTTACCCAACTTCTGGGAGTTTCCTATAGCAGGGTACGTATGTCAACTTGATTAAGCCGATAAGGTATTAATTCTATTCTTTTCCGTTCACTAGTTAAATGAGAGCGAACACATCCCCGATGGCATCTGCCGGTCATGCAAGGTGGAGCTCAACATGGCATTCCAGTTCCGCGAGAAGGCCCTCCGCAAGCAGGCGGAGATCGAAGACTATCTGCGCGAAATGGGCCTGATTGAAGACGCCGAGGAGGTATTGATCAAGGAGGAGGAAGGTTCGCAATCGCAGTGCGACGAAGAGATGTACGTCATCGAAGAGAGCGCTGTTGAAAAAGAGCATGAGGAGTATCTGGAGGTTGACGCCACTGATCAGCAGGAGTGCATGGGCGACACCATCGAGTACCTAGATGATAACTATACCATTGACATTCATCCGGAACAAAGCGAGATTGTGGTCGAAGAAGCCAAAGAGCCGTACGAGGAGACATCCTCGGAGCAGCTGGTGCTGCAAGAGGCGGCAAAGACTAGTATGAAGGCCCGTAGTGGACGCGTTCGTCGCGGTCTTAATTCGCTAACCACATCCGACGGCACCGAGAAGGGCGGCTACATCTGCGACGTGTGTGGGAATTTCTATGAAAAGCGAGGAAGGATGATGGAGCATCGGCGAAGGCACGATGCCGTTTGCCAGTATGCATGCGAGTAAGTGTGGCTGTTCTTATGTACGTATGCAACTGGGACTAACTTCTATGCCTTTGCAGATTGTGCGATGCCAAGTTCCAGGTGCGCGAGCAGCTGCGGAAGCACATGTTCTCCCATACTGGAAGCAAGCCCTACAAGTGCAGCTTCTGCAGCCGCCAATTCTTTTACGAGAGCGTGCTCAAGTCCCACGAGAAGTAAGCGGCACTGCTTTCTATATGATTTTAATTGAATCAAAGCTTAATAATTAATTTCCTTGTTTATCTTCAAGTGTTCACCGTGGCATCAAGCCGTACGTGTGCAAGGTCTGTGACAAGCCATTCGCCTACGCCCATTCGCTGACCAAGCACGAGCTCATCCACACGGACATCAAGCAGTATCGCTGCGAATATTGCCACAAGGACTTCCGTCTCTTGCATCATATGCGTCAGCACGAGGAAACCAAGTTGCATCAGAACGCCGTGTTGCTGGCCGAGAGCATGAAGGTTGAGATGGTGGCCGATGTCGATGGGGCGGATGAGTTAACAATTCAAACTCATTAAGGACGCAAAATAAATTAGTAGTGTAGGCTATCTATGTGCTGTCCCACAAAATCCTTAAGGACCATTTTAATACTAGTTCTAAGGCATATATTTAAGGAATCCGTGCTAACTTAATGTACGAGTAACCGATCTTAGCTAATGCGAGAAAAAAAGAACAATAAAAAGGTATATATTTTGTTTAAATGATTAAAATGAATTTATTACCCTCATGTAAAGCTCTGCAATGGTAAAAAAGCTTCAGAAATAGTTTAATATGTGAATTCTATAATTAATAAAACACGTTAAAAGGCCACTTTTCTTTGGAACTATTACAATTTTTTATTTTATTCTATCGTGGTAGCGATAGAAGCTTTTTTTTTGTTTTTTGATAAATTTTTTTACATTTCCTTTACAGTTTTCATTAAAATAATGCGAATTACTTTTTGAGGCAAAGCTTGGTATCAAAGCATATGAATCCATAGTATATTTTTATTTTTTTCATATTAACAGTTTCTCCTAACTTTAAATGTGAATAATATTTTTTTTTAACAATCGCCAATGCAAATATTAATACTGTTAAGTTAACAGTGTTAACTGTTTAAGTAAATTTACTTCTAAGATGAGCATCATGCTTGGCAATGGACTAAAGCAGTGAAGAAAAGGAAGACTAAATCTGAGCTCAACCCAATTTTTCTGTTATATAGATATATATAGGTATTTAAACCTGTATTTAAAGAATCAATGTACATGTGTGTGTGGGTGGGAACTAAGCTGGAAATGATGCAATAAATATAGGCGGCTTCTTATGTTTGACAGCAAAGGTAGTTTATAAAGAGTACACGTTCATATTATATTAACATCGACTGTGAAAAACATTTTATTTAGAAGATTATTTGTAAATACAAAAACATTTCCAAACCGAAGTCAGTAAACTATATCATAAAAGTGTCTTTTAGCAAAGCTGGGTCGCATTAGGGGAAAGTGATCGCTTGATGGAATCACTGAAATTTTTGGAGATCTAACCATATGCCGCCGCGTAGGCAAGTGATGAATGCGGTGGGTTCAAGTTCGTTATCCTTGCGGGTCTTGGGGTTAACCTTTACGTTGAATTTTGTAATTAGTTCCACAACAGCTGCCTTAATTTGCGCTGAGGCAAATCGCATTCCTGTTGAAAACAAACGATAAGTTACAAGTTTATTATAGTTTCAGGTGCTGAGCCTTACCAATGCAAATGCGAGGACCATCTCCGAATCCCATGAAGACACCACGTTCGCGATAGTTCTTGGCCGCATCGGGCTCTATGAAACGGTCCGGCTGGAAGGCCTGCGGATCGGGGAAGAAGTCGGCATCCCTCATGAATACGAAATGGGGCACAACCACCACGGTGCCCTTCTCCACTAAGATGTTGGGTCCATCCTTGTTAGGAAGCTCAATGTCCTCAGTGCAGAGCTTGTTGGACATGAAGGAGGGCGGGAAGAGGCGAATGGTTTCTGCAGATTAACACGTGCACAAAATTTCACAAGGAGTTTCGAGCTTAAAATTAACACTAACTCACCCTGCAGACAGGCATCCAAGAGGGGCAAGTCATTGAGCTTATCGAATTCAATGATGCCATTCTTCAGGTGATTTTGGATCTCTTCGCGTAGGCGCTGCTGCACCTCCTGGTCTCGTCCCAGCAGCAGCAACATGTGAGAGAGGACTGTAGCCGTTGTCTCGAAGCCGTCAAGCAGGAAGGTCATGGTGTGGGCCAGTAGATTTCGAGTGTCCAACGAACGTTTGTCCGCCAGCTGCAGCATGTAGTCGAGGAAATCCGTCCGTTCGAACTGCTTTCCATTTGCCAGCTGAGCGCGGCGTGCCTCCACCGCAGTGCCCATGAGACCGATGAAGAATTTCTCCACGTGCGGCGGTACAAAGCGGAGCTTAATCAGCTTATTAAGAATCGGAAAGGTGCTGGTCAGTATGAAAATGACTAAGAATGTCCAGGGTTGGTTAAAGAGGTCGTTAATGTTTTTCATAATGGGCGAGGGCTTGTCCGTGAAGCTCTCGGCGCTTAGACCCAAAACGCAGTCGGTGACTGCTTCCGAGGTGAAACAGAGACTCATCTGGGGGTATAAAGTAATATCAGTATACGAATTGAAATGCATTGAACTAAATTTCATGGCCATTGGGCCCATTTAATGGACAATGGAATCTATACTTACGTGTTTTGCATTAATACCTTCTGGGGCGCCCAATCGGATTTGCTTTTCCACCCACTCGCTTAGCTTTTGGCACACCTTGTTCGTCACCGGATAAACCGTTTTGATCTGCGGGGTATTGGCATTCTTGATATTTAGTTAATTGATCATTAGCTCCCACTATCTTACGCGTCCCATAGTAAGGCCCGGGGAGATATCAGTTCTCCGATTTTTCCACTTTTCGCCAGTCAACGAGAACGGGTTGTTGGCGAAAATAAAGTCGGTTTTCTCATCAATGCTCCTCGATATTTCATTGTCGTGGAAGTTCTTGAAATCAGAAACGAAGACGCGACGTGCCAAGTCCGGACTGACCACCAGCAGTTGGGGCGAACGTCCACTAAATATGCCCACTGCGTCGTATTTGTTTTTATATTTTCTGAAAGAATTGAAGTTTAAGATCATTAATTGTAGAATATTTGTGTGTTTTCTTTGCAATTAAAATAAATAAATAATTGCTAATTTTATTATTATTTTTTTAAGCAATTACTGGTTACTAATAAATTCGGTTTCTGATTGAAAAACTTACCCATATATATCGTTTAAATCATAGATGGCATGGCGCTTCAACGTGTACATATTGGGGTAGTTTCCAGAGAAAATTTTAGGCTTGGGTCCCGGTACCCGTCTCTTCCGCCAGTAGTTAAAGTTCCATGTCATGAGGGCATACACCAGTCCAACTGCCAAGACGCTGAGGGTCAAAGTAATCAAAATCATTCTCGCAGCGTCGAAATTCGCCTCCGTTCGCGAAGAGTTCTGTGGCGCTTCTGCGGCGGCACTATAAATTGCGTTCCATTTGTTGATATTGGAACGAATTCTCTGGGATCTGGACTGGGCTGCTCCGATAGATAACTACCGGGAGAGCGTGAACTGACTAGCCCAGCATAATTCACATTTGAAGTTGTACCGATAAGAGGCAATCGATCTCCTCAGCAAACAATAATATATTTTTACAATCTCATTTATAGCTAAACTGTTGCTTAGTGTTGCAATCCTCCGATTCAGTATGAAATTCCACAAATAACTAATTTAATGCCATTAATTAACTTTCAATATAGAAAAAAGTTTGCGATAATTTGTAATTTTTTTTTTCTTTAAATCTATTTATAAAATAAAAATTATTGATAAATAATTAAAATTTAATTTTGCAATACGGTGAACTAATGCGAAATTCAACAATTAAAAAGTTTAATCTTTACAAGTGCCTTTCATTTTTATTGAATGCTATTTTCATTTATTGCACCTCTCAGAAAGCACATTTTTGTTTATTTATTTCATATCAATATTTTTTGTAAGGCATATAAATTAAGCAATTATATCGTGATAAAAATATTAATTGTGTTAGAAAAGCACACAGGCTGAATTGAGAGAGATTCCTTAACGACCCCATCAATGAGGCACGTAGAAGTATGAGGCAACAACAAATTCAAAGTCTTGTCCATTTCTGAAACCAATTTATTTGTTTATTGATAACATTTTCTAGCAGCTTTTATAAAGTATCCATAAACTAGATGCAAAAATCTTTATGAAAAAAGCTATGTTGTAAAGCTTAGCATTCCTTAGTTTCCTTGATTTATTTGAACTCTGATTCCTGTTAACTGATTTTTCGAATCTCTTTTAAATGTTAATAATATTTTAATAGTATTTATTTTAAGTCTCTGAAAGTAAATTTCACTTGTAAGATGACCAAATAACTTTGGAATAAACCAGGGAAAAATAAATGAACTGTCAATCCAAATGTCCTGGGCGCAAAAATCGCAACGTTATTGAAGTGCCAGGTAATATTTGAGTTCCTTTATTTGCACAATCAATGTTTGTGCGAGTGTGGAAAGAAGTTATGGTGAAAATTATGCAATAAATATGGGCGGCTTCATGTCGCCGCGAGTAAATAAAATGAAATGCGAAAGGACAACAAAAACAAAAAAGGAAAACCAATTTGCACCGAACGCATACGAAACATAACAGAATGTACCATTTCAAAGAAAAAGACTAAATTACCTGACTTGAATAGGTTTTTTTTGGTCCCCCGTGTATTTTTACCATTTTAGTGAAAACAACGAAAAAGTTCATATGGACACGGAAAACCCGTTGGGACCCCCATGGGTTTTGTATTTGATTGAAGGGGTGGAAAAGGGGGAGGTTCACTTAAAGAAACTCTTTAAACTTGGCTCAATGTTTGAATTCGAATAAGCTGGTTTGATACTCTAGAAATAATAATATAATGCCAGCTCATTTTAATAATAATTTTAATTGTTTTAAATTAACAACTGTGAGTTTAAACCATTTTTTATTAGCACCTTTCCTGGCGAGACCATTACGAAATATATCCAACAAATTTATAATGCTATTTAAATATGCATTATATAACCATACAAATTTTTTAAATTTTATTTTAAATATTTTTTTTTTAATAAACATAGAGTGTATTTTTGAAATACACAAAAATCACAAAGCTCTGTCAGTATAGTTATAGCATACAAGGTCATACATATAACATAAACAACCATTAACTGGCTTGCATTAGGGGGAAGTGATGTTGATTGATTGAATCACTGGAGCTTTTGGAGATCTAACCATATGCCGCCGCGTATACTAGTGATAATTCCGGTGGGTTCAAATTCGTTATCTTTACGGGTCTTGGGATTAACCTTGACGTTGAATTTTGTGATGAGTTCCACAATAGCTGCCTTAATCTGTGCAGTGGCAAATCGCATTCCTGTTAAAAATAGAACGATATAGTAAAATGCTTATCGTGGGCCATTAATGTTATCAGGTTTTATCATTACAATGATATCATTAGAGATACGTAAATGTTGAACTTTCGATTATTTAATATATGTATATGTATATATAAAGTTAAGCCTTACCAATGCAAACCCGGGGACCATCGCCGAATCCCATGAAGACACCACGTTCGCGATAGTTCTTGGCCGCATCGGGCTCCATGAAACGGTCCGGCTGGAAGGCCTGGGGATTGGGGAAGAAGTCGGCATCCACCATGTATACATAATGGGGAACAACCACCACTGTTCCCTTCTCAACCAAAAAGTTGGGTCCATCCTTGTTGGGCAGCTCAATGTCCTCGGTGCAGAGCTTGTTGGACATGAAGGCAGGTGGGAAGAGGCGAAGGGTTTCTGCAGATCAAGACATGGAAAAGATTGGACAAGGGGTTTCGAGCTTGAAAGTCAAACACTAGCTCACCCTGCAGACAGGCATCCAAGAAGGGCAAGTCATTGAGCTTATCGAATTCAATGATGCCATTCTTCAGGTGATTTTGGATCTCCTCGCGCAGGCGCTTTTGCACCTCCTGGTCGCGTCCCAGCAGCAGCAACATGTGAGAGAGGACTGTAGCCGTCGTCTCGAAGCCGTCAAGCAGGAAGGTCATGGTGTGGGCCAGTAGATTGCGAGTGTCCAACGAACGTTTGTCCGCCAGCTGAAGAATATAGTCGAGGAAGTCCGTGCGTTCGAACTGCTTTCCATTTGCCAGCTGAGCGCGGCGTGCCTCCACCGCAGTGCCCATGAGACCGATGAAGAATTTCTCCACGTGCGGCGGTACAAAGCGCAGCTTGATCAGCTTACTTAGAATCGGAAAAGTGCTGGTCAGAATGAAGAAGATCATGAAGGTCCAGGGCTGGTTGAACAGCTCGTTTATGTACTTCATGATGGGTGAGGGCTTCTCCGAGAAGCTCTCGGCGCTTAGACCCAAAACACAGTCGGTGACCGTTTCTGAGGTGAAACAGAGACTCATCTGGAAGAATGAAGTACATAATATCAGTATACAAATCGAAAAGAATTAAACTAATTTAACATTTCACATTTAAGTTATGTTAAATGTTTATTGCGCTCTGACAATGGAATCTTTACTTACGTGCTTTGCATTGATACCTTCTGGGGCGCCCAATCGGATTTGCTTCTCCACCCACTCGCTCAGCTTTTGGCACACCTTGTTCGTCACCGGATAGACCGTTTTGATCTGCGGGGGCATTAGATACATTGAGGCATTATTGTTATTTAGTTGTCTCTCCATTTGCTGCACTATCTTACCCGTCCCATGGTTAGTCCCGGGGTGACATCAGCTCTCCGATTTTTCCACTTTTCGCCAGTCAACGAGAACGGGTTGTTGGCGAAAATAAAGTCGGTTTTCTCATCAATGCTCCTCGATATTTCGTTGTCGTGGAAGCTCTTGAAATCAGAAACGAAGACGCGACGTGCCAAGTCCGGACTGACCACCAGCAGTTGGGGCGAACGTCCACTAAATATGCCCACTGCGTCGTATTTGTTTTTATATTTTCTGAAAGAATTGAAGTTTAAGATCATTAATTGTAGAATATTTGTGTGTTTTCTTTGCAATTAAAATAAATAAATAATTGCTAATTTTATTATTATTTTTTTAAGCAATTACTGGTTACTAATAAATTCGGTTTCTGATTGAAAAACTTACCCATATATATCGTTTAAATCATAGATGGCATGGCGCTTCAACGTGTACATATTGGGGTAGTTTCCAGAGAAAATTTTAGGCTTGGGTCCCGGTACCCGTCTCTTTCGCCAGTAGTTAAAGTTCCATGTCATGAGGGCATACACCAGCCCAACTGCCAACAGGCCGAGGGTCAAAGTAATCAAAATCATTCTCGCAGCGTCGAAATTCGCCTCCGTTCGCTTTGGATTCCGTGAAGCTTCTGTGGGGGCACTATAAATTGCGTTCCATTTATAGCCACTGATAGGAACGAATTCTCTGTGGGACCCGGACTGGGGTGCTCTAATATAACTACCTGGAGAGCGTGGCGCTCACCGGCGATCTCACTCGACCAGCACAGTTCCATTTGAAGGTGTTCAGATAAGACCTAATCGCGATTGCACCCGGCAATCTCCATAGAAACAATTATTATTTATTTTACAGTCTTCTTTATAGATAATCAAATGTTTAGTGAGTGTTGCAATCCTTCGAACCCCTACGAAATTCCATATAGAAAATCAAGTATCTTTACATGTATATTTTGGATTTATGGAAGTTTTTTATAGGGTACTTCTACAGATTAAGCTTAAGATTTTTCTTTCTGTTATTAGACTTTTACTTTTTCTTTTATTTTTGCTTAGATTTGATATAAACATTTTGTAGAAAATCATACAAATTAAGCAATTTTATAACATTTTTCAGAGCTTACTTCTATTAAATTGTTAAATTTAATAATTGTGTATATTTTAATAGCTTAAGGGCCAAAAAAACATTCTGAAAGTATATTTAGATTTAAAAAAGACATTTGTATACTTTACAGATTGTAAACAAATCTTTTACGTTTCGTCTTTTTTTTTTTAGAGAGCCAGTTTTGTTGTGATAAAATAATAATTGTGTGAGAATAGCAGAGCAGCTGAATTGAGAGAGAGATTTGTTTACGCCCGCATCATGAAAACTAGTTTTGGAAAACAAAAAAACGTGTTTCAATTTACTGCGATCCAAAACAAACATCAAACAGTGCACAGTGGCTTAGCTTCTATGAGCTGTGGTTAAAAGTAATTCAATCTAAAACGGTGTTTACCATTTCCATTAATTTTATTTATTATAACTGAAAGTCTAAAATTTTTCCCTTTATTTTTTTTGAGTGTAGCAGATGAAGCACGTAGATGTATGGGGCGAAAACAAATTCAGCCAAATTTGCACGCGATTTGACACTTCGAATCCATAAAAGCGCTTCAAACGATTGGATTATGGGTGTGAACGCGGAGCCACAGCCACCGGCTGAACTCAATTGCCAAATTGAGATTCGGCCCTTTTAAACTGATTACGAGCCAGTCCGGGCTATCAATTGCGAATTTATTTCCACATCCCCCGTAGAAAGCATCGATGGAAACCCTTTTTGGGTGGAGCTCACCTCTGGCCTTGACCTGGCCGTGACTTTGCATTTGTGGAAATCGACTGAGAATGTTTGGGATTTGACTCATCACGAAAGTCCCGCCACCTTTTTTGTGGCAAACAAATCAGTAAATTTACGAGCTGAATTGCAAATTCTTTGCTGGCATTTGGAAATCTTTGAGTCTTTGCATACGAAGCAGGTGGAAAAAGCCGAAGAACTTTTGGTTTGCTTTTCCAACTTTCACAATGGCAGGAGCTCGTAACAAGCACAGTGAATATTCGTTAATAAAATTAGAGACCAGACCTAAAATAAGGGATATTTATTTGGTAAACAGAAAAGGATATGTAACGCCTGTGAGAAAATTAAGTCTGATGTGCATTTCGAAGTTACAAAAAAGGTCAAACAGGGGGTAATTTCTTTTTATTTACAGCAGTTATATAAGAACAAAATATATATACAAATAATATTTTATCCTGGGGTTAATATTAAAATGATTTATTATGTATTATTTATTCCTCTGAAACTCTGGAAAGAAAGTGATTTATTGCATACTTTTCTACTCTATTAAAGGAAGCTTAAGTAATGTTTAAAATTTGTATAATCATTTATAATTAAAAATTATAAACTTCTAGTTAAAGAATGTTTACTGTATTCTCTTTTTCCACTGTAGCGCCATTATAGTGTGTATGCATGTGTCAATGTCAAGTGGTTTTCGGAGAAAGTTGAGAAAGCAACTCAGGAGTGTCGCCATCTTCGTCTTCATCTGCGGCTGTCGCTCGCCCTCCGTCAACTATTCTGCATAATTCATGTATTTTATTAAAAGAAAATGCAAAACCAACAACGAATCAGGTCCCTGCCTCCGTAACGCTCCCACAATTCCCTGCTGCTCCCCATGAACAACTGGGGCGAGTGCTTGTCAAATGGCAGCTGTAAACTAAATGCTTTATATTCATTTATTCCGGAGCATAAACAATGTGAACATCCACGACAAACCGGAAGACTTGATGAGCTCCTTGTGCCGCCGGGATATGTGATAGTATAGTATAGATATAGGTATAGGTATAGCCATATATGTATATAGCATGCTGTGTGGTGCAGTGTACGTGGGATATGTGTGTTTAAGTTTGCATAATGTTGTGAATGCCATGGTTAATGCATGTGCAACAGGATGCTATTCCATTTGCGGCTGCCACATCCAAGGAAATTAGTTGCTCATAGTCGAGGCATCCGCCAGAGAAAGTGGCATACATGGAGGAGAAGGAGCCGAGTCAGAGGCATATGTACGGAACGAGAGTGTTAATCTCATTTATTAAATATATTTGTTGGGAGAGTAATAAATTAATTAAAAATAAAAACATAACTACAAATATATATATTTGTACTAATAAATATGTAATAAATATAAAATAGTCAAGTTTAGATTCCCTTTAACAAGGAATCTGAAGCTACCTATGATTAAATTCATGCAACATAACGATTTGTTGCGAAATCTATTCAAAATGTATGCCGGAGAGTGGTAACTGACATTTGATAGGCAATTACACAGAATACTGAGAGCTTTGTCTAAGCATAATTAATACATTTTCTTTAAGATCCACAGCCCGCTTGAACGCTTAAAAGTTCTCTTCCTGTGCCATTGGGAAGGGAAACCCATTTAAATACCGAGAAATCCCCTTCAATGTAGCGCAACATTCACGCTTGACAGCCAGGCAAAAACAAGAGCAGCAATCAGCGGGTAGGTGGGCGGGGCTGGGGCAGCAGTCGAAAAAGGGGCGAAAGCGGGGGCGTGGGAAAATGGGGGTTGCCCCATAAACCAGGCACGCCACCGCCAATCAATAAAACCCCGAAACAACTGGCGCTCTGGAGCATCAAATATTTGTAGGTCTCGGCCAAAGTTAAGATGTGGAAAATCCCCCCGAAAAAACAGCCGAAGCATTAAAAGTAAACGCTGTGGAAAATGAACGATGTTTCCTTCAAACGTGGCCCCGGCATTGGACGAGATTTGGCCGTAATAAACACAAACAAATGAAATAATTTCGACTGCAAACAAAAGGGCATAAATTTATATGTACGCTTATGCTTATGGGTGTATATATATAAATATATAATACATATAATTCTAGAGTCGGTCGGGTCCAAGAATGCTTGAATCTGAACATCTATATGTACGCCTATCTATGTATAATGTACAATCCAATGGGTGGGAGGGCTGGCATAGACGCTGGGTTGGGCCGACGGCCTTGTCCAGTCCGCTTTGCTAAATTACGCATACGCACAGTTGTGCCGCTTGCGGGAGGCGCCATAATTCATGACACACGGCACTCGGCGCACGACTCACGGATACGGATACGGGCAGGGGCAGGACCAGAAACGGGGGGGAAGACGAACACAGCCCACGGATATGGCCTGCGATGAAGACATCGTCTACGTAAATTGGTTTAAGCTGACGGCAACGGACAGCCCACCCAATCTCCCAAGCTACGCATTCAGCTTCCCAGGATCCTCCCAGGGCATCCAGTGGCACACCGACTTTGACCTATTGCCAGGCCACACAAAACTGGCACAGAGAGAGTGGGGTCTATGGATAGTGGGGACTATAAGAGGATGAGGAAGGTTGCACTGAAACAAAATATATGATAAATTATTGTATTTTTACTTCACTTTAGCCGAAGAAAATATTAATTTTGAATACCTTTAAAAGAATTACACAATAAAACCATTATTTAGAGATTTTTTTTTAACATTTTCATAACTATAACTTCTTTTGTTAATATTTTTCTTTACTGTAAGCAAACAAATGAAAGGCAAATACGGCTTCCTCTGGTCCTGTGGTCCTGCCTAAAAGGTTATGCCAAATTACGAGAATTTTTGAGGCTCAGCAATAACAAGCGCATTGGCCTGGCTACCGGCAGGAATTCCGACCCGCCCACTCCCAGTACCTTTCCCGCTGTGCCAACACCACTTCCGTTGCCACGTTCTCCTCTTCAGATATAAATCATTTAAATTAACAACTTTTGGTTTATTAACAGAATTTATTGGCAGCAGTTTCTGCAGCCCCAGCTTGCCGCCCGTTATTGTTGCTGCCCCGCCGCTGAGGTGAACACGTTTTGGGTTACCCCGACCCCCAAAATCCTGGGATCCCATCTCGGCCACCCACTGATACCACCACCTTGCTATGAGGGATAAACGGACGGTTTGCCCGATGATTTGTTATTTGTTAGTGAAATGATAATAGCAACAAATGAGCTTTTATTGTTCCAATGACCGAGAAGGCCTTAAAGCCGCGTCGTCATTGGCTTTCCGTTTCGATATAAATTCATGAAGGATAAGCCATTCAAAAGGGGATTTGCATAATTTGTTGCCGACTCCTGGACCCCCCGATTTCCCATTTTGGCCCAACTTCCTCTGTTGCCACTTCTCTTGTTGCTTTCGCACAATACAACTCAAGTGAACAATGGGGCCACAATTACAAAAGTTCTACCCGGTGACGACAGTCCACCAGGCCATACACTCGACAGTATAATAAAAATGTATTCATAAATTATTAAATATGGTTAAATATTAAATATTTTGCTACCAAGGATTGGTAGAAGGAGTTGGGAATTTCAAGTATAAGGTTGGTATTACCTTAAATTAAAAGCTTAGCGATCTATAAATATATACAACATTTTTTAAATATAATAAAATATTAAAATAAAGATGGAAATAATTTCAACAGATATTTTATAACCCATAATTGCCATAAATACCTACGAATTTTAAATATATTTTTGTTATAACCTGAAACTAAGTGCAACTTAAATATTGTTCATATTTTAGTGTTTATAAGAATAATGTTTAAGGATCCTTGCTAGATTTTACAAATATTTTAAATAGAAAAATAATAAAAAGTTCTCTATTCTGAAAATCACATAATTTTCTTCCGTGCTCACTCATTCACATTCATTGTACAGGAAAGTCGATCTGTTCAAAGACGTTTTAAGGGAATCGGTTAACCGTCTGAATCCTTTAGGAAACTACGCTTCACTCCGCCGTAGCTGCCTGTCGCCCGCATTAATCAGCCATTAATATTGTGTAAACCAAAACCGTTAACAGCCGACAGATGCCTTTCCGAAAATATGATTGTTTTGTGCTGCTTCTGTTCCTGCTGCCTTTTGAAATTTAATTCTATTCGGTACGCTGGAATTTTGATTCGGTTTTTGCATTTAAATTTAAATATAAATTGACACGTGCCAGGCTGCGTAAACAATCAGGACACGCTCGCCGGCGAAAAAGGTTCGAAAGTGGGGAAATCGAAACTGCGCGAACCCGAGGAACAACGATGTGCACGTGTATGAGTGATTATTTTGAACTCATCTTGGGGTGGCCGAAGGTCCTTGGGTGGCAGGAAGGCTTTATGCACACTTTCATAAGATTTGAGAACAGCTGTGGGGTTTCTTTTAGCTGAGGGGAAAGCAGTTTCTCAAGATTTCAAAGTGTTTTTAATTGTAACAGCTTCCGTTGTGATTTTTTCGGGGAAGCGTTCAACCAAATAAATTCAAGGATTACAGGAAAAATTCATTTAACTGCGGAGTTTCTATTGTATTTGAATTCATCCTAAAGAGAAATGTTAAAGTTATGAGAAGAAAATAATCCGTTACTACTGCGGACATTTTCAGTTCAGTTTTTATTTAACAATTTTATTCATAAATAACTAAACATTTTAAAGTGAGGGTAATTTAAGGAACATTTCAATTTGTTGTTTTGCTATTATTTCATCTCAATTTATAATAGCTTGATTCGCTTTTTCCATTAACACAAACAGGAATAAATTGGTTTTTCGCAATCATTCAATTTACACAGTTTGCTTTCTTTAATTATGATTAGCCAATTTACCAGTTTCAATTATTAATAATAATATCAACAGGTGAACAATGGGCCATCAGACTCATCAACGATATTAATAATAAATTGTGCAAATATTTTTCCCCACAAAATAAGATCAATATTGTGTGGCTGTGTTTACCAAGTTGTTAGCTTAAATTGTCCTATTATTAAGAATATAATGAAAGCCGTTTGCTTGTATAAAATGTCGCTGGCCGCATTACAAAGATTAATTTCTGTCTGCCGCAAACTTCGCTGAACTTAAATGGATCTCGGCCTGAACTCTTGGGCCCATCGAAAGCGAAATGATTCGTTGACCAACTTAAAGCTCGTAATGACAGACAATTTATTTTTTTGTGGGTCCCGGCTGCAAATTGGACCAGTGCCACGCCCCCCAAAACAAACTCGGCCAGGGCGGGCCAGCCGTGATGATGACAATCACTGAATGTTATTGACGACGACCAACCGACCCACCGCCCGTCTGCCAAAAACTTGAAATCAATGTTGATGATCTCTAGGCCAGCTAAAAGTCGAAACTTTCTCATTGTTATCTATGCGATTTCGCCAAGAATGATGTGGGGGGACCTGGCTGGAGGAGGCTGCCCGCAGAAGTGTCGCCAACGGAGGCTTCGATGGAATGGAAAATATAAACAAAATCATTTGTCAAAACATTTCGAAATGGCTCTGCAAACTCTGGACAGCGGCCTGAAAATCGATGCGCGGTGCCTTCGATTCGCACAAAAGGCGCCGTGTGAGAACGGAAGCGGAAGCACGAGTGCCAGAGCGAGTGCGAGTTTCCACAGAGTCCTTTGGGGGTCCTGCCTATACAATCGAGCTTACATGGCAAAAAATGCATGAAACTAATATTCCGGATGAAGGATTAACTAGTTAATTGGTTCAAGTTAAACAAAAACCTTCATCAAAAACAATTAAAAAATATTTAAGGGTTTTATATGGGTAAGCTTTCTATTCTATATTTTGCAGATATAAATTTTGCTTCGAAATTTGTCAGCTTAAGTTATATCGTGAAGGAAAATATAATATAAGGCATATTAGAAATTATTATATGTATAAATTAACACATATTTAAAGTTATTTAAGGCATTTAAAATGAATTTTGTTTTTTACAATCCTTTTTTCTGGGTGTTCTTAACTCCTCCGCTCCCATTCTAGGGTTACATTCTCCCCTTTCGACTTGGACCCCGACTTGCTCTCATGATTAGTGATAAGAGTGTTTTCTTTTTTTGCTCTCAATCTGCCTGGTTTTTCCACTTTTCTTGTTGTCCTTGCTTTTGTGTCCACTGTTTTTCTGTTTCCTTTGCTGCCTCTGGTCCGAACATCGTTTGTCAAGCGATTTATTTCAATTATTGATGTTGATGTTGCCTTTCCTAGCTCTTCCTGGTTATGTGCCGAGCTAGATAAGGACTGAGTCCAGTGATGTGTCCGAAGAAGTAGCCAGTTTGTGGGTAATTTTTCGCAATTCCCACTGCCGGGCTCTTCTGATTTAAGCGAAATTTTCACAGCAGCCTGAGAGTAGGCAATGCCAGTCCGGAAAATGTAGAGGCACCCACACAACAGTGCAGCTGAGTAACCAAATAAGAGCAAACAAACAAATATGGCGCTATGGATGCCCAGCATATTTCCGCTTTATAATTATTATAATAACAATAGCGGCGGATTTGCCCCGGCAACATAATTAGTGAAATGTAAAAATTAATCAATTTCGTTATAACCCAATTATTGAAATTGCTGGCAACGCAATTAAGCCGCGTTTGCCCAAAAACGGTCAAACGACCACATTCAACGACCACTTGGCTCATGTTGGCGGCAGGACCGCCAAAATATAATAATAACAAAGGCAAACGCAAACGGCAGCGCCAGATATCGGATCCGATTTGTGCTGCTGCATCTATATATTATGCATATATATATATATATATGTTCTCCGGGTGCTCTGATATCAAGCGGGACTGCTGCTGCTGCCGCTGCTGGTCCAGACAAATTTGCATTTTGTGCGCGGCAGTAAATAATCCAGAATGGATAAAGTTTTTCATTTGCATTATGATCAATATGAGGGGAATGGCGTATAACCGAATAACCGACTTTTGCGGCCCTGAAATCGTGTTAAAGATTTAATGGCCAGCTATATATGTTCATTAATGTGGAAAGAGCGAGAAATGGCCACAGATTTCTCTCGCCTTAAGGTCAAGTTTCGAGAATGTGTCGGATTGTATGCCTCATTAGCAAATAAATATGTAAAATTGTGCTAAAAGAATTAAATGCCAAAAGAATAAATAGCCCCCATGATGTCTTTGTCGACGACGTTGTCATTGTAAAATATACATAAACAGATGTTGTTTTTTAGGGCAACAAACAGGAAAGGATATAATAATTATAAGCCAAAACATAACAGTGTTCGTCATTTAGTAAAAATAAACAATAAATCAGCCTGTGTGTAGTTTAAAATAAATAGATTTCCGAAATGAGTCCTAATGAAATGCATTTAATTTAAAACAAAGTGCAATGTGCAATTAAATTCATTGACCCCACATCATGAAAAGGCAGAAAGCATCACATTCAAATGAAATATGCAAATTTGCGATCCATATACGCGTATAACAATGTGTCTATATAACTAAGTTAATTTTTAATTTATGTATTTAAAAATATGTGTACTCCAAACGCTTGTTCCCGCTGCACCGTACCGAGTGGTTTATTTATATGTCTGGATATTGATGCGGACACACCTATGTACAAACATATTTACTACTATATATACATATCTGAACAGATAGGGGAGCTTATGTACGTGCCGCGCAGAATGCAAATACGTATTCAAAATTTTCTGGAAGAAATGCAGCCGGCGGCGAACATTTCACAGTTGACTAAAATGTAAACATGAAAAAGTCGGAAAAACGAAAAATCATTTTCTAAATATACACAACGATACTCAGGAGAATGAAAAGCCAGAAAAGTTGAGAGAGAAAAGTGGAAATGTGGCGATGGAAAAGCAGAGAGGCAAGAGCCATGCATTGGTCATCCGTTTGATTTCAAATGTTTTTCAAATAGGCCGAAGAAAATGGGAAAAACTTATGCCAAAGAAAGATACATGAACTGTGAAATACACTTTTAAATGTACATTTACATATATTATAATTTATTTATAATTTATAATTTATAATACATAATTATGAGCAGATTTCTTAATTTTTATGGCGGTTATTATACCTTTTTATTGTTTATGATTTGGTATGTAAATATGTTATGAATCCTGTAATTTTATTATTTTTGTTACAGAGAATTATAAATTCAATTTAAACTCTATGAAATATTTATATTTATATTTGAAATATTTGTGTAAATAAGATTTATCAAGAAAAGTCATAATAACATATCCTCAATTGAGTTTTCCCAGCATGAGCAAAGAGTATGATATGTATAAATAAATTGTGTGTAGGTTTCCCCGTTCGAACGACAACAGCTGCACAGCTTATGGAAAATTGGGAAAGCCACTCGCGAGTTTTCCGCTGGCGGTGATCAGTGCGCGAGAGTGCGTCGTCGAGCAAAGACACGGAACGCATAACCCAAAGCCCAGAGCCCAGAGTATTCGGTGGAGAAAGAGCCAACGGGAAGACTGTAGCCAAGTGAAAGTGTGAGGAGATTATTTATAGAAGGCCACGCTGCGCACATACCACATCCCCAGCGAGCAGGCGCTAGGTATATAAGGCTATACATAGGCGATCCGTGATATACACACCCGGAGAGTTGGAAACCAGGATGACGGACGTGCCGGAGCCCGTGCGCAAGTGCGCCAACCTGTTGAAGGGCACGCGCAGCGACACAGAGAAGTTCGCGGCCCTGTTCATGGTCACCAAGCTGGTGAAGGGCAAGGACTGCAATGCGGAGGGCAAGAAGCTGCTCTTCGAGGCCATTGGATTCCCCTTCCTCAAGAAGCTCTTGGTATCCAAGGATCTGCCCAGCGATTGTCCCCCGCTGGTGTACAAGAGTGTGGCCCTGTCCATCCTCACCTGCTTCTGCCAGGAGGAGGAGCTGGCCACGCACAAGGATATCATCGATGCCATACCCACGCTGCTGGAGATCGTGGAGCAGGCCGATGACGAGGATTACGAGGACAACTTGATCGTGGTCAGCGAGGCTTACAGCTGCTTGAAGAGCATCGCCAGCCACGAGCCGGGCCAGCAGGCTCTCCTGGCAACCGGTGCCATTCCCAAGATGTCTCAGATCTACTCCGCCCAGAGCTTCCAGACCGATGAGGCCCTGCACCTGATCGTGCTGCTGGTGAACCAGTTTGGAAAGATCTCATGGCCCGAGGATCCCACCGCCTTCCATGCTCTCATCCAGCGGATTGCTTTGGACATGGAAACCGACCACACGGACAGGAAGTACGAGCTGTGCCGAATTCTGGCCGACATCCTAATCACCTGTCGTAAGGAGATTGTGATTAATTCCCTGGAGGGTCAAATCTGGCCGGAGAGCTTGTTCAAGGGCTGCGGCGACATCCTGAAGGCCAAGATTGGGCCCAAGCAGAGGGATCCAGCCCTGCACTTGATAGCCACCACCCTGCAGGTTCTGGGCATTCAGTGGGCCTTCATGGACGAGCAGAAGCAGTTCTTCCTGCAGCTCCTCCAGCTGGCGGCCATCGAGGTGCGCATGCAGATGGATGAGAAGAAGCTGGAGACCACCTTCAAGCAGGCGGATCTCCTCTCCTGCTGCTTTGTGATCCTGGAGCAGTGCATCGAGTACATGGCCACCGATCAGTTGGACTTGGAGCCCAAGGAGAAGCAGACTACCTATACGGCGCTTAAGGGTGCCTTCAATCAGGTCGTGGCTGTGCTGACCAGAGTTAGCCAGGACAAGATCCGGGACAGTGCCAATCCCCGGGACAAGAAGTTTGTGGTGGCCATCGTGAAGGTTCTGTCCGCTTGGCTGGCCCAGGAAACCACGGCCATGAGACCGGCCATCTACAAGCTTCTGCCCTTCATGCTCAAGGTGGCCAATGAGAGCTTCCACGATCTGAAGACCTGGAGGGCGGGCCCCAGGGAGGGTGAGCCGCCCATCGATGTGCTGCGGGTCATGCTGCCGGCCCTCTGCCACTTTGCCGTGGAGGAGGAGGCCAGGAGGGTGCTCTTCACCCACAAGCAGGATGAGGTGCTCTTGGAAGCCCTGGAGTTCTACTTCAGCATTGCCCACTGGAAGAGGCCTCCAATTCCTCGGGCTGAGCGCTTGAAGCGGATGAACGAGCCGGATCCGGTTCCCACGCCGGAGCAGCAGGCGGAGATGAAGGTGGCCAGGACGGCCATCGTGGCGCTGTGCAACATCCTGATGAACTTTACGGTTCTGGAGCCCAAGAAGGCCGAAGATGGACCCACTTTTGCCAGTCTGCTAAAGTTTGTGGTCGAGAATCTGCCCGAGTTGAAGGACACCCCTGACAACCTGGTGATTCACGGCAATCTTGCGGTCCTGGGACTGCTCCTCCTGAAGCAACAGTCCAAGAAGGTGAAGCAGAACGATTTCTCCATCTGTCGCTACATCCAGGCCACCATTCGGTTCCTGTGGGATGCATATAACATCGATGAGAGCAACGACCCCACCGCCCTGGTGGTTTCCATTGCCTACAAGGGCTTTTGGTCGGACCTCTCGGAACTGTGGTTCCTGGGCATGCAGACCATGTGCGGAGTGCTACCGCTGGTGCCCTGGCTATCCGAGTTCGCCCTGGAATCCGGCTGGGCCGAGGGCATTGTGAAAACCCTGAAGAAGGTGAAGATTGGCACGCTGCCCGCCAATGTGAAATCCGCCTACGAGGATTTCCTCTCACAGCTGGTGGACGTCAATGGCGATGTCCAGGCTGTGCTTAAGAAGGCTGATGCCCTGCGCGTGTGCCGCAACCACAGGATGATGGATCTGGGCAAGAAGCTGTTCGGCGACTAAGTCCAAGCACTCTCCTACATATCTCCGCGGAGGCATTTTTTGTGTGTGATTTGTGAACAAGCGAAAAATGGAAATATTTTGTATGGATTTTATTCTATTTTATATGCTCTATTTTAATGATTAAATACCTAAATTTATATAAAAAATAAATACAGCCATTTTTAAAAACACATCCGGACAAAAATTTCGTTTTCAGTTTATTTTTCGCCATTCATTCAGTTTCGTTTGTTCAACAATACTCGATGGGATTAGTTAAAACTTTTGCTTTTTCATTTTATTTTCGAACAATGGCACTATATATATGAACGGTCGGATATAGACTAGGGAAACACGTCACATTTGCTTATTTGCCAAATAAACAAATTTGTTTGTTAACGAAGAGCGAAGTGCGAGGATGACTAGTGCAACGGTGACGAAAAAGGCTAATATTAAAAGAAATTTAATTAAAAACTTGCAGCTTACGTTTGGCCCAAAACACGGACAGGAAGCAGCGAATTAATAATAGTGTGCTAACTCGGAATGACAACATTTTTAGCTTTGCGAAAATTTTCCGGTGACACTCATTGACATTCCGTGTGTCATTTTATTCAGGAGTTATTTTACTGAAAAAATAAAGTCTTTTATTATATTTAAAAATGCAGTTGAACATTGTTTTTTTGCCTCAGCATCAGAAAAAGTCGTAACAAGGATTTTGAAAGTAAATGTTTCTGTCTGAAACCCTTTTAGAGAATATTTGACGAGCATTTGTTATGCTGAGTTACTAGAAATTTTAGTCATTTATTCTCGAGGTAATTATATAATAAAAAACATTAAATACTACCTTGTAAGTTCAATTTCGAACTAGTTGAAGCTAACTGAATAGCTTTAAAGTTTTAAATTTATCACCATTATTATTTGTTTATACTCTTTTTTTACTTTAAGTTTCCTTTGTCATTAATTACCATAAATCACATCATTTTCTTTAAATTAAAACATTGTTAAATTAAGTGTATTTTATACTTTATTTGTTTATTTATACAACTCCCATGTACATTCTTCATTATTATTTTTTTTGCATTCATTAACCACATTTTTTGTGGCATTATTAATTTTTGTTCGCCATATTTGCTTTGCTTTATTTGTTTAAGGACACTTTTAATTTTACTTTTTAATGCAATTTTCCGGCAGGAATTATTTCCCATATTGTTGTCATTAAAGGGCTTGTCGGTTGGCTCTGGGATTTATCTCGACTTAATCGGGTACATATCCGTATCTGAGCGGATTTGCCCCGCTGAGATGCTAAATTGCTTGTTAGCGAAGAACGAAAATAGAGAGCCAGCTGGAGGTGGCGGAGATGGTGTGGTAGCAGCTGGTAGCCAAAGCAAAAGCCGGGCATAAATCTCCAATAAATCTTAAATACATATTGCGATGCCTGTCCGGGGCTCGCTTCTGGCCCAAGGAATACATATTATGCGAAAAGTATCGCTCAATCGGGCTATCTGCCACTATGGTGGGCAGAAGGACCTCTCCACTTTGCAGCCTCAACACCTGCCAGCCATTTCTCTTACATATCTGAGGGAGTGGGCATTGGGGTTTTATTACGATATAATATTTTATTGTGCACCTTTAGATGCTGGGATATTTGGCTCGCTACATTTGAGTTTCAACCCTTTTTGGCCATACTTTTCAAGCGGGGTATTTGCGGAGAACTGGGGTATGTTGTATCTTTTGAAGGTGTATTTTTGGAAACAGATTTCCACAGCATTGGGATATATTTTTTAAGCATAGAAAATATTTCAGTTGTTCCTTTTTTTTTTGTTAACATTATCCAAACAAAGAATGCTTTTAGCTGACATTCTATGTAGCCTGCAGGCAATTCCATGGAATTCTATGGTCGTGACACTCGCCTAGAGCACTCTTACTTTTTCTGGTCTACAGAATGTGTAAATTTGCCTGAGCCGTTTGTTGTGTTTTGTCACCGGAATTGCTTAGCTGGGCCAATTCCAGCGGGTGACAACGAACGGCGGGGAAAGGGGTGACCCGGCAGTGGCTTTGGATTTTGGGCTATTTGTGCATTTGACAAAGGTAATAAAAAGGGCCTTTGGCTTTTGAAGCGTTGTCGTCGCCTGCTTGTTGATTTTGTTGCTCTGTTTGCTCGGCTCAAAGCTATAAAATATATACAGATATATACGAAAAAAATGTATTTTTATTTTATTTTCTTGCTGTTTGTTTACCTCATTTTTTGGGCGAGCAAACATTCTCTGGCATTTTCCGTTTCCGTTTTGGGTTCCGTGGGCTTAAATGTGTTTTCTTCTAATTAAAATTAAAAGGTTTTTGCGGCTGACAACTGCCGTGAAATAAATTGCAAATGTCAGCCACATATCACAGTCCTAAGGCCAAGGTGTAAGCTGTAATTACGGTGGAATGCAATTGGTCCTGCACTCAATGATCCATTCATTAAGCCAGTCAACTCGTCAATCAGCCAAGGTAGAGTGGAAGGTGGAAGAGCGTTAAAACCGAGGCAAAAAATTAGAGCTCATGTGGCACTGGATTCAAGTGGCTGTTGCAGCAACAAGTTGAAGTCACCTTGATTGCAATTAGTAGCATTCTCCGACATTGTTGCCACCTTAATGAAATGAAAACAAAGTTGGAAAAAGCCAAGGAAAACGACGGAGCAAAGAGAAATTCAAGTCCGCTCTTCACGGCAATGTTTCAAGGAGGATTCGCTGTCAAGGATTCCCGCCCCCACTAAGCCAACTGCTTAAGTTTCTGAGCTTTGCTTTACTTTGCGGGAATAGTGTAAATTTGTGTACCTCCGGCTGTAAAGGATCATCTAGGGGATTTGGAAAATAATTTACAAAGTCAAGTCAAAAATATATTAAGGCTTAAGCTAGAGCTTATAAAAATTTTTGTAACAAAGCTCTCTAATTCGATTATTTATTAATTATTTATCCTTCTTATTATACCGCATAAAAATGTCTATAAAATATTTGTTTCAGGGCTTTAAGTGTTTTATTTATTTATACGTGTAGCATTAAGCAAATAACCTTTTATTTTTATTGTTTCTTTGAAGTATAGAAGGTCTTCTTTTATACTTTGCATTTAAAATCAGTTTAATAGAAAATTTATGAATGTTGAACTTAGAGCACTCCCTATCCACTCGTAAGTTTAAAATGTAAACTTTCCTGACTCAAATTTAATCCAATGAATATAGTAAAGCAGCTGAAAATTATCACTTAAGGTGTTAAGCCGGAAAGGCTTCTCGGGCCATTTAACCTCTTAGCTTAACATCCAATAAAGATATTCGCGACTTGATGCGATTTTGATTGCCATATTCAATTGCCACTTGTTGGCTTTTGGCCCCTGCAAAAAAAAAGCAATTGCTTAGAGTGAAAGTTGAAGAGAAAGTGAAAGTGAAAAGGGTGCGTATGATGCACGCACAAATGCGCACCCCAAGCAGCGCCAGACTTAGATTGAGATTCCACCCCAAGCAATAATAAGACGAAATAAAGTAAATGCTGCTCACAAATTTCCAATTGAACGTAATGGCCAAAAGGGGGGATTGGTGCTGGAATGCTCTTAACACTTCAGTCTAACCAGTGGGGAATTCGTCCCTGTTCCCGTTTAATGTCCCGACGAATTTCAAGTCCCACAGCAAATTAAAATTAATGCACAGCTTGTGGACAACCAGGAGCCGAAGGACGAAGGATGGGTAACAGTACCAGATGTTGCAATCGAAACTGGGCAAGTCATAAATTATTCAGGACACTTGTCAGCTCCAACTGGCAAGTATCAAGCCAGGCAGGACTCTGGCTGCAACATATGCCACTGAAGGGGGTTCCAAAACTTAATCCCAAACAGATATCGGATTGGTTAAATTTTAATTTGGTCAAATTTAAGCCTTGACCTTGCCAACGGCATGAACGGCATCGGAAAGTGAGAGGCCCCCAAATGGCATGTCGCAAATTTTATAATCCCCATAAATTTCGTTCGCCTCATTGAACTCGGATTATCGCAGCGAAGGCAGCAGCTTCTCTTCATATTTCCCTTATTTTGTTTTTATTTTCCCTCGCTGTGGGTGCTCTTTGGGCGGGTTTCTTTTATTATTTCGGGTGTTGGTAATTAAATTTGTCATAAAAAGTGACGCCCAAAAAGTAGGCAACGGGATTCGGCATTTCACCAACGACAACGATGTCCTCTCTTTATCGGCTCTCTTAGCCATCTCTTTGGTTTTCCTCGCTGGGAAAGCTTCTGTCCCAAAGCTCGCTTTTCCTTTTCTTCTTGCTGCTTTTCATTTGTTTCCGTTTCTGTTATTTTATTTCCCTTGCCGCTGTTAATGATGCGTTAAATTTAAATGGCCATAACAATTAACGGTAATTGCTTTTGAAGTTATTGTCTATAATGTTATTTAGAGTTCCTCCGAAGAATTTGAAATATTTGCATAGTTACGAATGCCATTATGTTAACAGTAATAACAGCCCTTCGTCATTAGCCTTGTTACCTCTCGCAATATCTTAATCGAAATTTTGCGGAAAGTCCTTGCTTTATGGCAAATAAGTCAGCCAGTGAAGTGCACTTGTTGCCTTTTAATAAATAATATTTATTACAGTTTCAAAAGGGGTTTTTGGCTGCACTTGAAAAAAAAAGAAAACTAAGAATCTTAATTTAAAAAGAGTTAATTTATATAATTATGCAGATTTATGTTAGAAGATTGAAGGCTTCTTTTCTTTATTTTTGTATCATCCTATGTCTTTTATTTTAAGACAAATATTGTAATAGTATATATTTCTAATAGATTTGTTTTAAGACTAATTAAAAATTCGAATCTAAATTTATTTATTTATGTGTTGATGAACGGCCAACAGGTTGTGCGCTCTAAAAATCATTGAACAAAACTTGCTGTCCAACAAAAATGGATTAAATAACAATGCAATTGAAGTTGAAAACAAAACCTAAATGCTTGCAGTTTTCGGGGTTTGTAGTCCTTTGGCAACATTTATGAAACATTTTCCCCGCTCTCTGCTTTCCCAAATTCAATTCAATTCAATTGGCCCGCCCACGCGGCGTATACGTTACACAATAAATTATCAAAGTACAACACCGGCACAAAAAATTCAGCACGTAGAGAAGAAGGGGTGGGCTATCCACCCTCCAGAAGGCAGCGTCAAAGGTTAGTTTATGCCTCCGCCCCATTCAAAACACAATAAATACTGCAAGTGGGCGTCGGCTCTGTTTGTTTGCTAGCTCTGGAGCTGTGCTCTTCGATATCAACAAGAAATTCAAATAAATGCATTTTAATGCCGGCAGCCTCAGCCGAGTGTGGCTGCTTTAAAAGCTTTCAAATAGAATAATTTATTTCCCTCTCTCTAGAGGCGATGGTGATATGTAGGAGGTGGGTGTTGGGTGGTGTGCGGAATGAGTGGGGTGTTGGGGGCTGTGGCACCATCGATATCCCCCGTACATTGATGTGTTAATTGCCGCAATCCCAAGGAGGCCAAGGAAACGGCCAATCTGATAGACCAGAGTTGCCAGCAGCTCGGCGGGAATATTCTTATTAGTCTCATTGAATACTGAGCATTATTAAATCAGTTTTATTATTAGCTACTTAGCAGGCGAGTCCTTGCCCATAACTACATAATTCCTTTGTGCCAAGCTGACAACCCTAGGGGCAATTTCCGTTGCCTTGCATGCGGCATCCACCACCCCCAATAATTCTTACACATTTTGTGTAAAAGTATTTTGCTTCTCCTATTTTTTTCTCCTTCCTTGCTTGCCTGAAACAATGCATTTTATCTTGGCCTCTTACACATTTTATTTTTTACTCTTTCCATTCAGCTTTGACACAAGAACACACGCCACATACACACTCGGATAAACGTGGAAACGCATATGGAAGTAGAGGCTGAGACGGTTACATATTTGGGTGAACCCCAATAAAAAATATGAATAAATATTGAATGAATATAAAACCGATATAAGATTACATTTTGAGTTTACGAAATATTAAATGTTGTGTATTAAAGGCAGAAATGACTTTAATTAATTAGAAAGTAGGGAAATACTTAATCGAAATTTAGTAAATGTAAAACCTATAGTATAAAATAATAAATAAAGACAGTGTTTTATTGGCTTTTAAATAAACCGGAAAATTTAGGAATACTAGTAAAGCCCAAGTAAAGGTTTCTACCTTGGTTTCAATCGAATCAATTCCAAGTTATTTCTAATTACAGGACCACCCCAGGAAGCAGTCAGCCCGCTTGCCGCCCCGTTACTTGCCGCCACCTTGGATTCCGCCCGGAATGCAGGCTAGTATGCATGTCTACACTAGATACGATACTACAACTAAATACTTAATTTTGCTCTTTGCCGTTGCCTTTGATTCTTTTAATTTTCCATAGCATAAAGGGTGCCGGGGAAGCGGCGGTGCAGCCAGCATGGTGTCTACGTTGTCTGCCAGTACTTACGGCCTACGCATACACTCACATGTGGGTGGAAAATACGGCGGGAAAATAAAGGGGGGACGGTGTGTCTGGCTGCCTGGAAGACAGCTGTTTAGAGCATTGGGTTCGATGCGACTGCAGAATAAGTCGGTCTTTCAACGCCATCGGACGTTCTTTGTGCCGCCATTTTATGTCCATCCCCTAGTCGGGGCATATTACTCATACGCCGCGTGGCGCGATCGCTGGCGATGCGGAAGTGAAATTGTTTTCTGATTGAAATGTAAATAAGCACAGCCTGCCAAAACAAATATCGTGTTTATCATTGAAAATATGTGAAAGTGCAGACCCCCTGATTGACGCAGGCATCGCCAAATGCATCGCAATGCAGCCGTTACGTCTCATTCAATAAACCGCAGCGAGGCATTAAATATTTGCCGAAAATTTTGAATTTGAAAAGTTTGTTTGACGCTAAACTTTAAACAATCATTTAATGGGTTCCCACTTCTCAAATGTGCAAAGGAAAATCATTTCGAAATCGAACTCCGAACAATAATTTTACCACATTTTCATAAACAATTGGTTTTGAGTTACAAAAAAAAGTACAAAATGTCGAAAGTAAATTGAAAGCAGGAGGCAGACTGTCAGTTTTGAGCTGTTGACAAGCTGCCATTAAGTGCACAGTGGCTAAGATTTTTTAGAAAAAACGAATGAAAATTATGGTTTTTGTATAAGCTCTAAGCAAATAGTATCTTTGAGCATGAACTGACATTAAAATGTAGATTCCAGTAAGAAGGTGATTTATAGGGGAATAAAATTACACAACATAAATGAAAGGGAATTAGCATTTGGCCTGGCCTGGCCTTGGGAGCACCGATCAAGGATGTTTTCTTTAAAAAAAAAAACAAAAACTAAAGCATTGTGTGTATCATTCATTGACTGGGTTCGATTGTTTAGTCAGATGTTTTAAATAAATTGCAGATGCTACTGGATAAACAAACATTCGGCATTGGTACAGCTCAAGCAATTAGACAATTAAGACATTCGGAAGTCGTTTTTGAATTTCTCAAATTAACTGAGTAATAAAATTAGTACGATCCCCTTCCAGCCAGCACGAAAGATGTTTTCAAAGTGCTTAAATTCTTGTTTGACACATTCTGCCATTATGTTTTCTTAGCGCGACAGTTTAGTGCTTTAATGAATGATTTATCGAGTGGGCTGCGTTCCGAAACTCGGAAATATTTATTTGGCATAATAGGACCCGGCGTTGTCTTGGCAACGGTGGATTTTTACAAATGTCATTCCTTCTGGGGCTCGTGTAGGTGTGCGAGGCGCCTCGCATTTCCACCGAACTTCATTCGATTTCCATGTGCCCAATGCTAATGTAGAAATCGCAGAAAGCCCCGAAGGGCAGCCAGGTAATATCTATCTCCAGCCGCCCCCAATGAGCTCACATTTAATACGTGGTCGGTGGTAAACACGCACACGAATCGTATCTGCCGACATGTCTAATAGGAAATTGGCCAGAAGCGGCTAACTATCCGGGTCTCCCTCTGCTCCGCTGATCTGCTGCGGCGGTATCGAAATACTAGAATGCCCGGGACCTGTATAAAATAAACAGAGGAAGGTACAATAAATTGAGGCAAACTTATTTGTGGGTGTGTGTGTGTGCGCGCGGCCAACAAAAGTACAAGAAAATACAAATATCGAACACAATGGAAACAATAATGTGCGAAACGATTGGAAATGCGCCACAGTCGCTGACGCTGTCTCCGCCGACGCCGCCCTCTCAGTCGTAGTCTCAGTCCCAGTCTACGAGTATATCTCTATATCTCTGCCCAGTCCGGTCAGCGTCCGCGTCTCGGTCAGAAGCAGCCGGCTAGCCGGAAGGCCAACAACAAGTCTCAGGCGTAAACGGTCGTCCAATCGATAGGAATTATCAAAGTAAACGTTAGCATTTTTTATATTTAATTGAACCAACAAAACTTTGCTTAAAAATATATAGAAGAAATCTTTGGAAT
Organism: Drosophila mayri; assembly: GCA_008042485.1. Taxonomy (NCBI): domain Eukaryota; kingdom Metazoa; phylum Arthropoda; class Insecta; order Diptera; family Drosophilidae; genus Drosophila; species Drosophila mayri. The sequence goes on along the minus strand of VNJN01010202.1, from coordinate 276,089 downwards.
TGTGTGTCGATGCAATTTTACAACTGTGTTTGAGTTACTATCAAATATAAATCAAATTAAAAATTGTATAAATGTATCTTTATATCTTACAGTTAATATTTTTAGTAAGAACAAATTCAATCAACAGAAAATATAAAAATAAAAAACAAATAAATGGTTTAAATGCGTATTTTACAATATAAATCAGAAATTAATCAAAAACCGGAAATTTAATCACAAATAGGGAAATTTTATTATATTTTTGTGTTCTCCCCACAGTATCAAGAGTGCTTTAGAAAATACGCTAGCCTGGGATCCCAGCAGGTGACAAGTGTTAAAGTGCAATGTGCTAATTATGTCACACGGGGCGTATGCGTGATGTTGAAAGCCAATCGCAAGTGAAAGCCAAAGCGTAAGGCGCAAAGCGGGAAACAGAGAGAGCGGAAAACAAGAATCGAAAAGAAGATGGTGGCAATGTAAAAAGTCTAAACGGCCATTCAATACTTGTTGAATTATCATCCGTAAATGCGAGTGAGTGTGTGTATGCTAATGTCAACTGCCAATGCCCTGAAAGTGTAAAAAGAAAAATGTGAAAAGCGAAGCGGAATCGGAATCTTTGGGGGAAAATGAAGTGTCAACGATTTGAGATGAAATTATCAATTGCCCAAGCTGCTGCTCCTGTTGTTGATGATGAAATGTGATTTATCCACCTGCCTGCGGCCGAGGTGAATGTGAGTGTTTTTTAGGTGCGAGCGCGTAGACAACAAAGGGAAATAATGTCATGCATTGGCTCGACGGCATTTCCTTGGATGACAATTTAATTAGCGGACGCGCCAGCGGCAGCAACGGCGACAACAGCGACGGCAATCAGCGGAAATCAACGCAGTCGAGCTCATCGCCCACCAAAGCAAGTAGGTTGCACCTATACCAAGTATGTACACCACTCTACACACACACAACACGCACAACCCCTGCGGTTGTATGCTTTAATTCGTTGGCGTGAGCTACCCGAGCGTGTTTATGGGACTTAAGAGCGAGAGGCAAAGCGCAAACTATCCATGTAATCCATATCCCCGACCTATAGGGAGTGACGTTACGAAGTTCCTTTAACAGGAAGTCCAAACTGAAGAGAGAAATGCTTTCGAAAGAATCTGTGTTAGCTTAAAATTCAGGTGAAACATATCACAAATCTTAAGGAAATATATTCAGAAATGTTTCTGTTTTTGGACATATTTTATGCGGAGGTTGCTAATGTACTTAATTGTACAAGAATTTCGATAGTTTCAATAATCAATACTCTTCAAATATTACGAATTTTTATTTTTAATTTATATTGTGAAGCAAAGTTTAAACTTTAAAGTTTAATAAACACTCTTACTTCTCTGCAACATATTTTTATTTTGAGGCCAGACAAAAATAATTTGAGTCGCATCTACGTACATACATATTTGCTGAAACTAGTTGCAGCAAGAGGCATGCTGCAAAAAATTTATAAAATATATACAGATCAATCGATAAAAGCACTATCTGAAATGTGTATACCAATTAGGCCATAAAATGTACTTGAAATTGATTTTATCCAATTTCCATTCGCGGGATTCCAGCCAAATTTGTCTTTCGCAAAGGAGAATGAGAATTAAACTGGGCGGTTGGAGATTTATTGTATTCCATTTTAATTGGCCAGAAAATTATTCCAGCCATGGCCCCCTGAATGTCTGTTTATTCGCCCGTTGCTTGCTAATAATTTCAATTTCAATTATTAAAAACATATTCATCATTTAGTCTGAGCAATTAGCAATGAATGAAAGCCAAATAGAAAAACCATTTGAACATCATTCGCGTTCCGATTTTATACGGATGCGGCCCATTGAACTTGTTTGCGGGGGATTTTCGAAAATATATCTCACGACTCATCGATTCGTAAGCAAACTTGTGGGGCCAATTAAATCGGTCCCGCTTCCGTTACCTTGATCGTACATCGATCGTCGGATCGGGAAATTGGCGCACTGATCTGAATTTTCCGCCCAGTATTTACCCTCATTTTCCGATAGCCTTCAATTAACACAACTGAATCGTGTGGAACCAATCAAAATTGCTTGACGCATTGATTTTATTTTGGAAATAATTCACAGCATCGGCAAATTGCAAAGTGTTGGGCGCTGTAAATCTCAGCAGAAAAGCCAAATTGCCGGCATATGGCAATTTAATTTTTAATTTATTGTTTACAAATTCCTGTTGCTTTCGTTTTGTATCGTTACGTTTCTCTGTTCGATGTCCAAACATTACATCTTGCGGCAGACTGTTAAAAATAGACGCGCCTCTCTCACCTTTTTGGAATGGCAGCGGATGACCCAGTAAAGCTACCGAGCAGCAGAATTTGTCAGCACGAAAATCTCCGGGAATCTAAATTGGTTGAGATTCAGATGCATTCAATAAAAATAAATTACTATGAGGAAACTGGCACAAAGAACAATAAAATCATTGTTAATTCAGATAAATTTTAAATAAAGATATTCAAATATTTAATAAAAACAAATAAAAGCTTCAAATAGTTAAGAAATTACCTATTTCTCCGCGGTGTTTTCTAGAGAGCAGTAGAAACTTTTAAAAAATTCGCTCATAAATAAAGTCTTACAATTTGTGTTGTTTTCTTTAATATTTTTTCAGTGGAAAGCTCTCCTATGTATGTTTACAAAAATGAGAGATATTAAACTCTATGGATTTTTTGGGACCAATTCGATTATCACTTGACGAATCCAACAGGTCATTAAATATGTTTATTTATTGGATTACCCATAATCCGCCTGAGCCAGGGCTGGGAGGGAGACCGATAAAATTAAATACACAATGTCCCATAAAAAAGGAAATCCCTGTCACCCTTTTCCTTCCGCACCGCGCACATCGAATTAGAAAACTCATATGTTGGCCATTAAAAACTTTAACTGCTGCAGCCGCACATCAAAAGTTGTGCCCCTGCGAGTGCCCGGCATTATGTGTATTTATGAAATCGTTCATTTTCGGTCGAAAGATCCTCTCATTCGTCTAGCATAAAAAGTGACCCACACACGAAAATGCATATATAAAAAGAAATGAAATATGTAAACGGAAAATATCAGCCAGGAGGCACACTGCCCCATAATAGAACCATAAACTGCAACAGGCGGCGGCGGCGGCAAAAAATAGACAGAAACTTGTTCATTTTGCTTATTTATCCGAGAGTTTGCTTGTGCATTTTGTTTGCTCACTGCCCCCTGTCTAACGCATCATTTCTCACATCTCCTCCGCCACATCGGTCCCTATAGTCTTTTCTTCTATTCTTTTTGGAGTTGTCTGGCCGGAATAGTGCCGGGTTTTAATATTCCGACAAGAGCATGCGACTTGGAAAATGTTATGGATTCAAGGGGATATTTAATCAAAAGAGGTTTTTGTATTAAAATAATTAAGATATTTAAGCTTTTACTGAACAAATGAGCTTTCATTAATTGAAATTCATAATTATTTATTATACGTTCAATTGGAATTGCTTATTAATAATTACAAAATTCTTAAAATATTTTAAAATGTCTATCAATTAAATATCTTCTTTTCTATTTTTATTAAGTTCCCTAAAACGTAGAAATATTTTATTTTTATTGAATATTTAATATTTATATTTATTATCAAATTTGTACAATTTTTCATTCAGTGTTTTAAACATATTAATATTTTTTGCGTGTTTAGAATTTGAAATTCTAATAAAAATACCTGCCAATTTTATTAAGTACGAGGCAACTTGTTTCTTGGTAAAAAATACTGTTTTTATTTATTTATATATGGAAATCCTAGGAATCCTCAAAAATTTCCTCTTACCAAATTTATTTAATTGTTATATTCACATCCGAAAGGCTAATTCGGCATTTGAAATTTGGTAAACACTCATCAATTCGAATTTTCGGTGGGCTAATTCAAAGAAACCCATCCATTGTAATTGGCAGTAAACATATTTATCTCGCCCACTGTCTGCGGAGGGCTTAGCAGCTCACGCACATTCCGCCAGTTTATTGGCATGCCGTAAGTCGTACGCTGTACGCCGTGAATGCACTGCCCCCCATCCCCTTAAACCCCCCATCGCTCCCCCCAAAACCATATCCGAAAAACACACACGCACAACAGAAACAACAAATAAACTGGGGGTACGCAAAATATTTAACACGAAAACGCAGAATACAGAAAATTCGATGCTGAAGCCAAGTGGTTGCAGTTCCCAGTCGCGTGCCTCGCCGGCCACAACGTATCTGGATCCGTCCGAGGCGAGTATCTTGTAGATCGGAGTTCGTATCTCAGCAGTGTGGCGGTCTACGCATTGTCATCGTCGATCGTGTGTGTGTGGGTTTAGTGTCTAGGAAGTCATTCCCTCGGGATGCACAGTTGCGGAAAATGATTACCAAGTGATTTATGTCAAATAGGAATATGCAAAATCCATAAAATAACACTAAATCAAAATAAAGTAAAGTAAATAACTAATAAATCCAGATATTATGAGAAATTATTATTCTTCGTTTTTTATTAAGAAAGGGTTGATCTTGAAATTACAATTTTCATTTAAAAATGTGTCTATTTAATTTTTTATTAAATTTTTACCTTCTTAAATTTTTAAAGAAGCTATTTATCTTTTGTGCTATTATTTTCACCGCAGCTGTTTGCATTTCCAAAAGAGCATCTTTGTTATTTTACCTGACGATCATATTAAATGCGAAAAAATGTTCTCAAGTATTCGGAATAAATTTCCATAAATTAAAGTGATATTTTTATGTGCGGCCGCTTAATTGTTAATTTCGGCGTACATAAATCTCGGCTCGCAAAAGCTCTTCATAAAAATTAAAGCAAATATTTATGAGTTCTTATTACGATACTGAGTAAGTTTATAAACGAGATGAATTTACGTTCTCCTTATCTTGTGAAAAATGTTTATTTTTGCAAAAATACACAGATAAAATTGCATAACTTGAGATCAAAATGTTGAAATATGATTGAGGAACATGATTGTTTGGCCTAAAAAGTCAAATTGACGAATGTTTTCAAATTAAAGGAGGTCCCTAATGACAGCTGGTTATAAATTTATCTTTATCCTCCCTCAATCAGTATCTTTAGAATCGAATAAAATCGTATCTGGAGAATCTTTTGTGCATCTTTCACCTTGATAAATTTACGGCGCCATAAATTAGCTAAAACGAATGTATATGTTCCATTATATTGGGTCCTGTGTGCCAGTTATGTAATCGACAAAGAAAATCCCTTGCTGGCAAGCTTTTCAATGCTACCAGAGAGAAAAGAAAAAGTCCCCAGGCCACCAAGGGGGGTGGGAAGACTCGGAAGGGCGGGGAGGGTCCTCAAGGAGCGAGGCTGAATTGTAACACATGTAAATATTAATGAAGGATGACAATGTGTACTTGACAACTTAATCGATAAATCAATTGCCTTGCCAGATAATGCCTTAACCCTTTTGAATAAGAAAAAAATTATGTGTGTATGCCGCTACAGTTTCTGTCTGGCCCATTGTTGTTGCCTCCCGATAAGGAGGTTGGGTGGAGAGGGGGTCGGGATTGTGGGCGGTGTTCAGTGCGTGTGTAGCATACATCCAGGCACTGGTACATTGTGTAACCAACAGCCAACAACTCGCACAGCTCGTCCAGACAGCGTCGTCGCAAAAGCCATAAAGAACGGAATTTCATTGAACATCTAGATATTAAAACGGGAATCAGTATTCCACACGGCAGCCCGCCGAACCCAAGGTTTTCAAGGTGCCACAAAACGTATTCCAAATGTTGGAAGCACTCTGCCAAAATATATTTACACGAAGGGAAGAGAACCAACGAAATTGGATTTAGAATATTTTATTTTTAATGGCAGTACGAGAGTCACTAAACATAAATCCAGTATAACTACAGAAGTAAAACTAGCCCTCATAAGTATGCAATAAAAATATATGTTAATCCGAAAAGAACTTGGTTTCAGATCAAAATTAAATGTATCTTGGAGATTCAATAAGAAACTATAAGAACGAATAACTTTCAAAGTTTTTCGGCATCGTTTTCCCAAGGGAAATATTTGTGATAATAGATCAGCAAAGGTTAAAGGGTTATTTACTATCTGTACAAGTGCAAATTGCCATTGGCCAGCCGGCATAACACGTTTTTTCTGGGCTTTCTGTTTGTAATTTTCCAATGCGCTTACATACTCTGCTCTTGTCTAAATAAACACGCTCTTAGCTCTTTTTGTAAACAAAATGTGATCGAAACAAAAATGAAAATAATACAGCCAATTGCAAAGAATTATTCAAAACAAAATTGAATGGAAAACACACACAAAAAACAAAACCAAACAAAAAAGGCAAGAAAATAATTTTCCATTTTCTTTATTATGATTTTGTTTTTATCCACCATTTCCATTTCTATTATCTTTGCCCCGTTTTCTTTTCTGTGTTGTTTCGTTTTTGTGTGCGTTCTTTTTGTTTTACTTTATGTGTATTTTGTTTTTTGTTTGTTGGTTTTTCTTTCACATGCGGGAAAACTAATGCACGACTATGCTCCGAGAACGAAGACGTCATGCACACTATAAGCTAAATAGCAGGTAAACTCAACTGAACAATCTCTTTTACTAGTCATAAGATCTAGAATTAAGTTTTCGATCCAAAATCTCTTTCAAAAGTGATCGAAGGTATAAGAGAAAAAGCTTTGCCATACAGCTCTGGAAAATGGGAAAGCCAGGAACTTTTGTATGTCTATATATTTACTCTTATATTTTACATATCGGTAAAGCTTTATTGATCATCAAGAGCTTTAGGCACAGGAAAAAATAAATCATTTAGGATATATTTTTTATTATACAATTTTTAGTATATGGTTTAAACTAAAATTAATTCAATCTTGGCTTCTGGCAAAAATGCTTTTTAAAATCAGGTAAACGTTTTTCATCAATTTAAAAAGAATATTTAGTTTCCGTTGATATTTATTGCATTTTATTAAGGTAATCGTTATACGTTTTTATATTTAAATCCAGAGAATGTTGTTGCCAAATTTAGATTTTGAATTTCACCCTTTTCTTTTTTTTGCAACATATTTTGAATATAATAACTATTTTGAATAATAATAATTTTCCAACAGCCATAAAAAAACTCAGCATTGCTTTGAGAAAAATCTGTTAATTAAAACAGACACAAGGAATATCTATAAGCTTTTTAATATAATTAAGATCAACCATTAATGTCCAATGGCATCTTATCAAGCCATAATTTTCAGCCGTAGTCGGAAAATTCTTTTTATTAAAGCCCATTTAATCTGTAGGTACTTTCTGAAATTACCCCAACTATTTCTTAAACAAACATCTTTCCGAAGACGGCAAAAAATATTAACGGCTAAGATTAAACTGTCCCCGTCAAATTTATGTCAAAATAAACAATAGATACAACGGCGGCAAATGACAGCGGCGATTAGCTTTGAAACAAATTGGCACGATTTAGCGAAAGGTGCGGGCTCCCTAAATTATATTTATGCTTCTGACGCGCCAAGCTAACCTTTGCTAATTTTCTAATTGGCTGATAAATATGCGGATTCACACCGTTTCTCGTATACAAAATATTATTTATTGAAAGTGAGGGCCACCCGGTGAACTTTACATAATGAATATACACAGTCAGCGAGCCACTGACCAAGTGTGTGCGACTTATTTTTAAATGTTGTGCGTAGAAGAATAAATACATATATGTCCAAGATTTAATGGGATCTGCGAGCGTGTGGGTGCCAGATATAGTTTTATTTAGGCCGCCAATGTCGCGACACATTTGACAAGGAGAGAGTACCCAATTTAATTCATTCCGAGCCCTATAAAAATGCTGTTGATTTAATTGAAAATGCGGTTTTAGTTAATTTACTCCATCATCTGCTGCTTACCAAGGAAATAAATTAATTTCTCTGGCCCGCAGCTACAACAATGTCAGTCCGCAAATCCCGAACCAAATGCGACATGGAATGCGATTAAGAGCTTGATTAATTTCAATTTATTTCCTATGCTATTAATACTAGGTCCTGCAAAAAGTAGTGCAAATGGAATTTACATTCAACAAATAAATATGCGAGTAAATAAAGTCAATGTGTTCGAGAAAAAAGTTGATAATAATAATATTGTCATAATTAGATGGATAATTGATTGGGTAAGCAATGGTATTTGTTTTTGTTCCAACCTTAACCAAGCATAAGAAGCGAAAAGGGAAATGCTATTTGTCATTTAATTAAAATTTTAATAATTTATATAGCAATTTAATAAAAAAAAAAATATATATATATCAGGAAAAGCTGTTTTCCAGCTGACTGGATCTACGTCATTTACGTCAGAAAAAATGCTCAAAGTTTTCATATTTATTAGCGTTTCTTTGTAAATACACTCTCCGCATTCCTGAAAATTAGTTCATTATATTTTCAATTAATATGAGAAAATAAATAACATTAAATAATATTGGCTTACTCAAATTTATTATATTAATTTAATTACTCTTACCTTTCAATTTCCAGTCTTTATTTTCAAACTTTAAAAGAATATTAACAAAGCTAATAAAGTTCTTTGCATTTTGGTGACTTACTTTTAATTAGAGATAGAAATTTAATTAAAATTTAATTAAAAATAATCGCAATTAATTGTACGACAAACTTTTTTAACAATTCCGTTAAATGCAGTCATCGAAAGTGAGCCACAAAAATTGTATAAATATAAATTTTTTATCAATGGTTTTTAAGGAATACCTCAGCATATTTATTGTTCAAAACAACAATCATTATTTAACCACTTGACATTTATTTCAAATGAGTGATATTTACGAGCCTTGTCGGCACTCGTTTTGGGTATAAAATAATGAACTTTCTAAGAGCATCTAAAGTTCGTTGTCCTTTGCAGGTTGAGCTACCCCCTTTCAGCTTTCATCGCTCTTTAGTCTGGTCTTGTTATTGGTGCTTTTGTTAATCTTATAAACGAATTTTCCACACAGCAGGCGTACATTTCATTGAGAACGATGATTTGTTGTTCCTTCGATTTACTCGCCCAAAAATTTTGCTTTATGAAACTTTTTAGCCGTGCGCCAGCTTTTCGCTATTTGCCTTTCGTTCTTCATTTAAAATTGTTCTTTTTCTTTTAATTCGAATAAAAATTGATGCAGACAAAGCTTGTTGCTCTTGGCGGCAGCGTTCAATGCCAGTCGTCGGCGTTTTGTTGTTCTAGTCGCTTTGTTTTTTGGCCAAAACTGATCTCGCCCAACTGTCAGTTTTCGGTTCAGAGTCGACTCGTGCGGTTTTGCTGCGGCGAAATCGACTTTTGTTCGCGCATTTCTCATATTGTCACGCGGCTGGTTGTTAACAGATACTATAATTAATTATTGAAATTGATGTTAAGTCGTTTCGAGTACTGTGGCAGTGTTCATTTCCCAGATGATTGCATAAACTTGGGAAAATCCAAGAAAAGTGTTACCAATTAGCCATCGATTGAGCCTTGTGTTTCTTAGAAAAAATAAATGAAAGGCGCCAAGACAGCTCGAACTCAATATGAAAGGAGTCGCAAGAGCAACAAGCGCTCGGAAAAGTCCGCTAAGTAAGACAGGTTTCCCGTTTTTCAAGAGGCATAAGGAGCAATATCACATCAAGTGCACTTTATTTCCTATACAGACATCTGGCCCTCGATTATTATTAAAAGTCATTAAGATTTTCTTCTAATATCCATACACTCTAGCAGTCGTAAAATAAACAATTTTCGTTTATGGCCCGCTGAACTAAAAATAATTCCAGTTTGTTTATCATCGGTCCGCGTACATTGTCCAACTTTAACTTACACTACAAAGTTGTACACAGAACGCGCTAAAAATGTTTACTCGTGCAAATCTATAGATCGGCAGATCTCGCTCGATCTGTGTATTTTTCTTAGTGCTAATGTTTTGTGTGGTGTGTGTAGTTCCTGTGTGTAGACATCAATAAAACTGCCATAGTTTGCTGTGCTATCGATCATCAGTTTATCGCTTTTATTGCTGGGTATATTTGGAGGCGAACGTGACGCGTCTAAGCGTTTTTTGTATACATTGGAAACTCAAAAAATAGATTTGGAAAACGAGGGCTGGAAAATGCTGGGGAATCAGCGGAACTGGGTCTTTGGAACTGGGAAAAATTGGAATAAAAAATTTTTAAATGTAAAAATTTAATTATGGTTTAACTAACTAGGAATTAAAATTTTAAAAAATGATTATAGTAGTTTTGTTTCATCAAATATTTTACTCTAATTGATCTAATCATTTCCGTTTTAAGAATGTATTGAATAACTTCGAAGTGTTTTAATGGCTTCCCATATTATAAAGAGATCAAAGGAGCAAAATCAGAATAAGAAATGTGGAACATTTACAGACATAGTCAGCTCACCCTTGATCTTTGTAAATCATCTTAATATTCAAGGAAATCATTCTTGAACTTTGTAAATCATCTTTATATTCAAAGAAATCAAATGCTCAACATTTTGTTCTTAGAATCATAAAAAATTAACAAGTTAAATAAGTACCTTGAAGTGAAAGAGCTTAATATCGTTTTTATAGATTGAGTTAATTTGTAACCTGATGGATTGTACAACTTTTTATTCATTTTGAATACACTTGCAAAGTAATACAAACAATTCTAATGACGAGTCTGAAATATATTACAGAAGATATTTTAAATCTAATAATAAAGAGCACCCATGTACATATTATAAGTCTTTAATGTTAAGTGATTTAAAATGTGTTCAAGTTTAACACAGAAGCTAAAATTAAATATACAATATCCAACAATTCTGAGACAATTAAACGAAAGTTGCACAGCTTTTCGCTTATTAAAAAAATAATATTCAATGCTAGTAAAAGAAAAATCTTAAACGATCACAACATGAAAAGTATCTATTATTTTCGATATATTTATTTTCATTCATTTCGTCTGCCAATTTGATTATATATTCTATGCTCCCAAAAGAGTGCAACAAAAAGTTCAGATTTTCAATGATATTTTCGAAAGAGAGAAACATATTTAGAACCCTTCCAAAAAGTATTCAAATCTCTTTTCCAATCACGCAAAATAAATGACACTTGGCTGGGTTAAGCGTGGTGGCCAAAAATGCAAAGACAAAGCACTCTTGTCGTCTTTTAAATATGGGGCGGTGTTTTCACTTTTAAGCATTCCACAATTCAAATGGAAGACAGTCCCCCAGACAAGATATGTAGGTTCCAAAAGTATGTATAGGCATATATGTATATCCGTTCATAAATATTTGTTTATGCCAGCCAGTTGCGATGGCTCTAAGAGCTGGGGTCTCTCAAGCGATCGGCAGTTTGTCAAAAATTCTCAACGCAAACAGAAGTGTCAAATCGGTCGGTATAAAAAACGTAAGTTATGGAAAATTTGCAAGGCATCCCATTTTTATGGATCATTTGGGATTTGAATAGATCTCTTAAAATGCTTAATTTGATTTGCGGAATCAAGTGCTTAAAAAGTTCTTGGGAAACTTTGGAATACTCTTTTTGAGGATCCCCGTTTGGTGTTTATTTTCTTAACAAAATGTTTTGGTAAAAAAATCCCTTACTTTTTTTTAACGTACGCCAGCAGCCGGGGATTGTATAAAATAATTTATTTAGGCTTCGTTGCTGTAATTTATAACACATCGGTGCTTATTTTCTGCTCCCCTGGCGTTTTTTCTTTAGCATCACCTCCGAACGCTCCAAATCAGTGATATATTTATATTTATTTTTCCTACATCGCCGCTTTTTTATTATTATTTATTTATAAGCGACGAGTGTTGAAAGGCCGCTGCCATATAGTCGAGCAGAACGTCTAACAATTGGTACTACCAATGGACCTGGACCTATCCGGTTCAGTTGACTTACAGCATTCGTTCGAGAACGACCCGTGATTTGGGGAGATTTAGAGATATTTTCTGATTAATCAAGTTGGGAAAGAGTTGGGAATGTTGATCGGCTGCCGTTCGCCATGGCAACCGCTTAGCAATCGCAGGCAATTTATTATATTAACTTTATTTAAATTCGTAGAAAATTAAGAAAGTGCACGACATAAAGTTAACCTTTATTAAACACTTGCAGATTGGACAGAAAGTCATCGCGGGGCATGATATACGAGAATGAAGAGCTCAGGCTGCGCACCATCAACATTAATGCAGAAGTTGAACGAGGTAATGGCTGCTGATCAAAAGCGGGAGCAGATAATGCGCCATAAAATGAAATATACCGACAAACAGGAAATCAAATAATCGTTAAATTAATGGCATAAGAAACAACCTGAAAACAGCCAATTAAAAAGACATTAGATGGTGGCCAAGGAAACCAAAATAATCCAAAAGAATATAGCTAAGGAAAAATCTCTACACGCAACTAGACGTACATACATAAATATCTGCCCACCTATTCAGATACGCATATATATGTACATATATCTGTCGGAATATTCATTAAAAAGTGTTTTCATTGCCAAAACAGAAGATAAGCGAATGTAAACAATGCGATTTTGAGGTGTCTAAAGGTCTGACAGCTCTGCGTGATGTCCACGTGCTGCTTCTCTGTTTTGGTCAAATGGCCAGGCTTTTCCCCAGGCTTCCTAGAGCGCCTCAACATGTGTTTTAGTACATCTCTTGTTTCCCCATTTTCCAGGTCAATCGGACATTAAACGCCTGCGGCGTGAGAATGAGCAACTGCGTCGGGAAATCTGGACGCTGCGGGACGAGTGCGACAAGTTGCACAAGCGTGTCAATGCCAAGTTTAGTGACCACGAGTACCGCGCCAGCAGGGGCAGTGGGGGCAGTGGTGGCACCTGCCACGGCTACCGTTGCAGCGGCGGCGGCGGTGGGCGTGGAAGCGGCGGTTGTGATGTAAACAGTGATGTAAGGGAACCTACCCAACCAGTCAACCCCCTGCGCAAAATATTGAAATTTTTCACAAAAAAATTGTCTAGGGTTTTCTAAAATATTTCTATTACTTTTTAATATTTAAAGAAATAATACCCATACCATTAATTTCTATATTTTAGTTTCTAACTTAATTTTTTGATTTATGAATAGCGATTAATTTGTTAATTATAACTTAGCTCTTTAAATATCCTTTTCAAATACAGGAATTTAATTAAGAGAATAATATGTTCATTCATCATCTATTAGAAGTTAAATCTTTTATGATTTTCTTTATTTTCTTCATAATCTTACAGACACACAAAAAATGTTTAAACTGTATTATATGATAAGCAATGAAGAAGCGCTAAAAAAGTTTAACTTGAATTTAACATTTAAATTTAAATACATTATCTTTGTCATTTAGAAACAACAAGCACTTAGGTCGTATTAATAAAGCTTTTAAAAATCATGCATATTTTCAAAAACATTTACCAATTTATTTTAATTTTTATAAATTATATTCACAAAAAATATAAAAATATTTCTATCATCAACTTTACCTCTAGGTACGCACATTTATAAAAACAATTCTATTATTATCCTTTAACAGGGCTCTGACTCATGTGATACGTGTCGCGGGGTGGATGACGGGCACTGCAGCGACGAGTGCTGCCAGGAGGGAGGCTCCTGTGCGCCCCTCAAGCCGCCCCTGCCACCGGAAGTGCCTCGACATCCATCACCGGCCAGGAACGAGGATCAGAAGAGCCTGAACAAGGAGCAGCAGCAGCAGCAGCCCATGCACTTTGATCACCTGTCGGTGGTCTCCGAGGAGACACTGAGCAACCCAGAGCTGATGTTGGTGCAGCAGCAGGAGCACCTGATGATTAGCACGCCGGATCCCAACGGATCACAGAGTACGCTGCCCAGCATGATGGGTCCGCTCACCCCGCTGACACCTATCGAACTGGTGGCCAACCAGCTTAACGACCTGCAGGCGACGGTGCCCCCATTGTCGTACTTCGAGAACATCCTTTCCCAGCACCTGGGGGGACGCAATGCGGGTAAATTGTGGATTTGCCTTCCTAAATGATGGCCTAACTCCTTTCTCTTGCAGCTCTGACCCCCTCACCCGAGCTGGGCACGAGTTCGAGCACCACCACGGGCAAGACGATGCGGCACACGAACGGCTGGGACTACAACCTGCAGTCACCCTTCACGCAGCGAAAATACTCAAACCAGTCGTCCCCATCCTGCTCGCCACCGCCTCCGCCGCCGCCGGTGAGCACGATGACCACCTTTGTGCCCACCGCCAGTCAGCAGACGATGCCCAAGATAGCGCTGAATGCTCCACCACATCTTGTGGTGGACAGCGGCGACATCCAGACGGTGGCCATCACAACAAATGTCACGCAACAAGCGCTCAACAGTCCGAAGCATTTCTTTGCGCCGATTAAGCCGCGCCTCAAGCTCAACACCAAGTTGGCCAACCAGGGACAGGGCCTCGAGCCGGAGGATCTGCCTCCGGGATCTCCGCCGCCACCTCTAAGAGATCCGCCCGATATATTCGTGAACAACGCCTTGGCCTCGCCATACCAGCGAAGGGTTTCGCCCCAAGTAAGTCCGCGTCATAGGCGCACAGCCCACTCGCATTGCCACGCCCACAGCCACCAGCGGAGCCGCCTACATCCGCGTCCACAGCCAGGACACTGCTCCCTGCACCGGGCCGTGGTGGATGTAGCCGCCGCCGTCGGTCTAGGTGAAGTTGGTCCGCATATGGGCTCCAGTGTCCTCGACATATACACAGCTGCTCTGGCTGCAGCCGCTGCCGCTAGAGGCTGCTCTCCGCTGCCAACGGCCAGGTCCGCCGAACCCATATATGCCACAGCACAAAAGCCTGGCCAGAGCACGTGCACCTCTTCTACGGCGCTTACCCAGCCGGTGATGACCATTACCACACACTCCACGAAGACCACCACTTCGCCATTGAGAACGGTCCACAAGTCAAGGGCCATGGGGCTGGCGAAGAGGGTGGCCAAGTCTGTGGAGAACGTCAGTCAGGTGAGGGATCCTCTGACCAGCAGTCGATCATCCTCGTGTCATAGTCATTCCGAATCAGTCATCAGACAGATCATGCTTAGAATTATTCGGATTAGAATAGATCCGGTGTTTTTATTACATTTATTTGAATACTAAATTTATAGTATATGTTATGCATTTTATCAATATTTAAAGGAAATGTGGAAATACGTAAAACCGAAAATATTTGAGTATTTTATATTATCAAAGTTTGTATTTATATCATTTATGTCTAAGACTTTCTTTATTTGTTTGTAAATCCTTTTAGAAAATGTTAGTCATTGAAATCAAAAATAGGGAACTCAATGTTGTAGTTAGAATGTTGTAGAGACTTATATTTATTTCATTAAGGAATAAATATATACTATGTTTAAATGAATACATAAAATGCCATACATAAATGCCATAAATCCCAGATTGGAATAAGAAAGATCTAATCCAATATCAGCATACATTTTACCTTTTGCACTCACCTCTCTAAATATTTGTATTCCAAAAGCTTGCACTGCTTGCGCTTATATTATTTATAAAAATACATTATATAAATAAATTAAGCACTTATTTCCTGCCCCTTAGACGGATTCCGTAAACTTGGAGTCGATTTTGAACGACATTGAAACCATTTCGGAGGATATACTGGCCATTCAGCTGGAAAAGAGCAAGTCACGCGACAACCTAACTCAAAATCAGAACAAGGACGACGATCGGACGAAGAAGCCCTATCGCTCCGAGATGAATCTGTATCTGCAGTACGATGGCACAAATCCAACCATTTCGCCTGCCACAACGGAAACGGAAATGGGAACGACCACCACGTCGGTGCCCACGACCAGTGAGTCGGGCAATAGCGGGACTGGAAGTGGAAGTGGTAAACTAATGCGACGCACTCGATCCCTGGAGCGGGAGCCTACCGACAGTCCCGCCCCGCACATTCCGGATCCCATGGCTCCGTTTCCCGACAAGTGCACCTACCTGGGATTCGAGCAAGTGAATCAGGCGGCCATGCCGCCCCCATCGCCGAATGGCTCTAGGCCTCCGATTGCGGCCAAGCCGAATGTACCGCTCAAGCCACCGCCACCGCTGCCGCCTGCCCGAAGGCCAACGATGCCCACGGAGCCACCGCCCCCGCCTCCAACTACTTCTGCCGGTGGCATTGCCCTGCAGCCCAACAAGAGCCAACTGTACAAGTCACTCGCTTCGGCGGCGGCCAAAAGAGCCATCTTCCGATCGTCGCCATCGCAGTTAACCCGGTCCTTGGACGTGGACCTCACGGGAGCGGAAGCAGCGGGCGAGAACAGCGAACAGGTGCCCGTGGGAGATGTGAGTAATGCAAAAAATTAGAGTTATTACTGGAAAGTCCTTTTGTAATTTGAAATTAAGATTTTAAGCAGAATACTTGAAGAGAATTTTAAACGGTTCTCTAGCTTTAAACCAAAATAAGCTCTAGAGAACTAGAAACTATTAAACCTATATTTATGTATTAATATTGCAAGGAAGGAACAACAATAATGGTTTCCCTGGGTGCCCTGCTTAATAGAGTTGTAAGTTAAATAAACCACAATAAATAACTAATTTCGGTATTTGATTACAGAATTAAATTAGTTCAATTAAGAGGAGCATAGGTTTCAGGTGCCAAAATGCGAATTTAATTAATTGAAATGTCAGAATTTTGAAATGTTTATAATTAAATAATCAGTTTATTGTTGCCTAATAAGCTTGGTGTGTTCCTAATGAACGATTTGTGTTGATTTTCAAATGAAATTGAAATAAATAAAAGTATTTACTTACACAAATCGTTGATTACGACCCTTCAAATGAAGGGTTTATTTATTTAAAAAATCTATAAGGATATTTATTTAGATATTTATTCTTAGCTTTAAATTCATATGACAATTTGCTAATTACTCTTTCAAATATTTTACAGCTGGACGAGCTGGCCCGTCGAAAGGCGCGTCGCGTCTCCATCGTCTGCGGATCCGGACAAAGTGGCCGACCGGACGAGGTGGCCACACCCGTGACCACTGCACCCACGGCCACTGCCAGCTGTGTGGACCTAAGCTCAGTGCTAACTCATCCGAGTGTGAAGGCCTTCAAGATGAGCCATAGCACGCCCAGCTCGCCACATTCCTCCCGCCGACGCACCAACAGCAATACGATGGCAGCTCCTCCGGGAGCGGCGGCTGGAGGACACCCCGAGGTCCACGCTACGTCGTCCGCACCACCCAGTACTAGTCATCACCATCACCATCGCAAGGAGAGCAGTGATCCGGTGCCCATGACGGCTACTGTATCGCGAACCAAGTGCTCCAGGCGGCATTCGGAGGGAACCGTTCATACCGGTCATCGCAACAGCTCCGCCAGCGGAGGTGGCCACCACCACCATCACAGTCATCATCACCCACACAGCGGTCTGGTAATCAGCAGCAATCCGCACCACAGCCACCATTCCCACCAGGACAGCAATCACGAGACGGTGACCTCCCAGTCCGACCGAAACTCCAACAGCTTCGCCTCCTCGCGCGAGTCCTCGACGAGCTTCAGCATGCGCTCCACCCGCCGCAAGATCTCGATCAGCTCGCACACGGGTGGCAAGATCCCGTGGTGCGGCTGCTGGGGCAACGGGTGCCTGTAGATTAAGCAGGTGGTTTCAACAACCGTCCGGGAACCAAATGCAGTGCACTTCGCTAAGCTGGCTTCTTTAAATTCGATACCTTAAGCATTTAAAAATAAAATTATAAAAATAATAAATCAAATTTGTAGCTATTCCAATTTTGCTTGCCAGAAAGATAAATTTAAGGGGCGAAATTAATAATTATTATTATTTAAAATACATTTTACCAACTTCAAAATGGAAACAGAAACAGAAATATTTCTCTTCGGCCTCTTTTATAAATTATAATTGTATGGCTTGGAAATAGATATTATTTTATAACTCAAAAATACTAAAGCGAATGTTTGAGCATCCCTATAAAAATTATAATAAGTTATACACTTTACATAAACGTTGTCCAGTTAGGCGAATTGTGCTGTATCCCATAATTGAGTGTACATTTCTAGATCCTCATATGCCCAACATAATTGTTTGTATATGGCTTAGTTAGTGTAGATTCTTTAAGAAAAAACGGCCCAGCATTTTGTTTCTAGAAACAAAGTACAAAAACAGTTTGAGATAGTTGCAAAGACGATTTAAGCAACAGAATATAAAGCTAATTTTGGCTCTCGATATTTGTTGTAAATATATTTAAATAAAAACGATTAAGTTGTAGCATTACAAATTATTATACCTTTTATGAAAATATTTATGTTATAATTGTTGCTGAATTCGGAAAGAATACAAATCAGAAATATAAAATAGAATACCTTAATGGGAAAATTTACCAGAAGACTTGAAGGGTGTTAAATGATCAACTCTTGATTTTAAATTTAAAAACGTTAGTTAGTTAATGTAGAATCATATCACTGATTGATCATTTATGACCTTATCAGGTCTGGTAAACATCCCCATTCGTTTTCATGCATTGGTAATAAAAGTACGTTACAATGAGTTGGCTTAAATCCCTCTCGTTCTCAATTTGAAATCCCCGTGTCAGAACTTTTTGCAGGAAAATTTCATTTCACGCTTGTTAGCCGCTCTAAAGTTGCCCTCGACGAGCGAATCCGCTGACTTTAACATGAGAGAGCGGATAAGAGTTGGTTAGTGAGGAGGGAGGATAGAGGAGCGTCGCAAATAGCTGAAAGGACACACCGGTTGGCGGGCAGGAAGCGGTGGCTGCAACTGCAACTGAAATTGCGCAACAAGCGAAAATATACAATATGCAAATTAGCCGCAAATTAAGGTGTAAAAATGCATGACACACAAAACGCCTCTAGGATATATGCAGGAAACAAATTAAATTTTCTCCATGTACCAGTGCAAATTGCGGTTGCAGTGCCAGGCGTGAAGGTGACGGGAGTGTGATAAAAAAAAATACTAATAGCTGGGTAAAAACCAGGAGCAGAGGCCACCGCAGTGCGCCACAAAATGTAACCCAGCCGAGGGGCATTCTATATGTATCGCATATCCTTTGGAAATGGACTGGCCAGCTGCCAATCAATTGGGCGGCACTTGAACTCGTTTTAGAAATAACAGAGTTTATAGCTTCTTCTCCGTTTAATTGATTGGCTGCCAAGTTTTTCCAGATTGCTGCGAATTTTATTTTATTTCATTCTGTTTGTCTTGGCCATTGTCTGCTGCCAGATGCAGCCCGATCCTGTTCTTTATCGCCGGGGGACATGAGAAATCAATTTGTAATCATTATGACTTTTGTTTATTTGCCAATGAAATCATATGGCTACTCATGAAGCCAATTTGTACAATCTGCAAGGTCGTAAATAAGTTCGAAAACAGCGTTAATGATTCTGACAATCAAATAATTTTCAGCAAAATAAAAATATACATAAAATATGTACATGCCCCGGGTGAGGCTCGAACTCACGACCTTAAGATTATGAGACTTACGCGCTGCCAACTGCGCCACCGAGGCCTTGGTTGCCCAGGTGACAAAAGCAATTGTTGCAAGTATGCGCAGAGAGCTATATATAAATTTCTGGTAAAATATATATTTTCGGATGCTGTTGTGATAACATTTCACCTTTAAATCAAAATTCTTTTGAGTCTGTATATATAAATATATTATTTTATGATTGCTTTAAATCCCTTGCCAAAACAATTATTCAAATTCAGTGCAAATAAAAGTCAGGATGCCGCCATAAGCAAACACTAATTTAGCCGCAATGCTCGTAAGAATATTATAAACCCTAATAACAGTAACCAATTATGATCTCGGCTCCCTGCGGCTTGAATCGTTTATTAAATATGTAACTGTTTTGACGTTAATGAGCCAACTTCTGTTTCATCAAACCATAAAAAAGGGTGAATTTCAGGACCAACACACAAACAGGTATCCCAGCTTGGCTCTTTTTTTGATTTATACGCCCGTCATACGCGGCGTATACTTATTTTATGGCCCTTGTTTAGGTTTCTGTCGTGACGTGGCGTGGCGTGGCATGGCTTGGCGCCTTCAATGAGCTGTGTCTGCACATATTTCTCAATCATTCAGAGTTTTCAGACAAATCCCCCCTTCCCTCCTTCCTTACTAACTTCCATATATATAAAAAGGCTATATACATATATGAGTTTTTATGACGCCTGTTTGCCATCGTTCTTGTTGTTGCGGACGAACGTCTGCTGCTTTTATTACCATAAATTCTGTCGCTTTTCAGCCAGAACCTCAAAGTCAGCTCGCAAATATACGAAAGTGGTAGGAGCGTTTCATTGTTTTAGCCGCCGAGCTTTGACGTATTAACAATTTGTCAAGCGAAATTTAGCAACAGCAGCAGCACGGTGGCAGAATAAAAATCAATGCCTGGTAACTAATTACTTGCTGGCTAAGGATGTCTTTCTCTGTCGTCCAGCTGAATTTGCAGAACACTGGGAAAAAAGGGGACTAAGAAAGGGAACAAAGAATTAACATTTTTGTATTAAATCGTAAAGTATATGCCTTGTTTTCCCAGTGCACCTGCTGATTACTATCCTGCAGCAGATGTGACACGCCCCCAACTGATTTGGCCCGATCCAGCTGGCGCTGCTTTGTTTGCCTGCATTAACTGAGTGGACATACCATCCAGCGGGCAGCCACAGAGACATCCACATACACAGATGTCCTGCCATCGCTCCGGGGAGCTGCTAAAAATTGCAGCTAGCAACTGATGATGTCCCTGGCGTCGCGAGTTCCCCAGTTTCCGTCCACACGAGCAGAAGGGCAGCAGCTGCTGGTGCAGCACTTTTTCCTCTTTGAGCCAAACACTCACTTTGATCATTTTTCATTCCCCAAAGCGACATATGAGCCCTCCCAGTCCATCCGACAGGATGCCTGCGACTGGATTCCAGGACTCTTGCCTGGTGGATGCGGGGTACTAAATATGTGTGGGCGCTGGTGTGACAGCGTCGGACTTGCGTGATATTTTTATTAAGAAATATATCAAATGCACATAATGCACACATTCCCAGCTGCCGTCATATATAACCCGGCGAGACTTGGGAGCCGGCCAAATGACACTTTATTATTATTTTCATTGTTATGCGGGATTCTATTAAATTAAGCCTTAAACGCCATGATTGAGCAGGGCGCATCGTTCAGAGCAGTCACCTCTTTGCTGGGCGAAAGTCGCGTTTCCAAATTCGGAACTCAAATTGCAAATTTATTCATACGCGTCGCGGTTCACGTCAAGCGTTAAGTTAAGTTAAGTGACCTTTCGAATGCCTAACAAGCCAGGTTCCCGTTCCCTGTCGCCGTGTCCCCCGGCCCTTTTGAGCCTTTGTTGTTCACTGAATTTGCATAATCGCGTGAAGCTTATTTGTAAAATAAAAACGAAGCAACGCGCATACACACAAATGACAGGAATTACACATAACGTCGGGCACTTCATGGAAGTCCTGGGTCAATGCGCAGGATTCGTGTGCTAAGCCAGCCGTATACACTTGAAAAAAAGCGTTTATGGAATCAATTAATGCTGTTTATACACAATAAGTATGCATGGCATAAATATTTGTAGATATTGTTGGGTGACAATCTTAGTTTTCAACAATTTGGGGCCGCTATTTTTGCAAATTTATTATAAATATTTTTGCGAATTCTATTTTGAATTCATTTATTAGCTAACCTATATAAAATTATTTTATTCAAGTGCAAATTCGGGTGCTTAGCGGCGATGTAGCAGGTTAAGAGCGCTCCTGAATAATTTGCATTTAACATGCGCGACATGAAAGGCAAATAAACAATGCTTTCGACTCCTGCCCTGCTAAGCCGAGTGGGCAATTTGTCAGCTGGCTAACTGGTCGCCTGAAAATGCGCTTGTTTCCTTCTGGTGATTTGTTGCACTCGTTTTTCATTTGACTAAATGCTGCAAATGATGCGATTCGGTATGTGGAATGCGCAGGCTTCCTGCCCAGTGTCCACGCTGCGTATGCTTAATCCGAACTGAGACGGCACAACTTTTGCCTGGCTGGTAGTTATGAGTTATTGGACAGACAGTTCAGGCGGGACGAATAAAAACAAAATTAACATAATTTAGTTGTGAGCAGGACATGTTGTCCGGCTTGCTCCTCCTCGAACCAAATAAATTGTAAAACTTTTGGGGAAAGCGAAGAAGAAAATGTATTGTTAAGGCCACAGCTGAAAGTCAATAAGGCGAGCGGAAAACTTTTCCCATCCAGCCGATGATCATCAATTTATATATATGTATATATATACCCTCCTCTATAATATACACATGTGATTGGACAGTGTGGATAGAGAATAAATTTGATTAATATTAATGCGAGTTCTGCTGCCGTGAATGATTACAGTTTGGGTTAAAATAATAATGAAAAACTTTCAAAGAAAATATTTTTCCCAAAAAGAATACATTGAATATCTTAGTAATTATACGATTGTAAATATTTATAATTTATTTAAAGAAGAATAATTTTTTTAATAAAAGGAGCTATACAATCTTTAGAAATATTTTAAAAATATAATATAAATTTATCTCTTTTAAATCCCGCATATATCTCTATTGCTTTTACCGCAACTGTATAAACATAATACAGCAACAAGGACATGCAATATCAATATACCCAATGGCAGACTCCTTTTTATGATTTATTGTGTTTGGTCAACGGACGTGGCCCAAGCAATTTCACCTTGGCTGCCATCATTCTCGTGCTCCATTAAATCTTTGGCGACACATTCAATGAGCCCCATAACGTGTGCCCTAATACCTTGTCTTCCCCTCGTAATTCCCCCGCCCTTCAGCGCCATAACTCCCCCTAATATCCTTTGTTTATAAATGTTCTAATGGAGGGCAAATTATTATTTTTCCTTTTTGGTGTTTGTGCATGTCGAAGCTGCTTCCTTGACGCTGTTCGAGTGATAAATTGATTGGACAGACCGCCCCCGCCCCACTCCACAAACACATACGCATGTGGCGCCAGGAGTCGATGGAGTCCGAGTCCTTCTGCCCAACATTCATAGCAGCGGTCAGGCGGTCAGGCGTATTGGACCCGCTGTCAACCCTTGGCCAGGTCCTGTGTGTGCGGCCAATTTATGGTTAGGGCCACTGGTCAAAGGATAATAGTCGCACACTGTTCTCAGCTGGATTGCCTTGGGGTCACCGGTCGTCCAGCAATCGTCGTGTACCCGCTCGAATTGTTTGCTCAAGATCAAATGGCCTGTATGCGGGTCCATGTTTACAGGCGTCTCCAGTGTCCCGGCAAGAAATGGACTAAAGTAAGCCATGTTAGAGGCGGCAAAAAAATTCTAGGCGCTCTCTCCTTTTGTATATAGTAAAAAACCTGGCACAAGTCACATTTAAATATATCATGAATAAATTTGGGTTCCTTTTAGGTTGTTTTAAGCAAAAGCGCGAAAAATGCAAGCTTCGATTTTACCTGTTTTCTTTTTTCAAGATTTATTTAGGCCATATTTATTGAAGATAATTGAAATTTTCAAAAGAGTATTGCAAGGGAAGGTATTTTTTGTTTAAACAAATAAGACAATCAAATGAAACTGTTAAGAGAGTCAACTTCTATTAAAATATTTGTAATAATAATAGTAGTGTTTTTAAATATTTATGAAAAATAGTAGAAAATAAACTTGGAATGTTTTTATTTCATTTACTGGAAAGAGTAGCCAATCTTCGATTTGTCTATGTTTCTCCGACTTTGGTTACTTTTTTTGTCTGCCTGCTAAATTATAATAAATGTCATCGTACTTACCTAACGCCACATTGAGATTTAATTTATGGCGACAAACTTCGCTGGGTGAATATTTTTGTTTTGGGACCCCAGGTATGTACACATAGACACAGCAGAGTATTTCTCGCACATAAATTACAACCCTTACCCGTCTACTGGGTACTTTGTAGAGGGAACTCGTTAAGGATCTCGCCATTTGCATTGCAGCGACCTTCATTCGTGATTTACAGTACAAAAATATCGTTTATTTCGCTCAATTTCGTTTTGGTTTAACATAAATATTTTAATGGCTGTTGTCAGTGTTTTTAATTTCGCTGTCAAAATCAGCAGCAACTAACAAACGGCTGGTGTTTCTCTTTCATTTTTGTGCATTTATATATACGAACGGCTGTGGCATGTTGATTATAATATGCCTCATTAAAAATAATAAACTGTCAGCCAAATGAAGGCGAAAGCCAAATACTTCCACCGCTCCGCGCCTGCTGCCGTTGGTAAATTTCAAATTTCAACATTAATTGTACAATGAGGATGAGCAACTGCAAAAGTTTACTGATTCTACGGCTCCTCCTGGTGGCATTGCGGCTGTGGGGCTTTGTGGGGAGGATTCGCTTTTGTAATTGTATCCTTGAAATGCATATCTGATATTTTTGCAAAAAGCTTAGAGGCACCTCCCCTCGCCCCGGTCTCCCTCCTATTTTATAAATATTATATGCAAACACATCTAAACATTAGATTCCCTGGCAGAGTGTGCGTTTGTTGAAACCGAATGCGGTTTTCAGATGTCTTCTCTCTTTGTGTACCCTGTTCTTGCAGAGTTCAAGGGTATATTGGACCAATGTGGAAATAGGTAAAGTAATTTTGGAATAAATTATCCTAAAACCTAATAAATACTTTGGATACTGACTTGTTGAACTCGAAAATTGAAGTTTCTGTAATTAATTGTATTTTTAAAGTGAAGAATGTGTACTAAGTATTCCCCTGTTGGGTTGTTCGACTTTAGAGTTGCCTGTTTTTTGCACTTTAGCCATGCTCAAGGGGACGAGGGGAGGTGTTTGGTGTTTATGGCAGCTAAAAAGGCCATAAAATGAACAAAAACATATTCCAGGGCCCGTTAGCGAGTGTGAGCGAGTGGGTCCAAACATGCAGCATAAACGGCATTTTGAGACTGCAGCGAATATGTACAAAAGCCTCAGATTTCATACACTGCCCAAGGACCCCCGCAGTCCTTTGCTGGCGATGTGAGCGTGAGTCGTGAGTGCGATAGAAATTACCAAACCAAATCGGATCGCACCTGATTATTCCCCTAGCGGCTTCTGGTCTTCGGCTGCAATTTATCACATCCCTGACACTGGGCCTACCGTTGAAATGTAAACCACAAATTCAAGGCATTGTAGGGCCAAAATCCTCCTCCCATCAACACTTGTCTTGGCCATGTCCCACAGAGAGGAATGCAGGGGACAAAAGGCATTTCGGCCGACCATGGTCCACATGGCGGATACGGAATGTGGAGTAAGCAGCACTGGTAAGAGAATGCTAGGTGGTCTTGGGCTTGGCAGGCTGCGGTTCTTTGGTCCCTGGTTCCCTGTCCTCTGCTGCTCCTCCTGCTGCTGCTGCTGCACATTTGTTAGCAGCAGTAGAAATTAAAATGTTTACACAACCGAATGCCGACGACGTTTCAGCATTCAGGCGCTTGTGTCCTTCAGCAGCAAACATTATCCTGCCACTGACATGGCTCATGCGACTCCTTCCGCACTTGTTCTTCTTGCACGGAAATAAAAATGTATAAAAATTACAGTGTAATAGAATTAAAATTGATAAATTTTAGGACATTGCAGAAAGCCAGTTTATATTGCATTACATTTATATATGTATAAAAAATACTCTTTAGATTTTACTGTCCTTTTAAAGAATTATACTGAGTTAATCGAATATTTACATATTTTTCAAGGGTGTACTAAGGCACCAGCTGTGCAAGCTACACTACATCCTACTGGTATTATCTTGTTTTCTCCCATTTCCCTCAGTGTAGACAGGCTTAGGTAGGCCCATTCAGCACTCGATGGTTGCTGGGCATTTGGCAGTCGGAGCCACACACGTGAATGGGGTGTCGCATGTTTGGAGTTTTCATTTAAATGCCCGAACAAAGGCTCTGTAGAATCAGCAGCAGAAGAGTCACCTGGAATCGCCTCGCATTTTGAGCGCAATTAGTGCCAAGTGGTGAGGGCCAAGAGCCAGGGACCTTGCCAGGCATTTACCTCATTGCACAAGGACACATAACTCACCGCGGCCAAAAGGGAGCTGGATTGCGTAGCTGTGTCCTGCGGGAGGACGAGAATATGGCGCAGGCGGAAGACAGCCGTTTATCCCCTGCGGGTTGCGCTTATTTATTCGCTTTGCGTAATCTTAAGCACCTGACTGCCGCAAGTGAAATCTCCGTCAGCCGCAACTTAACACCGTTTTAATCTGCCATTTGGCACCACTTCCGTGAACCGCCCGCCGCAACTTCCGCCCAGAGCCTGGACTCCGAGCCCGGACTCCGCACAAGGACACCGAACCCGGACCCGGTGACTCCGTAGTCCGCACTCCAGACTCCGGCCGGGAAAATAACATTATTGCAGGCAACTTCTTAGCGGCAGTTTGTTGGCTAAAGTGCAGCTGAATATTTTATGAACTCGGCGAGCACTCCGTCTCCACTTCAACTGCCCACTTCAGTGCGTCCAAGGACGCCTGCCAGGAGCACGACGAAGAAGGAGTTATAGCAGGAGCGACAGATCTCGCGGCACCGACTTGTCCCATAGAATATGTCAGGGCCACTAAATAAATAAGCTTTCACTGATGCACAAATGGCCATGATGGATAAAGGAGGGCTTCGAATAATCTCTGATGGCTGTGGTGCCATATTTATTTTCCAGGTAAAGGTATCTTCGCTATAGAGATATTCAAATACATTATATAGTTGTAGTAAAAGCAATACAATCTCAGAACACACTTGGTTAATCCCAATCAAAAGTAAAATTCGCCACAAACCAATCACATAAATTAACATTTTGATCCTTTAAGTGAAATATTTCACGGCTGCGAAAAATACCTGGACTTACACAGAAAATCCCCTGGAAAAATCCGTCTGAGCACATACTTTGACATTCAAATTGAATACGGGAAAATGCAATGCAACAATTCTGAGATTTAGTTGCAAAGGAGGGTTGGAATACAGGAATAGGACTCTCACTCGATGGCTGTGCTCTCTTTTCCAGTGTTTTGCATTTAAATAAGTTTCTACTGCAGCAATCGCAAAAGAAAAGCTTATGCCAGCAGCTACTTACCTCACTTTTTGCCAGTAAATTCACAAAAAATAAATGTACAAATTTCTGGCAGACACTTTTAGGAATAGTTCTTCTGCAAAAATGACTCTATTCACAAAAAAGTGCAAAATCAACTAAGGATACGATTCAATTAAATATTTCACAGGTTGCTTTAAAGTCACAAAATCGCAATATAAATAAAATAAAATATGCAAGAGCAAAACAATAAATAAATACGAATAAATTCTTGATAACAGGGTCTTTTCCGACAGAGATTAAAGGCTTGAAGCCAATGAAAAGTCTGATGCTTCTGAGCCAACGAACACTACTGTTACTTAATTTCGGTTTTTGCTCTGGGAGACAATTCAATAAATGATTTCTCCGGCCAGGTCAAAGTCACTAAACCAGAAAATACACAAAATGAAATGTACAGCAGGCGAAAAACAAATGGCGAAACAGGCCAGATTCCAACGAAATCCTGGCAAACTTGGGCCCCCATTCCCGGTGATTTATTTGGAATTCACTTTTGGGACTCACTCCGCAGCTCGCTTATTTGTCTTTGTTTGTTGGCTGGCCCTGTTCCCACCCACTCCACTCTCCTCCACCACTCCGAATCGGAGTCCACTTTTGCTTCCACTTCGTCTTCTTCCACTTTGTTATGGCCGCCAATTGAATTTGGTTTTATTGCATTTATTGTGGTGGCTGCGTCTGCTCCTTGTTGCTGTCGCTGGCCGCTGGTTGCTGGTTATTGTTAGCCGGTCGACTGACCTCAGTACATTATCTCTAAATAATTTATGTTTGTATACATTTTAATTTAATTTATTTGCCCGAGCCGGAATATTTGTTCATTTCACTTCTATTCGCTGGTGGGTCGGTAGCCGATGCTCGGATGTTGTCGGCTCTGATGTTTGACCAGCAAACAGAGGGCACATAATGTGTAGATACGTATACGTAATATGGTCGTGGGCAGAGGGGAAAACCCAATATTGATTGAGTAGCCGCAACGTTGACCCGCTTCGGCAAATAAGTAAGATATCGTAAAAAGGCCGGGATGCCATGTAATTGCCGATGTTATGTATGTGTGTGTTCTCGAATATAAGCCCAGATATATGGTCAGATAGTTTTTTATGTCCCGAAGATTGTTTCATTCGCCGCTCTCCCTTTCGCATAATGGAAATTGCACTTTGGAGATTTTCGCATTCGTTTCGATTGATATGAAATAAATTACTTCATGGCGCCGTAAATTTAACAAGAGATACTGTACTTCGAAGGAGATCGAAAAATAACTTCATTGTTTATGATTTTTATTGGGAATTGGATTAAGAAGTAGTTGGGGAGAAAGTGTATTAAACGTACATTAAAGTCTAAAAATTGTGGACTAATTGCAGAATTTAATAAATGTGTGTTTATGCCTCCATAGCTTGGCCATTCATTTGACTTCTACATTTCCTAGACTCCTTAAAGCCGCATTAGTTGATGAAAATATCAAGGCTAAAGCACGGCCAAAACATTCATCATCGCCAAAAAAAACTAGGGATAAAGCGCTGCAAAAATAAAAATGGAATTTTAAAAATGCTTTGTTCGGGCTTGTCAGTTGGCTTGTATGTAGATTGAAAGCAAACGCAAATTGAAGAACAACTTCAGCATGTGCACATGCAGGGCTTAATGAGATGAGTTCTGCCAAGTGGCGTGTGTAATGTGACAGGGGCGTTGGCGCGGGGGGTCCAGGCAGGAGGAGCAAGGACAGCCGTCGTCTGGCTGCCGAGGAACAATAAAGCCCGGGGCCATTATCAACGAGGGCCCAGCAAATGTGACAATGCGAATGACACAAAAGCGCAACTGGATTAGCATCTGCCAGTCGGTGTCTCGATTCCAGTTTCCGCTTAGTCTCCTATTCATCCCCTCGCCATCCGCCATCCGACCGCCTCCATCCTTCCATCCGATCCCGCACTTCCTCTCGGGATAAGTGGGTCAGATTTCGCCTGACGACTGTGGATGGGGTCTGTTTTTAAGGGTACAATTATTTAGATGTTATTAATATTTAGGTGTACAGATATTCAATAAATAAAATAGTACACTAGGAAATAATTTGTGTATTTTATTTAATTTTTGTACATTACAAGAATAGAGATTTTTGTGCCCACAGTGCGCAATATTTTACATTGCAAATTTTACAACACAGGCGCAATTGTCAAATGCAAATGTAGCCTCGACTTAACGAAATAAAAAACAAGCTGCATAAAATAAAGAAGAGCAGAACTTCATCTCCGTCTCCAACTCGGCTTGTCCTGGTAATGACAAACTTGTTTTCCGAGCACTCACACTTTAAGGGCCCCGATCCCGACGAGCACGGGCCAGGGGCATGGCTGGGATTCCGGAAATCTTGGCATGCACACAGGGATTATGCATATTTCGTCAGTTTGCCGGAGCAACTCACTTTGCATGTCTTGCTGGGCAAATGGAATTCTGATGTATTGCCTTTGTTTTATTAGCCCGCTCAACTATTTATTTCACGGAGAATTACTAGACTGGGTGAGTGTTTCGTTTTAAGGTTTATGTGTGGGAATCATATTTCGCACTCTGCTGCAGGGTGGGTGATTTGCATAAGCATAAAGTCCACATCCTCCAGGACCAGCTGCCAGCTACCGTATGTTTGTTTGCCCAGCAGCCGCAAGGACACCAGCCCAGATCCAACGTCAGTGTGAGTCTCAGATTCGGTTCTAGTTCCCATGGACACGGAAAAAAAAATAAATCTAATCTAATGTTCTAGCTGAAATAGTTTAAGAAAGTTCTGTATATAATATAAAATATGTATTAAGAATACAAATATAGAACACAAAATAAAAATTGAAGTTAAGTGGTCAATCCTACACTGATTATGTTTAGGGCTACAACCTTGTTTCGATATACAAATTATAAATTAAAAATTGAAGTTTAGACTTTCATTTGAAATTGTCAGAGTTTCGGTTCTGTGCATAGACTTCTGGGCTGGCCTGCTCTGGGCCAAGTTTATGACTTTGCAAATTGTCGTAAACTTGCCAGCGGAGTTTGTGTTACATTCGGATTACGGCAGCAGCCGCTAACCTTAAGTCAGTTTCCATGTCAACAAGCCACAGTGTTAAGTGCTCCGGATGGCCAGCTCCGAATGGGAGTGTCCTCCCCGCATCCAATGGTCTGTAAACAAGTTGTCACCCACCAGGACCCTCTGGGCAGCTCCGCCGGACCCAAACAGGACACGGGCCCTCCAGCCCAATTCACCGCATTGGCAATTAGTGATTGCTGTCAGAGGCATCAGACTCAGTGCAAACAACACCGTTCCCACCCAATTTCAAAGCCCAATTCAGTTGCGTTCCGCCATGAAACCGTAATTTATAACGCTTTCCATTTGCTTACGGCTGCAATGGTTTTACGCTTGGAAATTGCATAATGGTTGGTAAGGCCATGGAGGCTGTAATGGTGTATCGGGAAAATGTTGTTTTTTAAACATTTATCCAATGAAGTCTTTATATTTCGTAGATATTTAAGAGCCAGAAGAACAGATTCTATGCAATATATGTATATATTTATATATCTAATAGATAAAACCCATTTGAAACTGATTTTGGAGACAGTTTCCCCCACATATCAACGTCCTACACACAGTTAATTCCTCCGCCCGCCTTGGCACTCTGTCAAATGCTGGGCTTGCCTGACAGTTTTGTAAGTTTCATTCAGTCAATTTCACGGCCTTGACAAGATTGCAATATTGAGACGTTGTATGGCGTCTGCCGCCTACCCCCGAAAACCATTCTCCAATTCCAGCTTCGCGGCCCAGTCAAACGGAAAGTCTTGTGTAGCCGGAAAAGATGTCGGCTGCCTTTGCCGCGGAGGCGTCTGCTTGTTAGCGCTGATTTTATGCAGATTTCCACGGTAAATTTATGTAGAGCTACGCGGATACATTGTTGCCGATCCGTGGATTCCCTGCTCCCTGGCCATCGGGTGTGGGGAAGATGGGACTGGGATGGGCTGCCTACAAGTAGCGACAAAGTACACCAAGTGTACGTTTCATTTCAAATTGATTTATGCGCGACTTTCCCTCTTCCGCTCACCGCTGCTGCTTCCGGCTTTTCACTTACGAAGAGTTTGGGTCCCGTATGCTTGATTACGCTTGGAATTGGTTCGCCCAGCAGCTGGCGGAGGCGGTAATCAAGGACGAGCTCCTGGGAGAAGTCTGGCAAGGACAGGTGCCCAAAGATAGCTCTGCCAATACAAGAATAGTAGCTGCTACGTGGCAATAGATTGTAAAAATAAACTGCTTTCAAGCTGTATTCAGTTACCTTTAAAGGAAACCCAGGCAGGCATTCCTCTTTCAAAGAAATGCTTCCTAGAATATTCTTGGAAATTTATTAAAATTAAGGGAGTATAGAATTAAAACTGTTTGTACCCATAATTTCCTAGAAATATGAAATAGGCGTTAAGTATTTTTTCTGCTTACTAAGATCAGCATTAAACAATATTCATTTAATAGCTTAACACATTTCTAGTTCACATTTATAAAAGTCAAAATACCCTTTTAAAGGAACTTAAGCTCGTGCCTTTCGGATTGAGTGACACCCAAAGCTCTCCTTCATCAATAGCCATTTATCATAATGCGCGAAAAGTGGAGTTTGGTGGCTCAATCAATTCCTTTTCAAAAATCAAATTTATTGCTAATTAGCGCAAAAGTTCGGCCGCACCTACACAGCCGCACACAGGAGGACATGGACGTGGCAGGACACCCACACAACCATGCAAATTTGATACCGAACTGGCAAATTAATTGCGGGTTCGTTTGGGTTGCGCCCCCAAAATGCGACTTTTGCCTGTCGAAGCGATTAGCCTATTGGGTTGCCTTGATATATGTGTGCACTATATACATACATACATACATACAGCACAGCATCCTGGGTGCGATAATGTGTGTGAGAGCGTGTGCCTGCGAGATGTGTGTATCCTTTGGCTTAGGCCCATGCAAGTGGGGGTTGGGCAGGGAAGCCGCCATCTCCCCTTCAGATTGGGCGCCATAATTAATAGCAGCTTAACTTATAATTACGGTCGCTGAAACCGCAAACAACCGTTTAAGCCTAATAGTTGAGGTAGCCTGACTTGATACGATTTCGGGGAAAGTCAGTGGCAGTCTTTTGAGTTGGGTCTGTCGCCATTAAGAAGCATCTTGACAAATGGCTTAGCAATATTTCGAGCTGTACTTTTTGGTCATCATGGTCCTTGGGTTGTTCCAACTAATCAACTTGTTTTAAATTCATACCAAACCAAAAATTGCATCAACAAGGAAGTAGCTATGTAGCTGAATCCTTGCAGAGTGTTTATTTATTACTATAACTTGTTAATGTATAATAATTACAAGACTCCCCATTGAATGTGATTCTCATATTTTGTCACATGATTATTTTACAAGTTCTTTGCCATCGCAATGCCTTTTGTTAGTGATTAAGTGAGTTTTATGGTTTTTATATTTTTATTTTCATTTATATTGCACTTCATCAAATCGTTCTACATTTCCATGCTGAAAAAGAATCATTTTGTCAGCTTGACAGGTCGAATAATAGCCATTCCTTGGCCGAATGACCCATATATAGTATGTATCTTGTATGTATATTTCCCAAGCAATTTGTATCTGTAACCAGACAATTCAGCAACCGCAAGTCAATCGACAAGAATAACAGAAAACGAAAATAAAATAGAAATGCAATACTGAAGTGGAGCGAAAACCCAGATGTGGCGTCAGTTGGTTTTGGAATTTCTCTGGCTGCTTTTTCCGCTTGAGCTGTGCGACTTTAACTTGTCAGACCCGGATTGAAAACCCTCCAGTTTCAAATAAAATTTTCCGCACAATGGCCATTGCATTGGGGTTTCAGCTCCAGACCAAGTTAAAATAGTTGACTTCATTGCCACGAACTTACAGTGTCAGGCTCTTAATATGATTAAACGGGGAGAAATGGAAGTTACTCGTATAAATAAAACTTAAATGTTTATTTGTTCTGCTAAACGCTCTGGCAATCGAGACTTTTATGCTGGCAAATTTATTTATAGTTTTGTTTGTTTTCATTAGACTTTGCGCGCCTTTTATTGCTCAATATTTTTCCACTGTCGAAGGGCATTTTATAGGTTTTATTGCCCGACGTTCATATTATTCCCCGCTGCCCACATTTAACATGTCAATTGTGTACATTAGATACAAGTTTTTATATACATAGATATTCCATAAACTGGCCAAAAAAGCCCTTTCAGCCAACCAGAAAATATTATTTCCTGTCTTTATCCGTGTTTTATTTACAATTTGCAGCAGGTTTTTGCTGTTGCAATTGAATTGGATCGGTTAACGGGAGAAAAAACTTGAAACAATTGGATGGAAATGCATTTAAATTAGCTTTCTTTGTGTGTTTAAATATGGACAACAAATATTTACAAAAAAGTACAGTTTTGGGATTAGGAATTGAAAAGGTGAGTTTGGGTTACTCTTTAAAATTTACAAATTTTCACAAATAATAAACTTAAATAGTAAATGAAAAATATACTGATGTAATTAAATTAATTTTTAAAAATGTATAGAATAATAGGAAACAAATTTAAAGCACGATTACAAGTGTTTACATAACATCCTAGAATTGATTAACTCTATATGTATGTAAAAGGTACAATAAAGTCAAATACCACTTCCCTTTGGTACATAACAACATTTATATTTTTAACAGAACTGTTGAATATTGAAGTTGCCTAAACAATAATGCATCTAAAAGCGAATTCATGCGATACTCAACAACTCCCAGCCGGCAACCAAACAAACTGAAATTGAGCGACCCATAAAAGTATGCTATATTTTTTGCCAACTAGACAATATGAATTTATGTATACGAACGCCAATGTAAACAAGCTGGTGAAAATATTTACTTTTTGCAGTTTATGGTTAGGCAGGTACAACATATTGTTAGAGCCAAACATCAGAAATATACCCTGCACTCCACTGAGTGTCTATGGGGGTAGGGCATCGGAATATCCTGGAGGCTGAAACAATTTTTAAATTAAAATCCTGTAAATATTTGCCAGCTAATGGTAGAAAATAGCAACATATTCCGCCACGTGCTGAAATATCACACACTTCCAATTGAAATTAATCGAAAGCGATTAAAGAATTGACACTAATTGAAAGTCTGGCACAACAACAAGCACAATTGTGCTGGCTCAAGACCCAGCGATAAGGAAATAAATTATGGCCCAAAAAGTTCGCGACTTTAAGGCCGACAACTTTAATGTCTTGCCATCTAGATGGGCCAGTGGAGCATCTAGCGAGATTTATAAGAAGTAAAATTAATGTGGCAGGGCGTCGGAAAACGCAAGGCGGACAAAAAAAAAGAGCAGCAATGGAAAACTTGAGCAGCAACCAGCGATGATTTCCCTGGGTTAGTGGGAAAACGCTGGGGGAAGGAGACAAGGACGAGGCTGGAATTGGGGGACATTTGTAGAGGGCGATGAGTTCCAGGCCTGCGATTCGAATATATTTTCCTCAAAGCTCCAACATCGTCGTCGTATAAAAACATAAAAGAAAAAGAGAAACTTTTCGCGCGTAGTTGCCTTTTAAAAATACGAAAAAACGAACCCACTAACTTTGATTTTCTTATATCGTTCGTTCTCTCTTGCCTCAAGACATTTGAGAAGTTTTTCTCTCTGTTCAGACTAAGTCGACCTGGTTTCTGGCTTACTCATGAAAAGTTGACTTATTTTGTTCAAGGATGAAAATTTAAATTAAAAGTCCACAAAAATAGATTCCTTTGAATGGATTAGACACACCTCAAAAGAATGTACAATAATACCCTTGAAATGTTTATCGTTCGCTACACCAGGAAGTTCTCAGCGGCTTCATTAATAAAATGAATATTTTTTAGAAGTAAAGTTTTTTTATTGTTTATAAAATGCAATTAAGATTAAAAAGCTTTCATTTTGCTCACAAATATAAGCACTTTATATTCGAAGAGCGCCACAATACACAAGGGAAAATGAATTGTTTGCTTTCAAAATTCCGGTTTATTCTTCAAATCCTGTAAGTATTGTTTTGTGGCTCAAGTAAATAAGCAAGGCAAACGTCTTTTCCTGGCATCCCCCCTTATGTAAACTAATAAATCAACTTGCCATGTATGAAATAAAGAACAGAACGGATGGCAGTCTTAGGAGCATTTCCACACACAGCCGGAATTGGATTGCAGCCGGAACACCTGCTCGTTTGCTGGCCAAAAACGAAACGAAATCGTTTAATGGCAATTTTCATGCATCGAAACGTGCAAATTTTCGGAGCTCAACATGCAGACGAGCATGTGCTTCCGGGGCTGCTTATCCCATCCGTGTGTCCTTTCTGGCGCCTTTGTTTATCCTGTTGCCCATCCCGGACCATTCCAGCCACAGCGATGGCGTTTTGGCAGTTGTTGTGCGTAGTATTTATCCATCACTGACAATGTCAAATATATTGCCCATGATGAATGACTCTGCGGATTTGATGAATGTGTTCTGCGGCTTGGGCATGGTCCTGTTCCGGGGCCGACGAGCTCTGCCCATAAAAAGAGGCCATGGCAACGCCAAATGATTTATAAAAATTCGAACGGAATGGCATTCAGTGCAGACACGTCACTTTTGATGTAGGCGCTCAATTGCGGCCCTGCCCTTGGCTTTTCCAAATCAAACAATAGCGAAAATGTTTATGTTACCGCTCCCCGCCCGGCAGTGGAAATATTTGCGGAATTTAAATCGCTGGCCCATGAATCTGACAAATGCCTTACAATCTTGTTCAGCTCAATCTCACGAGTAATCTCCTGGGACTATCGCGAATCAGAACATTTGCACTTTCCCGATTGCTTTCCCAATGATGCGCCATAATTTTCATGGCCATTATCAGACGGCAATTTCATTTAGCCAGTTTAAATATTTTTACGGCCACAGCCAGCTGAAGGGATAAGATAATGAGAGTAAAGAGAAAGGGTGAAATGGAATTATTATTAAGAGCTGGCCGAGGAATGTAATTGCAGTTAATGAAGTTGTTAAAATACTAAATAAATAAGGCGCAGCCGGCAGAGAGGAGATGCAATAAAATAAGAAAACGAACGATATAAATTATATATACCAGGTCAGGCCAGTCAGATGGGCACGTTCCCGCAATAATGGTTGCTCGATTTTAATGAGAAATACGAAAGAATGGGGCGTCCTTGGTCCTCTGTC
Organism: Drosophila mayri; assembly: GCA_008042485.1. Lineage (NCBI taxonomy): Eukaryota > Metazoa > Arthropoda > Insecta > Diptera > Drosophilidae > Drosophila > Drosophila mayri. Next base: position 239,789 of record VNJN01010202.1, on the reverse strand, counting down.
CTTCGACATGTGTGTGTGTGTGTGTGTGTGTGGCGAAAGGTCAAAGGAAAAGGAGCTGTGCTGCATAAGTCCATCTCGCCAATTAAAGGACTCCGAGACCCTTAAAGACAACTCCTACTCGTCCCACATCGTTCGGGCAACTATCTCCTCTCACTGCCCTGCTTGTGTCCTTATTTTCTTGTATGAGGTATGAAAAATGTTGCGGTAATTACATTTAATGCAGCACGCAAGTAAGGAATGGGGAAAAGTGAAACAATTCTCATTAAGATTGAGATATGTATGGAACATGGGGGGCTGGGACTCCCGCTTCGTACGGTGGTTGTTGTGGTTGGGCAAATGTTACATCAGAATAATTTAAATTAATCAAGCGGCGAGGATTTATTTATATGTGACAGTCTTTTAATTGCAGCAACTACTGAGTTTGACCTTATTAAGACACGTTTTATAATCTGAAACTCAATTTAATGTTAAGTTTTAGCTACATAAAATATGAAAAACGTTAGCTATTGTAATAAATGTATTATTTTAGATAATTCTTTTTTTATAAAACAGATTTAGCTATGCAGTATGGTCCAATAAATATCTAAAACTATAAAAAAATCAAATTTTTATTCGTGTTCCGTGGCAGAATCTTGAAACACATTAGGCCCGGCCAACGGCTGCAGGCCATTGGGCTGCGAATATCGGGGAGCCGAGCCTCATCGTTCCCTCGTCGATGCCGCAAGTGCGTTTAATGATTCAAAGCTAGTCCAGCTAGACCGTCGGATAGGCCATTAACTACAGGCCCCGGCCATGTTTTATGGCCACGGGAACACGTTCAAATTGAATACCAGCCGCCTGTTTGAACCGAATTTTTTTTTTTTTTTCATTTTAAAAACTAAGGGGGGAGACAGGGTTGGCAGGCAAATGAGCCCTGGGCTCGTGCATGATTTTTGACAGTTAAATACATTGCGTTTAGGGGAGTGGCTTTAATTCGAATTTTGTGTAATTTAATTTCGCTCGAAATGGCTGTGCGTGTTGAGTCCTTTCTGTGTCCTATGCGTCCCGTCCTTGGCCGGTTTCCAAGTGCCCAGGGCCAGAGTCAGAGCGAAAATGTGATCAGAAAAACATTAATGCGACAATTACGACAATTGTTTTCAAGTCGCGCTGTATAGCAATGCGGGAATGACTGTCATCCCACCCATTGCCATCCACAGAGTGTCCTTGCCCGAGAATGGGTAATTAAAAACGTGTTATAAAGCAGGAAGGAGTAGCGAAAGAAGTTGGAAAAAACTTGGCTGGTTGGGTAAACACGGAACGCGTTAATTGCCATTGTTGGTCGAAATAAATGTTCACTTTTGGAGAATTTACTGCATAAACCGAATGACTGATGAGGTTATAAATTATTTCCGGCGGCAATAAACATACAAAAAGGTACTATAAAGCAAGACCGGACCACTGTCAATATTACTGGCTAACAACTTATTGATTTTGTATACCCTGTAGGTTCTGCTGGAATAATGTTTGGAATTAAATTATTCATTTTAATACAGGGATTCCAGTTTGCAGACAATAAAGTTATTTATTTACTTCTTATATTAATTTAGTTTGTGTAAATATTATTCAAATAAGCTTAAATCTATTTTAATAACTTTTTTTATTAAAGAACACTTCAAATCGTGGTCAAGTCTTTTGCTTTTCCCAGGGCATTGCATTCCCTGACTCTAAAAACTAGTTTTCACTTTTTGTTCGACCTCTTCTCAATTATAAAAGGCAGAAAAAATCGTATGGAAAACGCTGTGGAAGTTGGTGGAAATTTCATTAAATTTTCATTTCTAATTTTCCAAATGGATTAACGCTAAAAGATGCAGAAATCTTTCATCATAATTAGCACCCGGCGCAGGCACGCGCCAGAGCGCAAAAAGGGGCGGTGTGGCGGAGTGCATAGTTGTCCACTACTTATATATGGTATATATGTAAGTATATATATACTTTGTGTGTGGTATATATATATTGCCTGCTAGCATCGTGTCCTCTTTTCGCCTCATTTTCATTTGGATTTTTTGCCAGCTCCCTTTTTGTTTTTTATCCATTTTTTTATGCCTTCGTTTCTACATGTTCTTTGTTCTTGTTTTCCATGGCCTTGGGCCTCTTTGACTAACTTATTTTGAACAATTTTCCGCACTCTCCGGCCGCCCCAGCTCTTTAATTAAGCGAACAGATAGAAATACTCTTAAATATGCTCAAGTCTGTTAAATGGAAAGCATAATGAGATCAGGGAGGAAAAGCCAACCCAATGAAGACGGCACAAATGAGCCAATTTTGTCTCTGATATCCATTGGCTTTTATCAATTAATTGGTCGAGATTTATGAGCAGAACTAATATTATATCCAGCATAGCTTAATAGGGCTTTAGTTTGGCTTTAGTAGGGAGACATATATTGAGCTGATCTAGACCAGCAGTCCCTTTTAGCAAAAGAGTATACAAAATTTATTTTGAAAGTTAACGTTTTATAATATTTGTATAAATACATTATTTGATTATTTTGTTGAATACATTTAATATCCTTTACACTTTCCCAATCTTATTTAATTAAAGCCAACGTTGCTTAGTAACTTTACTAAGCCTTCTTTTGGTTCTCCGCCCGTCCAAACTCGAAAAGAACTCATTTGGTTTTGTTGCAAAATTACGAAATACTATCACGTATGTTTTGCTTTTTAGAATATTACCAGAGACCAGAAGCCGGAGGACAAGAAAATGCATATCAACTTCAAACATAAATTTGGGTCAGAAAGTTTAATTTAAACAAGTGTTGTTTTCGTTGTTGCTGTCGTCTTTAGGAGGGGGCTGCTGTGTTGATACTTATGCTATCTTTGTTGTTGCGGCCAAAGGAGGCAACAACATCACGTATACGCAGTGTAACACAAAGTACAAATAAATTAGTTGCACTCAAGGCGGATGGGATTGGCAAAGACGCAGAGATTGCTCGGGCCAGAAACTTGGCAAACGAATGCCAGAAAGGAAATTTACTAATTTCAAAGTTTTGCACGCATTAACCTCGAAAATCTGTGTGCAACTTGAAGACACTTGCAATGGCAGAGGCGCCCCGAAAAACGCGGGAGTCTCCATCTTTCAGTGCGATATGCTTCTGCAAATAATTTGGGTCACGAGCTGAGCAAGCAACAGGGATAGGGATTAGGATAACCGAGGGGTGTAAATTAGGGTGAATCGTTATTTGAAAGTATGAAAACTTACGTGAAATATTTAGAAAATTAGTCTCTAAGATAACTTAATTAAATTTTAAATAAAATTGTAAAGTGTATTTCATTCAAAATAGCTCTATATCCTGCAACATATGACTTAAAAAGAGCCACCCTGGCGGACAGCGAACACTGCACAGCAGCTGACAAGTTAACGTTGCGTATACGTAACCCCTGAACAGGGCCAGGCTAAAACCGTCTAAGGACAACAACGACATGGGCGAGCGGCAGCCGAGTCGAGTTGAACTATTGTCAAGTTTTAACCTCGATATGCAGCGATGTAAGATTAGGCGTCGCCTAAGCCAAGTCCCTCTTCCCCATCCAACAACAAGTTCCATGGAATGCAGCGCCTTGGGGGCGAAACAAAAATAAGTAGCAAAATGCCAGGCGAATTGAGCAGCAGCAGCAGGAGAGGAGCAGCAAAGGCAGCAGCTCACTGTCATGCCAACGCACAGGAGTGGAGCATGTGAGCATGGTCATGTGAGGCAACGCAGTGTCCTGGGAGGTAGGCGGTGGCTAGTGGGCTGGGTGCCGGCAAGGCAGCGAGGAGCGGCTCGTGTAATCATGCAGCGCCGACGTGGTTGTCAACAGCGACCCCTTGAGTGCATTACAACAATTGAAATTGCCGGGGCTGTTACCCAGACGGAGAATGTGGTCTTATGTAGGATTAGAGTGAAAAAATATACCTCATTTAATATAAAAGTTTTAATTTTATAACATAAAGAATATATATAAAGCCTAATCTGAAAGTAAGTATTCATAGTTAATAATTTGTAGTTAATAAAATGTACTACATAGATAATATTCGCTATATTCCAGTTAGCTCCCCATTGTAGTTGGTTGTCAGCAAACCAGGTTGAGGCTGCTGATAGGTGGGAGCGCGGAGGTTGGGGCTTATGGGTCGCTGGCCCTTTTTTGTGCGCATTCAGCATTATTGTGGGCTCGTGCATGAGTCGTGCCGCATCCCCCTCGTCGCCCACTCATCAGCCATCCATTACAGCGGCCTCGACAAGTGTGTCAGGTCCAAATGACAGTCGGCGCTTGTTTTATGTCGCACAAGTTCAAAATCAACTCTTCTTGGCCGCCTTTTTTGGTCGGAGACTGACACAGCTTCCTCACCAGTTGGGGCGACTTTAATACAAAAAAAATATATAAATCTCAATTCAGATTTAAGCTAATTTTTGCCGAAAACTCTGCCCGATCATCATAAGTAACAAATGGCTATAAATAAACTAAACCCATGACCCCATTAAAAAATCAGAACAAAACTTGAGTAAATAAACCAAACAACTTTTCCTGGGCAACGAAAAAAAGTTGGTGGAATAAACTACGAGCGAACTGCACTCAACTTGTAATGAAGTTTCAATATACAAATCAATAAGGACCAAACAGGCGGGCCAGGGCGGGCTCCTCAAGCTCCAGGAGCTGGCAGGAGGACTGGCACTCGGATAAACACGAACATAAACCAAACAACCTCAACTGCAGCCGACGGAGCAACAATCTGTGAGATGCATAGACGAGGCCCACTGATGTTTGGGTTAGTTGAAAACTTTTTAGACCCTTTATTTCCTCGGATGGGAAATCAGGAGCGTGGAGATGTGCCGGTTTTATGGTCAGAGTCGGCAGGAAAAAGTTAATGATGTCACTTCCACTTGGTCCGGACAACCAAGACCGAAGGCAGAGCCCCGAAGACTCCAGCCAGTCGCCACCGATGCGAGTTGAGGCAGACCGAGGTGGAACGTGTGAAAAATACGAAACTATTAAACTACCGCCGGGCACAGAGCCTGTGGCACAGAAATCGTTTAAGCCACAGGAATAGGGGATAAGACCATCATGATTGCAGGGCTCTCTGTTTGGTTTCACTGGGAAATAGGGATTTTCAATATAATAATACTTATTCATACATTAAAATAAATATACATATAAATCAATTTAAAATGTTAGGCCAGGGAAAAACACATTTTCTTTGCCCCGATGCCTTTGCCTTTTACTTCCTAATTTCATATTTTCCCACTTGTTCTTGGCAAATGCTCGATCCTTTGCTTGGAATCATAATCCGGCTCGAACATTTGGTTAATTGTAAGCGTTTAAATACGAAAACAATTACATCACTCAAACTTGAAGTGTGGGATGGGCAGGGAGGCGGCTAAGAAACACCAATAATCGCGCAGCGCACTTAGACAAAATGCGAGCAATTAAATCTTTAATTCGCGCTTAAAAGCTGTTTTACCCCAAAAATCACCCGCAGTCATTTTCCCCCGTTTTCTGCAGGGGGTTGCCAACTAATTATAAAACGGATGCGCCTCATTTTGCCCACTCCCCGAAGGGGTCCTGGGTCCCGTCTCCTGTTTAAGGGAGCGCTTTGTTTCAGGCCGCAAGTCCCAACCGAAAAAGGGACAGATAAATGCGACGGTCTGCTCCTAAAATAACAGTATTTTGCATAATTGTTGACCCAGAAAGTCCGAAAAGAAAGCAACAGCAAAAAAGCAGGGGAACTGCGCGCTGCAAGGAATGTAATTTCTTTTTCGTTTTCTTATTTTCCCCGGGCATTTTCCCCAGCCTTTTCCCGCGGCGTCGCTGTGGGAACCGCCAGTGATTTGTAATTAGGAAACGGCCGCCAACTGTCGCCTTGGTTTTGGCCTGGCTCGGACGCAGCCACGCCCCATTTGCACCGCAACGGAGGCGGCTGCTGGAGGCATTAGCGAACGTTAAATACCCAAGTGCCATCTGCTGAAAAAAGGTGACCGGCTAAAATTAAATGAATGAAAAGTGCTAGAAGAAAAGTGTAAAGCAATGACGGCGACGCCTGGCGCCCCCCTTTTCTCGCCATTTTCGCAGTTTGCGGCTTGGCGGAAAATGTGAAGGAAAAACGGATAAAAGTCGGGGTCGAAGTGGGGTGGCCGGAGAGCTGTGGCAAAGATTCCACCCAGTTGTGTGCGTAGTTGCCGAAAGTTTATTAAACATTTAAATTCACTCATTTCGCTTTGGGGACTGCTCCTTTTTCTTTCGGCAGGGGAAATGACCAAAATTGAAATTATTTCATGTCCGGTGTCACCATTTTGGTCTTCCGGTTCGGGGCCCAGTTTTGGGAAGCGACCGGCATCCTTTCCCTTCAAAATAAATCCACTGATGCAGAACTTTTGAAACTTCATTTTCGGCGGAAATTTATAATTTTTGGGCCAGCGACATTGGCTGGTCCTTGTTTATTTGTGTCCTGTTTGCTTCCGTTTTTCCCAAAGCTATGTCTTTGTCTTTTGGTAAAGGAGAAATATACCTTTTCTTTCTGCATAATTCAGAAAAATATATTAAAAGATGTTAAGAATATTCAGAAGAAACTAAAGGGTCTTGATTTATTATAATTATTAAATATAATACTCCCTTTGTTAAGTAACGCATATTTTCAATAAAATATGGTTGATATTTTTTATGAAGAACCATTCGAGGTTCCTAATTTAGCAAAAGATAATATTTAAAAGGTTAATTTATATTTATATGCCTAGTGAACAATAGAGTACTAATCCGTGAATGACATAAACCTAAGATTTTTGTATGAACTAAATTTACGACTGATGAAATGCACAACTAATTGTAGGAGAAATTCCTTTAAGATATAAATAAACTCTTAAACTTTAACTTTAACACCTTCGTTTGTAATCCATCCAAAATCTTTGAGCACAAAAAATCCTGAAAGCATATTACAAATTTTTGGCAAATGACCAACATCGCTGCGGGGTTAAAGGAAACGCTGGATGAGAATACATCCTTGTCGGTAATAAAATCGCTTTTAAGCATAATCCTTTGCCAGCGAAAATCCCATTCAAACCGCTCGGCTTGGCTTTGATTCCGAAAGCTCCGAAAACTTTTGAGCCCTCAGATTGAAAGGCGTTTTTGTTGTCAGCCACTGTGTGTGTGGTGGGTTGAAAGGTTCTTTGGCATTAGCCACCCACCTTTGCTCCTTGAGCCACCTTTCAATGCTTCACCTTGCTAAGAGAGCACCCACAATAGGCGCTGCACACACCCACACTAGCCCAGTCGCATTCAGGCGCACACTTATTAGAGGAAAAGCAGGTGAAACTCATCCTTGGGGCGGTGACGTTGCACTCGGAAGTCAGTCAGTACTCGCAGCCCAGAAAATGGCAATAATGAAATCAAAATGTGAATGGCCTTTGCATTTCCTACTTGCAGTTTGACCCTGTTACAAGATGCACTGAAAGAAATTATATTCAAATTTAATTTACAAACATTTTGTGCGAAGAATATATATATATTTTTTTTAATTTTCTTAATAGATTATTTTATCAGAAATATTTTTTTAATTAATAAGAATTAAAATGGGGGAGGCCTAGACATAAGCTTTCATATTCAATGTGTAGTTTTGTTCTTGTGTGAAGCTGAATCCGAACCTGGTCAACCTGGAGGCACTTCCTTTGGCTGCCACACCCACTCTTTACACCATCCCTTGAATAGGCTCTCATTAGTTCTCTTTTCAAGAATTATGCGGCTTGGCTGCAGCATAAAATTTGCATTTCATTGCAGCATTCGAAAGTTGAGACAAATCTTGGCTGGAATTCCCGCTAAACTTGGACTACCTCTTAAAACTAAAAAAAAAACAATAAAATTAAGCATTTTCTTAAACTAAATAAAAATAACAATAAAAATTAAGTATTTCAACATTTATTTTTTTAATTGTCTTAAAAATAATTAATTAAGATCTTTAACTAGATAAAACACATTACCAATTACGTATTTTTATTTAATTTTAGTTTATATTAGCACAAAACTTGTTAATAAATGATACACAAAAATTAAAAATAATAAACAAAAGACTTAGGCAACGAACTTGACTGCAGAACCAATAACCAAGAGCTTAACTAAATAGAAAAAATAATGTAATTAAGAAAAAATAAATATATTTGCTTGCAATTTGTTGTTGTTATTGCGATTTCCCAAAAAAAAAATACGTAATTAATGCCCTTGGCTTCTAGTCTGCGACCATAGAAGAGATTTCTTTCATTTCAATTCCCCCCATTGTTCCCCACTTTGATTTGCTGGCCAGACACAATGAAAGGCCGTTAACAAATGCTGGACTCGGTTGGGTCCTAATGGAAATTCGCAAATCAAGTCCCTCAATCCTTTCAGTCACGTTTGTCCTTGAGTATTTGCCTGGAATCAGACAATACAGTCGACCTTGACCCGATGTCCATTGTCAACCTCTGTTTACTTTCTTCTGCTGAATAAATTGGATACTTTTGCACCCAAGCCAGTCCCAGATGTTCGAGTTTTAGTCGAATGATTCTCGGGTTGATTTGATTTTAATTACAGAAGAAGTAATTTCGATTTCCTCGATGTATTTAACAGTAGATGGTACTCGCACAAACTTAATAGGCATTAATATTATTTGGTTTATTATTGGATTATTTGGTTTTAATATTTGGTCCCTCTAACGGAAGTAGAGTACCAGTGGAAATTTGACATATTATTTGGGAAACTGCAGTTTTGCGAATCATATTCCTATATATTCATCTTCCTATATATATACATATGTATATAAATATATACACATATATATATGAGTAGATGTAATTATCCTTTCCGATCAATTTTATTTATAATTAGTTAATTTCTTATTCGTGCAACGATTATTAACAAAAAATGCATCATTGCGAGCTTGTTTATCATATGTATATCGATTGCTGAAGCTTTGTGTGCTCATCCCTGGTCCTTAATTGAACTTTTATAATAAAAAAAAAAAACATTTCACGTTGCCTTTAAAATTCGTGATGGATTCAGAATCTTCGCAGGATGCTTACTTCTGTTTTAAGGAAGGGGAAAAGGATCTAATGGCCTACGAAGAGGAGGAAATGCTTGTTTTTGAGGAGTCGGTGGATTCAACTGTGGACGATCAGTGTGAGGGTATCCAGCCAAAAAGCAATGCGGCCACAACTAAGGAACACAACTTCTCAATTCTTATGTCAGCCATTGACTGTTCTAGTCTAAGAGGCCATAGTCTGTCAGGTGATGAACCGGATGAGGAAGTGATAGTTCCGGTATGTGCCTCAACTCCTCAGCCTCAACAATTGAAGGGCATGGACAACTTTGAGCCTCCTGGTGTCGACTCTGTTGTTGAAAATGGATCTGCGTTGTCCCTATCAGGCATTTCTATGCCTTCGCCAAAAGTAACTCTATCTCAAGCCTGCGACTTTGTAGGTGATAGCGAGGAAGGGACTGCCATGTCACCATGTCGAATACCAGATGTGGAAATGGTTTCTGGATCACTTAATGATGGGGACTTGGAGTCTGGAGACAACACCAACGCGCTCCAACAGAGGTACGAAGTCCATAATGAACCACCGCATCCGACCAAGAAACTATGGCCAGAGGTCGGACATCAACTGCGTCTTTTTCACAATGAACAAATAATGGTACAAACCCTCTCTATTTGGGAGATCAACGACATGGTTGAGCAGACAAACCAAGAGAACTTCATCTTTAATGGGATCGATATAGCCGGCCAGTTGCTGGAAGCGGCGGCCGCTCAAATGGAACCGAATGTGATTGTGAACGAGTCGACGCTAATGGCTATAGCCAACGGTCTGCAGTTGTCCATTGAGTGCGGATCCGGAGGAAATAATCCGATGATCGTGCACAGGGGCATTGGTCCAATAGTGGCTGGCATACTCCTGGATAGCCAGACGGGCATCGTAATGGGATTCGCGGTGTCCCGACTTGTTCCGCATCCAATCATCAATAGCTCTGGGAGCGTGCAGGGCTCGGTAATCCATCAGGTCACCCGGGGATTTGCCATCGATGACAACTCAAGACGCATCATCACAGATGGCGTCGGTTCTGCTATTTGCGTGATGAAACAGTCATCGCCATCGGACGAATAGTTTATAACTTTATAAAGAAAATAATGTATTTCCTAAAGAAAGTATGATTTAATACGTAAAAATGTATGCAAATGAAGCTTAACTTATTCTGTTCTTTAATTATGTTTACCATTTATGCCATCTTCATCCCAATTTTATATTCTCGATACAATCAGGACATATATATTTTTACTTACCACTGGACCAAAGAATTATTACCAAAATCCCACCACTGCCACATGCAATGAAAAGGCTCCGTTAAGTTATTTAATTTTATTATTTTATTGTATGTAATTCAATAAATTTGTCAGTTAAAGTTCACATAGTTCTTAGTTTCGTTTACATATGTATGTGTAAGTATTTTGTTTCGTTATTAGTCGGTACTTAACAGTAAACTTTGCTATATCATGAGTACACGAGTGTCGACTGTCTTTAAAATGTATTCCCCGACTTGGGTGTTATGCGTTTTTTATTTACATTTAGTTGGGGGTGTTGAAAATTACACGTATGTATGTATGCCGAGCTATACGTTAATCGAGCTGATGAAAAACACTTAAGAGCTTAGAAATGTATTTTGATTTTGATTTTTTATAGTACTTTCTGTGGTCATATATACCGCTTAAATCTAACAAACTTTCATTGTTCAACATTCAGTTTTATGGTATGATTTTCTGTGTTGGTGTGTGTGGTGTCCAACGGGTCGTTAGGTGGCTTTTTGGCGGGGAAATTAAAGGCTAAAAGTTAAGTTTTAATGCGCATGAAGTGGTAGAGGGGGCTTGTTGGGTGATTCAAAGGCGGTTAGCCGCAGACCGCAAGCATTTGATGCATGCAAGCGGGAATGTGTTAATTGTCCACACCCGTGAAAGGAGTTCCCGGTTAAATTAACCCTACCCCGATGCTCCAACCCCCTCAAATATTGACCGCAGATATTTATTTCCGCGGCTCTTCGTCTCGCCCAATGGCAAAGTGTGTGTTTGCTCACCTCACAGCTGCTTGCGGTTAGCTTGGCCTTCTGCCGGGGATCAATTCGTTAAACGCCGAAAGGCGAGAGCCCATCAAGTATACGCGGGGTGTGACAGACGGCGGCCACCTTGGGACAATCGCACATACATAATTAATGCCGCTTTGATGGCATTGTATCAGTCGGAATGGGAGCGAGTGCCTGTGCGTGGCATGCACCTAATTGCAATTAAGTTGGCGCTGCACCAGCTTCCATTTCTACGCAGAGACGGAGAGCAGAGACAACTTTAATTAATTTCAGACGATTTTTAAGGGATTTGCCGGAACGGCAGGATGTGTGTGTGTATTTGTGTGTGTGCTCGTGTGGGAGTGTGTGTAATTAAAAAGGACGTTAAGTGGATAAATAAATACGAGCCGGGCCTGCGGGTTCGGGCCGCACACGATGTTTACATTTTGTCCGTTTGATTTCATTTTACTTATTTCTTTGACTGCCTTTGTTTTCCTTGCCTGTTGTGTATTTATTTATTTATTTATTCATTTATATATATTTATTTATTTGTATCGTTTAAATGCAATTCATTAGTGTTTGGAATACGTCTCTGCTTGGGCTCCGCCATTTATATTATTTTTATATTCAATTAATTTACATTTTTGTCGAACAATTTCGCAATAGAGTTATATACAGTTCGCGAGTCAGTCCGCCGCTTTGCACAATAAATTTACTTTCGTTATCAATTAAATTGTTTTTGTTTTTTGTTTCGCATTGTTTTCTGTCGGCTGTCCATTTCGATCAATGCCTATGTATTTGCTATAATTTTTTCAACCCTTGCAATTATTTATTTTATGCACTTTGCTTTTTCCCGCATGTTTCGAGCTTGTTCGTGAGATAAGAGCACATAAAATAGAGTTCCATAAATTGGCTATGCAAATGTTTACGATGTCGCACACATATCCGGGCAGTTCATAGTTGTGGGCGTGCCGTGTGTAATAGATGGATAATGTTAAATAAACTCCTCGGAAAGCATATAGACTTCTCTGATCCTTGGGACGGCCTATTCCTTGGGTATACAATTTGAATAGAGAAAAGTTCTAGCTGAAAACCAACTCTAGTAGTATTTGCTAAAAATAATAAATATTCAACAACTGTCCGGCATCCGCAGAGCAAGAGTGCGGGAGTGCGAGAAATTTGCCTAATTGAAAAGTTCACATAGGAAGGAGGCGGCAAATGTTGTTCCAGACTCCAATTGCCATGCAAATGCATTCGAGTTGTTTGGTTTTTTGTTTTTCAAAAATGCGTTTGTTTGATGGCAACCGTTCCTCCTGTCCCGCCGCACTCCCCGATTCACTCATGCGGCCCGAATGGGTTCAGGATATCGATGCAATTTCACATCGGACTGCATAAATATTTACGGTTATGCATTTATGCAAACTTTCTCGGTATTTGCCACAAAACAAAGCTCCCCGAAACCGAAACCAAACCGAAACCGAAAAACCAAAACAAGAACGGCACAACGGAAATCAGTTAATAGGAGTCTGCCTAAGACTAGGGGCTTACAAACTAGTTCGCTTAGAGCTGGTAGAACTTACAATTAGCTGGGGTTGTGGGGTTCAGGGTTCGGGGAACGGGGTTGGGTTCTAGGGTCTCGGGTCTCGAAACTGCCAGCGGTAATCCGGGGATTATGGGCTTATCCTCTATACGTATTGGTTATTAGTTAGTGGATAAAATCAACTAGCTTACAACATGCACTCGATTATTACGTTTACTCCATTTCGCCTCCTCTTCCGCTATGTGTGTGTTTGTCTATCAAATTTATTTGGTTTTATACTTTATCCGTTGGCAGAGTTGTGGGTTCCCCATCTCCTCCTCACTTCTCAGTAGTAGCTGCTGATGTCCTGGCCTTCAGTTCGGCTTGGGAGCCGTGACATGTCATGTGCGATGGCCCACTCCGATGATGATGACGCCGAATAGGAGGGCCAGGATGCTGAGGGCATAGGCCCGGGTGGTGGCAGCCGACGAGGTGACCGCCGATGCCGATGATTCGCCTAAGAGAATTCAGAAGAAGAAATCAAATATCTTTTCTCTCTTTGCTGCCTTGCACAGTACAAAAACTAGCCTCGATTATACTGAAACATTCAAAGTATTCCAGTTGATCTCGTCTATAAGACAGCTTTTCGTGCGCTCACATATTTTTCTCTGTGCACAAATTTTGGCTTTGGAACTTACCATTTATTATGTTCAGCGTTACGGTCGCACTGGGGCTATTCGACGGGCTACATGTGTAATTGCCAGTATCGCGCTTCTTGGCCGACTCGATGATTAATGAGCCAATCTGCAGCAGGGGAAAAGGACACAAAAACACACACATACAGTTACAGAGTGTTGGATTCAAGTGCCCAAGGAAAAGTTTGGAAAGGAAAGATAAACACAGGCAGTTTTCATTCGGACATGGGCACACGTATTCCAAATATTTGGCATGCGCCGGAACAGACTTTTCGGGCCTTGGCACGGGGGGCAAAAAGTTATGGCCAAGGCAATTAGGCGAAATGCGACAAAACTGAAACTTTTGCGAAACAATATTATAATTTTCCTTGTTTTTTTTTATGCTTGGCAGTAGCAAAATGTAGCAGGAGCCAAGAAGCCATTGGAAATTGAGAGTAATTAAATTAAAATCAACAAGGGAGTCTTTGTGCTCTGCCTAAATGAAGCCGGCAGTATGGCTTTGAAGTTACAGACGGCGAATACAAATAATAAGAAACTGAAATAAATAAATAAATAGTTCAAAATAAACTATAGTTAATACTAAAAATATTTTAAAGAAAAAGCCATGGAAAATACAAGACACTTTGAATGGAGAAGAACAGTTTGTTTCATTTAATTGAGTTTTAAATTATATTTAAATTATATATCTTTGCCAACCTCAGAATATTCTAAATTGTGATAGGTGCAGTTTGCTTCTGTTCCGCTGAGTGTACTCACCGTGCTCTGGCCTTCACCGGAGGCCTCCGGCAGGTTGGGATCCAACTGCGTGCGATGGCGGCGGGAGTCGGCTGCCAGCTGCTCGGCGCCGTGGTACCACATGATGAAAGTGGGCGGCTCCAGGGCGCCGCGGACGATGCAGCGGAGCACCACGTTGCTGCCCGCCTTCACGTATCGGTCCGGTTCGCCCAGGATCTCTGTGCGGGGAACTGTCGTATACAAAAAAAAGAAGAGAGAGCGAATAAGCGGGCGGGGCATAAATGGAAGTGGCAAATTCGGTGCTCCCAAATTGTGTCATTTCGCTAATCTATTGAATTAACAGCTGCGAGTCACGTCGCACACGTAAATCTGGCTGTGGCAGCGCGCCACTTCACCTCCGCAGCTCCCCCGGCTGAGCCCAAAGAAAATCCACTTTTCAATTTTTCACTTACTGACTCTGGCATGAACTACCCCCGGATGTCCCTCAGTCCCCAGTCCGCCTTCGGGGGTGATTTTTGGCCAACAGACACGCACATGCATAACAAACTAAGAGTTGTGTCAAACAAAAATAGAAGAAAAGCAGCAGCAAAAAAGGCGGTGAATAAAAAGCACACAAAACGAACAAGTTGGGAATGTTGGCGCATACATTTTCACACCACCTTCCCCGTACCACAACCCACTCCTCCATATCCTGCAACTGGGCGTCTTCATTTGCTTGGGCAACGTACAGCGACGTGAGCTTTGAAATTTGACAAAATCACGTATACGCCGAGTTTTCACTGCTGTTACACAAAAATGTGCAAAATGAGTGCGCCGAGAATTTACACAAAAAGGCCCGGACTATGCCCAAGAGAGTATCCAGCGAGTTGGTTCTAAATACAGCAGACAGCCTTTTAAAAACGTGTATGAACGATTTTAATAAGAAATAAAGAGTGTGTTGGCCAAGGAAAACATTTGTGAAATAATTTCATTATAAGTTTATTTTGAATGTAAATAAAATAAAGCTGAAGATTGATCTGTATAATTTTCTTAACAAAATATAATGTATATAACCAAGATCCTTCAGCGAGATTAAACCAAACCATTAAAACTTCTTTTCTTTTACAATATTTTATATTATAATAAATAATACTTGAATATTATATCAACGTTGTGACTTTTTATTTAAATAGCCAGCAAATATTATCATTATTGTGCTCATATCTGTATCTTTGAGTGCCGCATGTATCGACGTCTGTATATGGATGTGTGCAGTTGTGGAACACGCGCCATCCTCTGGTTTGACACCAAACTGTGTCAGCTTGTCAAAATCGTCATGTTGTGCATGTTAGTTTTTCAGCTGCTTGACTGGAGATTCGCGACACAGCAGCATAAAAAAAACTAGCAAAATGGTAAAAAAAATAGGGCTGCTGAAGCGGTAGCAGCAGCAGCAAGTGCAATGTTATTAGCAAACGCTCTACTTTATCACCCACGCAGCCTGGCACAGGGGATTCCCCTCGTCCTGTAAATGAGTAATTTTCGAGGCAGAAAAACATTAAATGAAAATTTCGCAATTTGCGAAACGCATATGGCCCTAATTAACTTTTGGTAGATGGGGTTTTTGGGGTAATTAGAACTTGCAGTTTGAAATTCATTTAGCCAAGTCTATGCCAACTTTAAGGGAACCACAGACACAACTTCCAGTTATCTGCTTTTACAGGAATAACGGAAACCAATGCCCCTTGCCAATAGGAATCAGGTATTTCTAAAGACACATTTTCCAATTAATTTAATTAACATCGTCGATAGCCCAACTATTATGCCTTTAGAACCTTTAGAAATATTATTGACGCTCTGGCGAAGGCGACCCCGAATGAAAACCGCAGAAACCCGAGAACTTTGCAAAGTTTTGACCGCACTTTCAGCTAATTCCCGGGCACAAAGGGAATGCCTCCAGCCGAGGGAATGGACTTGGTTAAGAGTGTCAAGCGAATTGCAGCAACTTAAATTAATTGAGTTTATGGCGAAATGCTTTTAGGGAAATTAGTCGGGGGAGGTGCGCAGACATCACAGGGATATTGTCACTTCTGATGGGGGGGATAAGGCGTCCTCCCGAGATACTATAAGCAACGTAAAACCGAAAGAAAACCCCGAAATTGGCTTTGGCCATACGAGATTAGCAGCAAATTAAATAAGCAGACCGAGCCAGCCAGGAATGAATGAGAAAACCGAAGCCCGGCGGATGGGATGAGCTGGCCAGAAAGCGAATCTCATAAAACCAAATCTAGTTTGTCGTTCAATGATGCAGAAAAAAATATATTCATTCATTCGGCATTCATGTGTATGTGTGTGCGGGCGGGCGGGGCCACCATGGGTGTGAAAGTGTTTTTTCCGCTGGAAAATTCACCATGGCTTCCCCGTAATAAAGATAAATCTGCCAAGTTAACCGGCTAAAGTTTAAAAGATTATTACGAACATTTTCGACTAAGCAGACTTGATGCTTTTACTTTTTTTTTGTTCTTTGGGCATTAACAACGATTTGGCTCCATTGTGCTGCCCATTTCGGTGACCTAGAAACTTGAGTAAATGAACCAAAACCAGAGAAACTGACATTTTAACCAGCAACAAAGCAAACAAGCAACCAACCCCCAGCCCCCGCCTCCGCTAACATAACAAATTGACCGAAAACTACGAGCCTATTACCCCAACTTTGGCTCCAGAACAGAATCTAGCTCAGAAATCAAGCAGCAGGCTGGCAAAGGCCACAGCCTCAACATAAAACCCATTGCCAAAGACTCGGGAATCGAAATCAAAGGGGGGTTCTGGGCTGATCCTGGGTGGACTGTGCCTAAGTGGGTGGCGCAAAAATCGACAACATGCAAAGGGAGTTTGCCCGTTTGCACAGACAAAACGATGCAATAAATACAAATTACATGGCAAAGGCACAAAATCAGCCAAGCAGCGCGACACCAAAGAGGGTGTGGGTGAAGCTGCTCATCCTGCCGCTGCTGGGAAAGCGAGTGCGAAAAACTGCAAAGGGGTGGCGGTGAATAGGTGCTGCCGATAATGGTTATGGCCGGTCGAATTGGTAGAAAAGGAGCAGGCAAAACAGAGCAGGCCAGAGCAGAAGAGGAACAGGAACCGGAAGGACCACGCACAGCCGAATTCGACTTCAAACAAACAAAGGCCGATTGGACTGGGCCGGGGCTGTGGAAATGGCAATGGAAATGGATGAAGGCCAAACGACTGCAAATAATGGCCAGGCAGACCGGGACGGTAGATCGGGGCGAGAGAGCGAGAGACAGATAGCCGAATCCCTGCCGGGCATGAATAGAAATCCTTTATGCTTAAACTTGTCGTTAGATTAACGCAAATGTGGCCGCGCATACAAAATTCAGCTGGGCGAATATTTTTGGCTCCAGATGGATACCTGTTGGGTGCCACGCCCTAGAGCTTTCCTTACGAATTTTCCAAGAGAACACCTTAAAAAAAATCGGAATTAAATAAGGAAAAATGCGTATCTTTTATAGGGTAATCAAATTTGTAAATTTATGATAAAGCATTTATAAAATCATTTGTTTTTCATACGTTTTGTTATAATTTAAAATTGAATGTAGACTTCAAAAAACTCTTTTGAATTTTTATGAAATCTTCAAATTGTATACAATTTTTATTCGAGGTGTACACGCACACATGAGTCTGTGGCATACATGCGCAAGTGTTTAGCATACAAATTAGCTGAGCCGGAAATGCGAAAATCACTTTTTGGCAACACCATTATCCAGTCTATTGCCCTTGCCCTGTTCTTTTTAGCCCAGCTTTTGCCGCAGCTCAGCGTGTGTCCTTTTCTTTTTTTTTTGTTTGCTGTTGGCAGGCAGACAGCTCCTTGGGCTGGATCTCCATAAAACCAAAGTGTTAGTTGGATAAAAGAAAATTCAATTTGTTGGCTTCAAATGCAAATTGACTTTTTACTTTCACTGCTTTGCGCCCAGCTCTGCGCCCGTTGCTATCTGAGAGCGAGTAAATTGACCTTAAATTGTCAAGGAATTCGAAACGAGGCTATAATTCCCGGCCAGAGTTGTGCTCTTTTGCCCCAAAGGAATGTTGGCGTGAAACAAAGCTCAACCGCAAAACGGACAGATAGCCTGGGAAAGTTGCAACAGCAATCCATTCGAATGAATGCATCCGTGTCATAGATACAATTCGGAATCCAATACGAGAGTGGCCAAAAAATATTCACACTGATTTCTGTGTGTCCTGGCCCGGAGCTATGCGGTTGTTATTGTGGAGTGCAGATAAATATATGTGCGCCATTTCATATCAATTACAGGACCACCCGGCACATGCACCGCCGCCCCCGACTGACATTTACATTGTTCATTTGGCCTGCCGCTGCTGCTGCCTCTCCTTCCGGCATGCAAACATGAAATTTAATTAAATTTTTACCAGAACGAGAGCCAGAACCAGAAAACCAGAATCCGGCACGTAAAAGTTTTCTCGTTAAAAAACTTGACCGACCAAAGAAATGCTCCGTCTGTTTTCAGGGCGAGTGTGTGTTTCCTCATTCATTTTTTTTTCGTCCTGTTTGCTTCTTTTGAGCATTTCAATGGGCAATGGTCAGCAGCCGCAATTTGAATGCAATTTAGTGAGTAATTTGAAATGCAGCCGCCGCACGGAACATGCAAGCATCTCGGCCTGTCGGCCTCTCAGCCCATGTGTGGCCTTAGCCGTGCCCTTTGTGAGAGGACTGCAAAGTTTTCGCATTTGCGGCCGCTTGACCTTCACCCTCCGTCCAAATTACACACTCCAACTCACTCGGAGAGCACCCATGTCTGACCACAAGCTGATATTCATAACCCAAAGTACAAGTATTTCGTTTTCATGTTCATGTTCATGGCCTTGTGCCGATGGCCGTGACTTACCCACAACTTGCAGCTGGACACGTGCACTGACTTTTGGCTCCGTGGACACCTGGCACTCGTAGGATCCAGCGTCGCGGGCCTGGACGTACTTGATCTGCAGCGTCCAGTACTTCTCCGGCTGCTTGATGGCCAGGAATCGCTGGTCGGCTATGAAGACCGCTCTGGAAAAGAGGATAATGCATCATCATTAGTCATGGGTTTCTGGGATTGTTGTTAAGATAAATATATAATATGCAAATTGTTTACAATTGTATCCGTTTAGCGAAAATCGCTGCTACTAAAGGTAACAATGAACAAGAAAGCACAGAAAATTCCAACTGACTTTAAGCGTTCCATATAGCATAAATACTAAACAAACGAACAATGGCGGCAGACCCACTTAGTCGAGTCCTCGCTAAGTCCGCTACTAATGGCCACTCAAAAGACACTCAAAGTTATTTAGTTGCGGCATTTAAGCGGCAACTCAGAGAGAGAGAGGGAGAGGAAGAGGGGAGGGTTGGGGCTACAATGTTGCGTGTTTGGGGCAGCATGCAAATGTTGTTGCTTTCAAGGGGGCAGGAAAGCGGACACAGTACTAAAATAAGTTGCGTTTAATGTCATTGTTGCAATATTTTTGTTCCTTCTTCCTAGTTGCTAGCCCCAACGCTGGCTCTCTTCGCTCGGTGGAATTGCCCTCTGCACTTTGCCTAAAGTGCAAAAATGCTTCCGTCATTTGGCTAAAATGCAGCAAGGCAGTCGAGGCAGCCACGCCCACTGCACACATGCGTTGACATTGCTTATTATGCGCCCTAAAACCGACTCTTGACTTGGACCCACCCCCTTGGACCCCGTTCTGCACCTCCTCAGTAACAAGTTTTGATGCTAAACCCAGATTAGACCCTTGCGTTTTGCACTCGTAAAACTCGACATTTTATGACTTTTGCCATTTCCTCGGTGTCCGTGCTTCCTCCCTGCCCCCAAACTATACACCCCTCGCCGTATTCCTTATCAAGATTTTGTAGTTACTTTATAATTTTCATTTCATTTTAAAGTTTTCCCCGCAGCGCTTGACTTTTCCCGGACTCGCTTTTTTTATTTTGGCTGGAGTCCTTCGTTGTCCCATAGTCGCCGTATATTTTTATACAACTCCTTTCGGCCTGTCCCCTATTTTGTGGCTTTCTCGTTGCTCAAGTGCTGGAAAGTGACCCGATGCCGCATAAGTTTCCATCTGCAATTTATTGTTGAAAAAGGAAAATCTGTGCGCGCCTCGGTCTGCCTCGGTTTCCCTTTGAAAGGGCCACTCGGTGACTCCGGTTAGTTAGTTGGCTGCATGCAACAAATATTCGTTCAAGTGGCCTAATCAAATGGGTGATCCCATAGAGATTTTGGGGCATTCTGTGTGGAGTTTTAGGGGATTGCCCCAGGGACTCAAAAGAATAGAATGTGCTGAGACCAGCTTTTGGGTAAATGTTTTATTCAAGCTTAAAGGGAGGTATTTATTCTTTTGTGGTAAATATTTAAGGGTTTTTTCAAAAGTAAAACTTTTTAATTTATATACTATTATGATAGATGAATATATTTATATATTACAAATGTAATCTTGAAACTTTAGTCCCTTTTTAATTGATTAGTTTATCTTGTATTACTGTTAGACTTTTTCAACTTTAAATTCGAAAGACTGTCCTTCCCCGAAGGTAAATAATTTCCGGAAAACTGCTGGCTAGGGTGTCCTTTTGCATCTGCCATCAAAGGAGTTTTTCACTTTAACCTCAGACGCACAAGTATGTGCAATGATTTCTCCCCTCGCCGGAGAATTTCATTTCCTCCGCTACGGTTATCTCATCAGGCGATGCCGTTGCAGCTTGTTGTGGTTGCCACTCGGAGAATCCCATTAAGAGGCAGCTCATCTCCTGCTGCACATGCAACTTCTGGGTGGGTGGGTACGTGGGTGGCTCACGTGGTCTGTCTGTGGTGTCTCCCCAGATAAGAGATAACAAAGTAGCCGAGCAACACCTGGATGGGTAATTACCTGAACCGCCGCCCAAGGACTGCTTGCTCCACCTTTTGGGACAAGTAATCCATTGTGGCGATTGGGGGCGAGGGAGAGACGGCTATAAATTGGGAAGAGCATGTGTCCAGTGGCAAACAAAGGGCGCCATTGCACGTGACATTTATATGATAGTGTAAACACATCATTTGCGCTATTATACAGCACACTCCATCCTGAAAGTTTTTGAAATCTATTCCCATTATGCTTGATATGCCGGGAAACTGCTGGCGAAGGACAAACAGTTGGGGCTCCTTTCGAGCGGGGCAAAAAGAAAACTTTCTAGATAAATGTGACAGAAGACACTGCTCCAGTAGCAGGAAAGAGTTCGCTCGGTTCGACTTGCCCCGACTCGACGCACACAATCATCTGGCGTCGGAAGCAGCAAATGCAGGAAGACTTGGCCCCAGGATGGGCGGAAAACTGGGGCAGGAGGAGCCTGCTCTGGTGGGCACTGCAGGAAGCAATCAGTAAGGACACTATCTCTGCTAAATTTCAATGCTCGCCGCCCAGCAATGTTTGCCTGCAGCCAGCCAGTCATTCATTCCTGCCCAGCCATTCATTCTGGCTCTCGCTGAGTCCCTGCCACACACTCCCTGTCGCGGTCCAGGACCCTCACACACACATAAGCTAGCTACTCCACAAGGACGACAAACAGGCTGGCTGTCTTATCTAATGTGAAAGGTTCATTGGTTTTACTTTTCTATCAAAGTAATAAGCTGGAAATGTTTGCCATGCCACCCTGCAGCTCAATACGCCCCCAAAAGGCAAACGTGGCTAAAACGCAGGATGTGAGGTTTGCACAGAGAGAAATATAGCTAAGAAAAATACAATTTCCAACTATTAATCAGTTTATATCTGTGAAACACTGAGTACCTTATAACAAATAGGATACTTTCGATGAAATACAATTACTTTACTTGTTCTTTAAGTTCTGACAACTAAGTTGTTATTTATTTATTTAAATTTACAAGTAATGTAATAGTTTTTCCCAGTGCCAAAGAAGGTACAGAATGAGAAACAACAACATGCTGAGTCGGAGACAGTTGGAAGCAAAGTTTTACTGGATTTGGAAGGAAGGGGAAAAAATGCAATGAAATTGCACACTTGCGTTTCCGCTTCGCCTGTCATACAAGGAACACGGCAGAAAGGACATCTCCACAATCAACATCCAGCATTCCGGCATCCACCGTAGAACGAACATCCACAAGCTGGAATCATTGATGACACACCTGCAACTCCTGCTCTAGGACACGCAGATTGGAATTGAAAAGGCTCTTCGGTTGCTGCAGAGTTTGTGCGCTTAATCAATTTTGTTCTAAATTGTTTTCGCCTCGATTCAATTTACTCAAATATATGTATAAAAAGAAACAAAATGTCAACTATTTATCTAGCTTGGGACAAGTCTTTAAGATGACCAACAGGAAAGATTTAAACCAAGGACCAGCCTTGAATGAAATTAGCATCTAACTGACATTCGATGTTATTTCAAGCTTTAAGGAATTTTATTTTGAGATTAAAAAGGTTTGACTTGGGTCAATGCCCATGGGTCATTGATCTCCTTTATTTGGCTGTCATTAAATTCAGACTTTGTGGCCGCATTTTCACAACTCATAATATTATAATTGGCAAATATCATTAATGCTGACTGCTATTCATTATTTCCATGCATATGCCAGAGGAATGTCTCAGACACAGCGGCGGCCGTCAGTAAATCACTTGCAAATATGTACACTTATGTACGCGTTTGAATACAAGAACGGCAGTGGAAACTGCGCCTGTATCTCAGTAATTACGCAAATATTTATGCTCATCTGTAAATTATTGTGTTTGTAGCACTTGTGCTGTCAATTAAGCAAAATAACAGCAGCAGATCCCCAAGGCAACTGGGCACGGACATCGATATTAACGACTCTGGACGGTATGGGGAAGAATTGATTTGTAATTGTCAGCAGAACTCGTCCAGGGTCGGTCTTAAATGTTCGGACAATGAGTTTGTTAATTACCTGTCAACGGTCAAGATGTGTCCATCCCGCAATCGGATCCAGGACACCGATTTGTTGCCAAGCTGCTTGACCTGTGTTAATAAGAGAAAAATATGAATTGGTTATTGTGGCTGGAACTCCATAGATTTTACATTAACATTTTAAAAATTAAATGGACTCTGTAATAAATTAGTGGTGAATAATGAACGAAAAAAAAGTGCATATTTATTTAAATTTTAAAAACTTTAAAGTAATCATGTAGTTATTATATTTAATATTATTAATAATACGTTTAATACGCCGCTTGTTCCTTACAATTTTTAACAAATTAATATAACAAAAGCCTTTGATAGTAAGCAAATTACATAGTTATGTTTTCATTATAGTAAATATCTTGCATTATGGTTCTACTTGAATTTCCCCAAATGCGATTAAGCCCAACTACAACTAGAGCAGAGTCTTCGCTCCATTAACCTTATGGACAACCAAACCCTTGTGATTTTGGCAGGTCTACGTGGGAAGTTTGCTCAACAAGTGGAAGAGAAATGTCACAGGGCCAGACATACACCCGTGAGAGTAAATTACGGCAGCCAAATGCTGGGAGGATTAGAATGAGGGAGGGGCTTCCCACAGAAACTACATTGAAATGTAATTAAATACCAAAATGAACATGAAGCCGGCAGACAGATAGCCAAATAGACACACACAGGGGCTCGGCCCAGACGCAGAGGCATCCGCATGTTTCAGATAATATCGAAATGTGTCGTAGTTAGTAAATCTAAAATGCATTTATAGGCGCCACACATGCAGCAGCTTCTCCTCTGTTTGCATCGAAATGCTTTTGTCCATGCGACACCCTAGTCCCTGAATCTGATTCGAGGCTTAGGTTTTGGTACGAGGCACGAGGTACGAGTAGAGGATCCATTAAATGTTTAGCTGCTGTCACCGCCCTGTAATTCCGATGTAATGGTCTCATTAGGAGCTCGTTGCATGTGTCGCATTTAATTGGGCCTCGGTCCGGTCGCAGTCTGATTACTAATTTGGTTTTGTGGAAAATGCCATTCCGAGATTGCATTCGATGGCAATGATATTGGGAATTAGTCCTCCTCCATTTAATTGAAGCTCACATTCTCTGGCCGGAACAAAAGGTAAGTTAAGTTTCTTCAATTACAAATAAGCTGCTGCTTGGAATATTTCAAATAAGCCATTTACCCAAAAGGATGTGCTCCACCTGATGTCATCGATGTAGCCGGCCAGAGAGGCCAATTTGAAAAGAAGCGGACCGAGGACCAATCTTTGTCTGAGTCCTGTCGTTGCCCTTGTTCCTGACTCCTTCGGTGTCTCTGTCATGTCCCGCCCTGTCCCTGTCGGCTAAGAGGACTCACTCAACTGTGGCACTTAATGCAGCATTTGAACAGAGAATGGAATGAAAGGCGCCAGGAGCTCGAAGGATGGAGAACGGCCAAAGGAGCATCGAGCAAACTGGGCGTGTCATCCTCGACGGGCATAAAGTGTAAAGCCAACGACGAGTAATTGACGAAAATTGAGATGCGAGCCTTATACTTTTCATTCCGGGATCGGCAGCTGATGGCTGGGCAGGCCGGAGCAGGCCGGCAAAGCTGTCTAGGCTGTCGTGGGCTGAACTCTGCGGAGGAGCACTTAATTGACCATGACAACAAGAAATTAACATTGCTCGGCTGGAAAATTACAGGACCGAGGCCGCCAGGCCACACCAGCATGCATTAAATATTTCAGCAGTCGCGATTAATGTTTTTGTTCCTTGACGGGAATTGGAGCTCGTGGATTAATGGGTTCTGGGAATACATTTTCCTTTGAAAATATATTTCATTGGGCCTACAACAAATGTTTAACAATTAGGTGCCGAAGTATCAAAAATTCAAAGGAATCCGTAAAAAGCTGGTAGAGTTTCTGCAGAAAATTTAAATCTCAGTCATATATGTTTGGGTTTTACAAGATTTACTTTAAGGCTTTCAAAATGAAAATTAAAAAGTATAATTTAAATTTATACACCAATGAAGCTATTAAGGATTTAATATACAAATAAGCGATTAAATAACTAAGTTTAGAGGGAATTTCTAAATAAATGAGAAATTAAATGAGTTAAACCTTTAAAATCAGAGAAAAATTCTACTTTCATTTATTTTCTTGTATGGTTTTCTGTCCTTTTGAAATATTTAAAATATTCTTATTATTTTGCATACACCTATGAAAATTTGATTATATTTTTATACATTTTAGCCGCAAGCTAAATACAAGAGAACTTACTATTATTCTTTAGCTTTTAAAAACATTTATGCTGCTCGGTCCGGCAGGCATTTGCTTTTGTATTTTATGTTTACTTTTCACACAAAAACTGAACAAATGGCTGAGGGACTAACAAATACCGTAATCCCTGGTTCAATGCCCAAATTGAATAAATACTAAATAATTAGCCGAGACATTCCCATTGGCAATCGAGTCACGTAGCGCGACTGACCTCGACACCAAAACGAGAAACTTGGCACCGATGCCGTAAAACTAATTTGTTGAAATTTAATTTTCAGTTTTCATTTATGCTAAATAAAATATTTACAACTTGTAAGCAAACAATTTGCCTGGCTGCGTGCCACGGGCATTTTCCATTTCCCCCGCACACCTAGCCACGGTCCTTCCCCCGGATTTTCCTGATGGCCTCTAAACACCTGCGCAAACAATGGGAAAGCGTGTGAGAAATCGCCCGAGAGAGTCTTGGCCACGTTTGTTTGGCATTTGTTTTTGAGCCTTGCGTTAAATACACAGGCTGCGGTCACACCTCGTCCTTGTGCGTCCTCCTCCCGTCGCGCTTGCGGCTTAGGGGGATCTAACAAATATTTACGCAATAAAATTTAATGTGTTTTCTATTAGGGCCCTGGCCAGGTCCAGGACCAGGTCACGCTGATGAGGCCAGCCACAACAACAATAATAATAATAATTACAAATAAAAACACGCACGCAGCCCCACAACCCAGCACGCAACGTTGTATGCGGACGCACAGGACATCCTCCTTAAAGGAAACTATTGGTGGTTATCCTGATACAATATTTAATTTAATTTAATTCGAATTTAGTTTTATTTAATGTGCTAGTAGGATTCTGAATATGTTATTTTTCCTGAGCTATGACATCCTTAAGAGACAATTGTAGATAATGCAAGTTGCAAGGGAAAATTAAACTGCTAAAAGTTCATTGATAAAGCTAAAGCTTTTATTCCTCTTGATCTGGATATATGTTATTTTTACGATTAATTTATTTCATGTTTAATGTGGTTCCACTTTGCAAACTTTGAGTAATGGAAGTTCAAAAGGGGAAATAAACCAGAAATTATGAATATATTTTTTCTGGTAGTTTAGCTTGTTTGGCTTGGCAACGAGAGATGGTATCGGGATGAGGAGAGATGGAGAAGCACTCACCCGACAGGGTAGATACGCGTGTGTCCCGATCTGAGTGGTCACATTCGAGGTGGCGTAGCCATCCAGATACGGCTCCACGAGTCCCGCCGTCGCCGAAAAGGCGGATGCCTCCGGCAAAAGCGAGGACACTTGAGCCAGACTGGCGAATGCGGTCGCCGATGATGGGTCGCCGCTCTCATCGGAACTGATGGCCGTGGATGCTGCCGATGACGCTGCTGTCCCAGATGCTCCTCCTCCTGCTCCGGCCGCCACCGCCGACGTCTGTGTGTGCGATGCTGAAATTGATTTGGGGCAGGCCCAGAGAAACGGGAGAAAAAGTAAGAGAAAAGTGGATTTCTTGTTAATCGAAATGACAATTTTGGGCTTCGATTTCGCCAGAGCACATGTCACGTACACGGCGCTACCGATGTGGTTGTTTAGGTTTAGGTTTGGGTATGGGTTTGGGTTCAGAGCGGGGCATTGTGTGTGTCAGTTGATTGGGCATTAAAGCTGTTGGCAAACACCCGACTTTAATTTGCATACATTTACTGCGTGAAAAGAGTAGATTTGTTTGTAATCGAGTCAAGAGAGTAGTTATGAATAACTTTGAATATGAATGTGAAAAGTTATTTAAAAAATAAATTCCCTTTAACTACCTAACAGGTTTTCTTCATTCATCGAAATAATTGCTTTTAAAAAGTAATTGCTAAGGATTTGTTTCTTTGACTGAATTTTCCCCTTCTAGTGTGTTTTCTTTTATTACAGAAAAGTTTAGGACTTTATAAAATGTAAGTTTATTCAGCCGGTTACATTTCAATATAGAAATTCTGCATAAATATAAAGTTGCTGAAAGGTGTTCGTATAACTAAACTGTGTATAACTATAGGTATTTACTCTGGTATGTTTCTAAGCTTATGTTTAGCCAGAGACTCTTGGGAATTAAAATTCAATATGCTATGAGTATTAAAATCTATTAATATCAATTTTGCTTAGATGATAAGTGACAGTTGTTTTTTAAGCTGAAGTAGGAAGCAAAAAAAAAACATATTAAACACGTTGAATAAGCCATTCACAGGACTCCTTAATTTTCCCTCAATTTGTGCCACTCACATATTTCCCAGCCACCGTGTTAACTTGTCCTTGTAGAAGCAACAGCAGCGACAAGTTAACAACATTAAACGAGAACGTGGCAAATAAGTGTATGGCATCCCAGCCAGATCCACACAAAACCGCCAAGTCAGGAGCAGGCGAAGAAGGAGGTTTAACCGCACAAAACTGGGGTGACTAAGAGGATGCTGGCCACCTCTGTAGCTGATGGGTGTCCTGCGGCTTCCTTTCACATCCGCATCCGCACATCAGATACACACACACACGTCCTTGTCTGTTTGGCAAATGCCAGTTTTTAGCTCTTCGGTTTCAAATTAATCAGCGACGCTTAAGTGGCTGCCGGGCGACATCGTCACCATCATGATTTTCGCACTGCTGCAAAGTTTTTTAATGAATGCCGTTCATTAAAATTGATTGTTGTTTGGCAGGGCCAATTCTCGGCCCTTTTCGACCCCTGTTTTGGGCCGAACGCCCGATGTCCGACGGCCAAGCGATGGACCAAAGTCGATGAGTTGGCAGTATGCGGAAGGTCCGCTAAAACGCATGCTATTTGCTGAATTGCCAATTAACTGGCAATTTCGGCCAAAACCAACTGGGCCCCCACATTTTCTCTGCCTCCCCCAAACCTTACCAAAGCAATTGATTTTTCCGTCTGGGCCTTTATTTCTGCCCGATGACTGCACAACATTTTCGGCGTGAAATTAATTTTTGGCGGGAGATTGTGAGCCAGAAATCTGCTCTCGAGTTTTGAGTTTGACATAATTGTGTCTGTCGCAGACAGTTCGAAATCGACAGCGCAACTCGATGGTTTAGATATGATAGATGTGACAGTTGAGGGAATTCCGATTTGGCTCTGAACCCGAAGAGCAGTCTATTGGAAATGCCATTTAAACTTAAGGTGAAACACTTAACTCGCTGCCTAGGAAGATGGATTTGTTTTTTTTAAGACAGAAACAAAAGCAATCAAGAGACGAAATCGATATGTCTCGAGGTCAGCTTGCTGGGCCTATATTTGGACATTTCAAACATATATTTGTATCAACAAGAAAGGAAAGAACAATTTATAAATTGTCTGTAAAGAAAAGCAAAAAAGTTATTCGTTGTCACAATGGAATGATAGCCAATGTGGCAGGCATATAAAATGGAATGACAGGATATGCATACGTTAAATCGCAGAAAAAAGGTACCGGATCTGGGGTCGGAATAACGGAATGCCTGAATTTGTGCTCCAATTAAAACGGCGAATGTAGCGTAAAATCATTTCGGGTTTGACAACTTGTACGTCAATTTAATTGGTGCAAGCTCTTGATGGCCCAAAAGGTGGCACTGGCACTGGGAGTGGCAGTTGGCATTGAGGTCCTGGCGTATGCATAGCTGAAATCAGCAATCATTTCATCTATGCCTATTTTTTGCCTTTCAGGATGGATTCCTGCCGCCCCCCTGACCCAACCAATCTGGCACTGACAAGGGAGCCAAAGCCACGGCAACGGTTTCGAAAAAAAAAAAACGTAGGAAAATAGTCAGGGAGCTGGCGGAAAACCGGGGGAAAATGGGAAGTGAGAAGTGGGGTTCGGGGTTTGGGGGCGGCGTAATTGACAAAAGGTTTCATGCATTCAATGCCAGTGCCAGGCTCGTTGTCGTCCTCTGACAAATACAGCGCTCGAATGACGGCTCGACACTCCCGGCCGAAGGACCAGAAGGACATAGCCGCTGGCAACCCACACACACACTTCCACACTCGCACAATCAACGCAATCGACACGCAAAAATTGGAGAGAGAGAAACGCGTTGAAAAGATCAAAGCCGTTCAATTGTCAGTGACGACAGCCGGAGAGGCTCCTCGCATTTTAGGGGGAACCGTCCTCCGGGGGCCCCCTTTTCGGGAACGAAGGCGATGGTGTGATTTGTCAAAGCAACGCCCTCGAGGCAGCCGCATCCCACCCAAGTGTTTAGCTCAACTTTTACCAAAATAAAACAGATGCCAGAAATTTGCTTAGTTTGCATTTCCATACGAAACTGTTGATTAACGTGCTTGGCGGGAACATCGAGGGGGGAGTGGCATTCCAATCAGGGCAAATGAGAGTGAAAACGTAATCAACGCGAATCGAGTTCCTTTTCTTTTTGATTCACACAAGCCACAAGTCATCAAGCTGTTAAAAATGTCCATTTAAAAGCTCTCCTGTGACCTTATTTCCATTTCCTTTTTGGGCAACATGTCGTATGGGTAATTTGACAAGATGTAACGCTTTTAGCCATTTATAAATTAAGTTTAAATCGGAGAATTATGTGGAAATATATGAATTACGTAACCTGCTGGTCAGGCAGGCCTTTTACCTAAGGTCTTTATATCAGTACAGACTTATTTGTAAGTAGAAGTCACACATAGACAGCAAAATTCCCTTTCCAGGCTTGTGAACTCTGACGGGTTTACGGTGAGTAGACATCACCAGCGATCTTGGCCCAGAGCTAACTAACCCATACCATTTTCAGTCAGCAAAAATCGAAGATGTGTAGCCCCTGCTGTGGACCTTGCTGCTCGCCATGTTGCAATGACTGCTGCAACCCCTGCTGCAGTCCCTGCTGTAGCCCCTGCTGCAGTCCTTGCTGCAGTCCTTGCTGCGGTCCCTGCTGTGGTCCATGCTGCGGTCCCTGCTGCGGCCCTTGCTGTGGTCCCTGCTGCGGCCCTTGCTGCGGCCCATGCTGCTGCGGTCCGTGCAACAAGTGCTGCGGACCCTGCTGTGGCCCGTGCTGCGGGCCCTGCTGTAGCCCCTGCTGCAATCCATGCTGCAGCCCTTGTTGCACACCCTGCTGCAGCCCATGTTGCAACCCTTGCTGCAATCCCTGCTGCAACCCCTGTGGTGGGCCCAAGTGCAAGTGATTCTTGCTACCAAACTGGGAACAGAAATAGCGACCCGAAGTAGGCGGCGGACACAAATGTCACCAAAAGTTCGTAGCACCCGTTAGAGAGGCATCCTAGCCCAAATGTAGACACCAACTGAGGCAATCAAATACAAGAAAGTTCAACAGCAGTCCCGGGTTTTCATATTTAAGGGACCTTGGGACGGGGGAGCTGGGAGTGGATCCACCTGGCCCCGGGGACATGTTAATGAAGACACAGATTAGGCAGCGCCCCAGCTAAAACTTGGTCATTCCGAAGTTATGTCAGTAAGTATGCCGGGTAAACTTTTTGGCCTCTACCCAAAAATTAATTAAAATATCAGTTTCAAGTCACATGACACGGGCACAAGAGCACACAAGAAATAAAATAAGCCAAGTTAAGTCAGCTACAGGCAATTAAATAATCTCGTACTCTGTCAAGGAGTAATTGAAATTATGAACAAGGTTGTCTGCCAATTTGTGGAATTAAATTATAGTTTAGAAAATATTTCAAAATTTAGACTCGTTCATTCGTATAAAATAATTGAACGCAGTATAATTAAAATATCCCCGTAATACACTTTAAAGCTTACAGAGCATAATTTATTCGATACGACTTACTCATTTTTAAAAGCGATTCCCCCACCGGAAGTTATTTGCAGACAGATGGCGGCAGCTGACACAACTTTGCATACTTTAATTAAACATTTTACAACACATTCGTGTGGGCAAAGAGGATTCTCGTTTAATGTCTCAGGACGTGGCCTGCAGTCCTGGGCCAGGAGTAAAAATAACTAGTGACATGCTGCTGCTGCTGCTGCTGCTGTGGCAGATGTTTAATCATTTCACTTGAAATGTTTCCACGCCCAGCGGCCATTGCTTTCCCTCTCTTTTCCGTAGTTTTCTGGTCGTTGTGAACTTAATTAGGGTTAATTAATACTAGAAAAACACACTCGCACACATATTGTCAGCAGGCAAATTGGTATGCCCAGGAAATATCCTTGAGCCGAGGGCTGGGGATAAGGTGGCCGTATAAGAGCCTAGTCCCTTTGCAGGAAATGAGTTTCCAAAGGCCGGAAGGCAGCAATTAAGGGACTCGCTTTGTGTGGACTGTTAATTGGTCTGGGAATCGACGAGGCGACGACTTTACGATATTTCATAAATTGCAATTTTACGATGCCCCAAAATTGAAACCAAATTGCAGGCTCAACCTTGAAATTTGCATATCCTGTGTGTCCTTTCCGATCTTTATACTTCTCCAGTATCCTGCTACCCATCTCCGCCTGCTTGTGTGTACTTTGTGAGTGTTGACGTCAAGATACGGGGCAAATCCAATTTGGCCACGCCCAAGAGGTGCTCTCCGCTCGGACCCCATAAAGCAAAAGAAAAAAAGGCCTTTGGCACATATTTGTTTTTAGCCAGTTCCATGCAACCTTTGAGGAGCACCAAGGAAATGGGATGGGCCCAGGACTCGGCGACGATTCATTCCGTATGCCTGTAAATATTTTCCCACAGGTGACTCCGGACTTGAGGTGTTGTGCCAGCTTTGAACTCAGCTTATGCGGAATTAATACGGCTTCCAGGATGCATTCCTACGTAATGACTCAATGAAATTCTAGTTCAGAGAACAAAAATCATATCAAATCAATTGACTTTTTAGATTGCATTTAGTGGATGAGCTGTCAAGCTGTCAGTAAATATTTGAAATGAGCATTTCCCCAGCTTGTGTCGTTTTTAATTATGCTTCCAATAAACCTGACTATCTAGTATATTCGGTCAGCCGCTGCCATAATATTTAGCCTGATTCTGACGGCACTGCACTTTGCTCTTGTTTTATATACATTTATATATATGGCGAAAATAAATATTTGCGTTAAAATGGAAAAACCACAGGCCCAACATCATTTCAAATACACACACTAACAGTGATGTGTTAGCAAAAAACCGACAGACATTAGATGTCGCTTAATAAACTCTAATAGTCTGTGGCAGCGTGTCGGAGTGTCTATCAAAAACACACTTTTCGGACCGCCCGCTGCGTTGTTCTATTTCCCCATCCGGTCCATCTATCAATTATGCACCGAGGTTTGTTCGCTTTTATATTATATTATTTGTAGTAAAACAAAAACTGTCAGAAATGACCGCAAATGTAAGCGGCCCCGGCTGGCGGATAATGTTTTTTTGTGGCCGTTTCAGTTGCATTTATCGGTTTGACATTTCCACTGTGTGCTAACTCACCATCGGCAAACCGAATTTTCATAAAGCATCGTTTTTATTTTATGGAAATAATTGAAATTTACTGACAGCTTCGAAATGAAAACTAATATTTACCTTCTAAAGAAATTCAGTTGAATGGCGGTTAAAAGCTTTTGATATTTCACCCGTTAGCTAATTGATTTGCGCTCTTGACAGATAATTTTGACGCGGCTAATGAGCTGTGCGACCTTTGTAAACAATGAAATGTTATTGAAAAACAATTTATAGATACCACTGGCCATTGAATTTAATGAGAAAACAGAGATTTGAATGGAATTTCTGGTAAAAAAGTCTTTGAAATGATGTCTAAATTGAAGGAAAATATTTTATACAATTTTGGTTGATCATTTCCAATTATTTTATTCTCTAAAAGTAAAAAAATATATCTATCTATTCATAGATAAGCTAACTAGCAGGAATATTTTTAAATATACTTTTCAAGAAAGCACAAAATAGCAAGTAAAGAAAAAAAGTATTACACTAAAATGCATCTATGTTTCATTCAACTCATATTCCTAGCACGAAACTAGTTTTATTTATTAAACTAAATATGAGAAGCTTTTATTTTACACATAATTACCATCTAAAATCTTGCATCATTTATTGCCGAAAATAAAACGAATCAAAAATACACAATCCCAACGAATAAAGAATGTATTATTATTTCCGTTTTAACTTGCAATTAGTTGCATTAAAAAATTACACATGTATGTTAGGTGGCAAGAGCTAATTCGCGGGCAAAACAGCATTTTCAATTTGTTAAGCGAAATCCCGCATAAAATATGGCATCGGAGTGTTCCTGCATTCAGTGGGACATAATTAATGTAATACCTGTGTGCGGACCGAGTTCGGATGGAGTCATTACAGGTGCTGCACACACATAAAAGAACATACATTTGTACATATGTATACGTATGTACATATAAGCACGCATCTGTGGATGTGGCTGCACGAATTCCAGGGGGAGGAGTGGTGGCATATGGGTCGTGAAACAGCTTGATATCTTTACTACGCTCTCTACCTGTGGCTATGGTTCATCCATCATTAGTTGGACACAAAAAAGAAGGATTTTATGATGTGGTAATGGCTGCATAAAGGACTCCACCGGAGCGAGTGTAGAGTGTGTGTGCGGAATGGTGGGCGGGTGCGTGGGTGTATTTTTTATGTTTTATGCCTTTTGAGCAAACAAGTTGGCGTATTTTTGAGCTAAGCTCGCAGACATAAACTGTCGGCCCGCCCACAAACTAAGCCACAACTTCCGCAACGTGTCATTCGAGCCACCCACATCATTACGACCTCTCACACTCTCCTGGCGGAGTCTCACCCCACCCGCCCCCTCTCACACACGTTCTGGGCCAGTGGCCGTACGTGCTAAGTTGTTATGGCGCTGCTCTACGTAACTCTCTGCTCGGTCGCATAACTTAGTTTTCCACGCTTAATACAGTTTTACGGGCGCTGCCTTTCCCCGCCAGCTGGCCTCGCCCATGGAAATACTTTAAAACGCATAAAAATTCCGACACGTCGTAACCTCAGTGCTTTTAACAGCATCTCCCTGCTCATCTCGAACCAAAGCCAGGACCAGATGCAGAGACCCCACTATATACTCGTGCCTACATATAAACCCTAACCCAGAGTCAGCAATCAACTGCACTTCCCAGGGACTCTCGCTTTGTTGCAAGTCATGCACATCAAGTGAAGTTGCTGCCGCTGGTTGTTCTTGGTTTACCTGGTTCTCTAACAGCGAACAAGGGTATACAAGGATCGAGAAGATTTAGGTATAGCCACCAACTGAACATCCTGACAGCATCAATGAAAGTGGACTTAACCATTTGTAAGTGCAGCTGAGATATTTTTAAGCAGCTTAAAGTCATACTTACATATTGCTACTATATTTTTAGTAAAAATAACAAACTTGAATAAAAATATTAAAACATACAATAAATCTTTAGTGTATCCCAGGATATCTTATAGTCTGTCATCCTGATTATAGCGTTCTAACTTGTTGTTGTCTAGCGGACGCGGTTGCCCGTCTGTTCCGCTGCAGTTAACCTGCAAAGTAGCGCAATTTGTTGATAGCAGGTGAAATTTCATTTGCGCGCTACACTTTTTATATATATTCTGTTCCACGGTTTTCTTTTTTTTTTTTGTTGTTTTTGGTGTTGCCGTCTAATGATGTTGCTAGCGGAATGCGGTGGACGAGGGGAAAAATAAGATGCATGTGGAAAATGTGGCGCATCCTAAACACGTTTTGCATGAATAATAAACGTAATTGTTTTTTCGGTGTCACAGTTTGTTTGAATGAGGTGGGAGCGAAAATGTTGCTAAATTAAAATTTAAATTGAATTGCTGTCGAGGGAGCGATAAATGCAATATACAATTTCTTGGCATACCGACGGATGAGGTAGAAGTAAGCTGATAAGATGTTAAGTTTAATGGCCTTTAAATAGTCTCTTATTATTTTATGTGAACAATTATCTAATAATGACAGACGGACCCTTTCACTTAAGATAAATCTAACCAAACGTTCCTAATTAAGTACACACACATACAAAGCCTTGTAAGTTATTTCGAAATTGAAGTTCAACCCAATTTACTCAGATTTATTTCAGGCCAAGAATTTTATTTCCACATGAATTCATAGCAAAATTCATTAGGCTTATACCCACAAAACTAACCGGATCGTATAAACTTTTGGGCAATTTTAAACATTTGAATTTCCGGCCGGACAAGACCTCTCGCTGCCATTTGAAGTGGAAGCCAACTGGCGTTGACATTAATATCACTTTACCTCAATCTGTCCAATTTACCAATAAAACTCTTGAATCTCGGCCGGGCCCAGAGTGCTTTAAACTGCAATGGCAATGGCCCAGGTGGGAGCGACTGAGTATTTGCGTGTGCTTGTTTGTGCGGCTCGTGCCTTTTAACTTTTGCATAAAAACAACGAACGCAGCCGGCAGCAGTTAGTGGATGGATGGATGGATGCAGGATGCAGGATGCGGCCAGATCCAAGGATGCGAAGGATGCAACTTTCAGCTGCTAAACGAAAATATAAAACACTTAACTCGACTGCAGGGGCGACAATACCCGTCCCCCCGGCCAGATCCTTTTCCATGCGACACATTCAGCTGCACCCGGCAATTTGATGGTCCTGTGCCCAGGACACCCACTCCCCCCTCTGGATCTGGGTCTGGGCTGGCCTGGGCTGGGCAAACAAACCCAGACACAGACACAGCCATCGCCAGGCTGCAAATTTGGGTCACTTTTTGGCAAGCAACAACAGTGAACCGGAAGTGCAGAAAATTTGGCCTAAAAATAACATTTATGTGTGCGCAGCAGCTAGCTGGCGTTTAGTTTTACGAACTTGACTACGATTACGATTATGGCAGCACTATAATGAAAAAATTACCCTAATGAGTTTCTACATTTTAGCCAAGAGCAAGGAGTTGGCAAAGAGAATTGAATACAAAAGAAACAACTTTAAATGTTAAGAGTCTTTAGATAGAGAAGATAGGACAATGAGAAGTTTAGTTCAGTTTATATTTTACCTAACATATTATATTGTCTTTAATAAGAACATTTGTAATCGAATTTTTATATATCCTTTTATATTCGGTGGCTAATATAATATTTGCTCCACTGTGCCAGCCTCGAGGGGCATTGAAAGCGCGGCTTACAATGACCAACCGCCAGCGGAGGGCGGCGTGAAAGGACTTCACGTGGCTTTAATAAATAACAGCTGAAGTTTAAATTGCCGTTAGCATAAATTATGAGCAGTTAGAGACGTTGCCTGCATTCAGTGAGCGACGCCTTTTTGGCTGCGAAACTTCCTTTTGCTCTGCAGCCCGTTTCCCCTTCCTTTTTGGCCCTCGTCCTTCGTAGCTGTTTTGGCAGCATCCTTCTAAATGGCTGGAGGAACTAGTGCCACTCTTTATGCATTGGGGTGTGCATAAATACATATATATTTTGGGGCTAGCCAAAAATAATAAAAAAAAAGAAACAGGACGAAAAGTTAGCGGCCCAAAGTGAGATTTCAATTTGGCTGGCTCGCGTTTTATGGCGGGGAGGAAACATTGCCCGAACTCATAAAGCATTTCCGGCACTCATGAATCGGTTGGGGCCCTCGAGGCCTTTGTCCCCCCGCAGCTCCTAGGATTCCTGGAGTCTCCCCAATATTTTGATGTTTGGAGCTAAAGTTGTTTGCCGTTCTTTTCGTCCTAAAAGAAAGCCGAAAGCCTTAGAAAATGGAACGCCGTCTGGCGGCTTCCTGTTTCCTGCATCCTCGGTCTGCCATTATATCCACCTTCGGGAATACACGCAGAGAAAATGGACGATTATGTTCCACAATATGGAGACTTATTAGGAAGCTTAGATTCTTCAACTTAAAACCCAATTTGTACCAACATTATCTTCAATTAGCAATCTTCATGTTAAGAAATATTTTATTTGGTTTATCATTAAATATATATATTTTAAATGATCAAAATTAGCTTTCAGTGCAGATGAAAGCCTCGTCTCCAGCTGGGGGAGCTCATTCGATGCATACTTTCTGGCCGCCCGGTTTTGTCTCACTTTCCCAGCGGCGAGTACCCATTACATTTCCCTCGCAATTGTTTGGCAGCGAATAAAAGAAGGCCGAGCCGTAGTACCCATATCCTTAGCTACATCCACAACCACATCCAGAGCAGCAGTCTAAAGTGGGTTTGTTTGTTGTGGATTCGTGGGGAAGCGAGTGGTTCCATGGATTCCATGGAATGCAACGACCATGACAGGGCACATGGCCCAGCATGGGTTAAGGCATCCGAGTCAAGGGATGGCTGGCATACTTGGGTGTGTGCATTCCGCCAAAAACATCTGAATGCCAAGTATTCAAAGCAACGACAACAAGGCTGCCAGTATGAATATCAGCCATCTATCATTCAACGCTTAAAGCCCGACAGCACAATCGAGCGAGTGGCAAACACTTAATTTAATGAATACAGAACCAGTTATTCTATCAACGAGATTTACTTGAATGGCAGAGCAGAGACCTAAATGGAATCGAACACGGATTCGATGCATCCAGCCCGCAATCTACATACTATATCCCGAACACAATGTCAACTGGCTGACAGCAGCCGGAATCGAAGCAAAACGATATACAAAATAGAGCATAATCGGAGATTGGGATACCCTAAGCTAGGAGAAATACCAGGAGGATGTTGAAACTATTGCAAAATATGATCTATTTGATTTAAGATTTTTGAAGTATTTTCTATTAAATGTTGAAAGAGATAAGTAAGAGATTTTTATAATATTTATAGGCAAGCATTACAAAATTAACTTAATACTTTGATAGACAATCCTGACAACAAAACGAAGGTAACCTTTTTAAGAGAATTCAAGGAAAAAATGTAAATCTGCCGATGGTTTTTGTTTCGATTGCAATCATCGGCAGGAACAGTGGCACAATAAATATAACAATTGAAACGGCAAATACTCCGAATAGAAATCCGTGTATATGTATGCACGAAATGAAAATCTCTAATAAAAAAGGACATTTCCATTACTGCGATTAAATCGTCAGGACAAAGCACATCCAACCACACACACATAGACGGGTCGGAGGATGTACATAGATAGCGAATAGGAGGATATAGAGGTGGAAAGCAATTCTGTGGCGGTCCTTGGCGAGCTACAAGGATGAGTCCTATGATGGGATTTCAGTTGCCTGCCATTATTTCAATTGTTGTTGTTTATATTCATTGGATTCGCCGTTCTGCAGTCTCCACCCGCCACCCCTTTAACTCCCCCACCATTATTATGAGCGTTTTATGTGCATTGCACAATCGGCCTGAAGGGTGACCATAAATTATTCCCCGCCACTGCCTCCGTCAGGACGATATCAATTTTTACGGCTGACAATATTAGCCCGACATAATTATCAATCTTTATGGGCCGAACTGAAATGGTCAACAATAAAATACGAAACGTAGATCGGTGATAACGAATGTCCTCGGCCGCAGAAAGGATGTGCTCCTTGCGCCGAAAATGCCTGCAGCACATGTGTGTGCACGTGCTGATAAAATTAGCAATTCGAAACCGTTTGTGGGCCTGGTGTGGTTTTCGGGGGCGCGGAAGGAAACCCGATATTACCAGCAGATATATTCATGTCGTCTGCTGTCGGGCGTAAAGTCACCGCGCAGCCACCAGGGCGGATGAGTGTTGCTGGTGCTGCCGGTTCTGCCGGTTCTGCTGGTGCTGCATTCAGGCGGTACTCTGGCTGTTTGCGGTCTATCCACCTCCTGGTTAGGACCGCCCACACTGCGCGTGTCGAAGCATCTCAGTCGGAAAATGGGTGACAATTCATGACGGGGTATGAGAAGTGCGCGCAATTTGCATACACGGTCGGTTCGTTTCGAATGGTCCAATGGTTGGATGGCGCCGGCTTTTCAGCTCCCTCTATACATTTTAGTATTTCACTTTGCCCGGTAATTGTAGGCTACAGGGGTATATTGGGCAGGAGAAAAAATGGTATGTAAGAACCAGAGGCAAGGTACTATATAGTTGTGCTCCTTTCCGCTTTCCACAAAATTCCCTGCCGAATTGGGCAGGCAGTTTTTGGCTTTGACTTGACTGCACTTAGCCCCAGCTTCATTGTCTGTCTCCTGCATTCTGGTGGCACATTGTGCTGGAAATTCCCTTTTCTATGCATTTTCCACACCGAAAACTGCCCTGGGGAAAAAAGGCTGCAAAAATGGCAAACTCTCACACACATTTTAAATGCAAATGACACCCAATGGAGGGCAGATAGCTAAAGAGATCGAGAGAGATGAGGCGGGTGTCCTGTGGCTTGCGAGTCTGCCGATTAAAACCGAAATTAGTTTCTCCTCTAATAAGCCAATCCAGCTGGGGTGAAATCAGTTAGTGACAGAATGAATTTCAATTACGACAAGCTGAAAGTCAAGAGCATTTCAGCCTAAAAGGAAATAGTTCTTGGCTAGATTCCTTGAATTTAAATATCACAGTGTGCATTTACCATTTAATTTTGAGATTAAACGTTTGCCTTTTGATAATACATATCAATTTTGAATTCACTAAATTTACAGAAAATTTATGAGACATTTTTAGGAACTAAGTGCCCTTAAGCCTCCTGTTCTTCCTGCGCATATGCTTCTTCCACTTTCTCCAGTACTTCTGGATCTTGGATGCGGCACGATTCATGGCAAACATGATGACGCGCTGCTGCCGGCGCCTGGCCTCCTCCTCTTCGCGCTTCACTACAACTTCCTTGTAAACTCGTTCCAGCCTCCGGAACCCGACCATGAAATCGTCCAGCTTCTTTTTGGCCACCTTGTACTCTTCGTCGATTTGAATTTTCTCAATCATTTTCTCGCCAATGACGTGATCGTACTTTTTGATCAACGCCTGCACCTGTAAGATCAGCTTGTTCCTGGGTGACAGAGCGGACATACCTTGAATTAGGGTTAAATTATGTCATTAAACTCACTTTTCCTCGCGCAATATCATCTCTCGCTTTAAATAGGCCCTGTTCGACGCATTGTATTGGCTTTTAGTGGCCTCGAACGCTTCTTCGAGTTCAGCTTGCCGCTCAAGGCTTACCTTTTTCTTTGCACGGACCATGCGATTGATACGATCGCTGAGAGGGGAAGAGGTGTGGACAAGGACTCAATCAAATCAACTTACAGTTGCGCCACCTGAGGGACTCACATTTCGTTCTGAATGCGCTGGTTCTTTTCGCGCTTCTTCTTCTGGAGCATTTCCTCGCAGCTGTTGAGGTACGCCTCCTTGGCAGCCATGCGTGCCTTCTGGTCCATCTTCTGCAAGTGGATTTTCTCTTTCAGCTTCATCACTTGCGCCTGGATTGCCTCATTCTCTTTGTACATTGCGTAGAGTTTGCGCTCTTGGGCGATCGCATCGGTGGAGGTCCTGTAGAGTCGGTCTGCGGCTAGGTCGTAGAGCATACGGAAAGCCTTAAGCAGCTGATTCTCCTCGGTGCGCAGGTGATTATAGTAGCGAGGAAATAGAACGTGCATCTGGTGGTTACGCTGGAAGAAGTCGATGATCTGGATCATTCCGTGGTCCGCCAACGGTGGCCGCTTCTCGCGCAGTATAAACATTCGGCGGCGCAGGAAGGAGGACACCAGACGGACGGCGGGCTCGTATTTGGTACCTTGCAGGACCTTCGCCATGTGCTGTGGATGTTCCAGCAACTTGGGCAAGATCAGCGAGATCTTGACCCGCTCGATAGCCTCTGCCAGGACACCCATAACACAGCCAATCTGCACCAATCTGACGTTGGAGAATTCTGCTCAAAAACAGGGTTTAATATTATTATTCGAACTTCGAACTTTTCTGAAAGACCCCGCAGATGAGGATCGTCCTAAGAAATGTCTAGTATTTGCCAAGAAAAACTCTAGAACGTATCACTGATCCATCTGGACTAACTCACCATGCTGAGCCAATTTGATGTCGCGCCTTTGCTCCGGCGATATCGTCTTGCCACGCATCATCTCTGTCATACTCATCTTGGCGGTTTTGTTGCTCAAATAGTTTCATGAATAGTATTTATTTATTGAATAATTTTTTGTACATTTGTATTTAAGCTCTGTGGGAGCAGCATTAGTGCGTTTTGTGTTTGGTTTTTATTTGAAGTTCTACAGTTCTTCTTTTTCATTTGATTTTGTTTTGGTGTTTGTAACAGTGTGGATTTGTGTCCTATAGTCAGACAGAACGCAAAGCTGCAGTTTGATGGAAGTTGGCACGCCTGCCCTGATCCCCTGAACGATGACGACAATTTATGTACACAAATTCCCATACATATTTTGCAAAGCGAGCCCTCGGCACTTCTACTATATAGGAGTATATGTACATATATCTGCCGCCGGATAGCGCTCCGCTGGGCTGCAAACTTGCTCAAGTGGAAGCTCTTGTTTGGACCCGAATCAAGTTGACATTACATGGTGTGTTCCAGTATTTCAGCGATTCAGTTGCGGACTGCAGACTGCGGACAAAGTTTCTAAACAAATGCCCCGGAATTTGTGAGTACAAATGCCGCGCTTCCTGCTCGATGTTAGATGCGCTTTTTCACTTTTTTCCACCCTGTTTTTGTTTTTATTTTGCTTTTTTTTGCTCTGTTTGCGCTCCTCTGTTCCGCTGTGTTGCCAAAAATTTATGGCTAACAATATTTTTGCTTGGCAAAAGACGCATACAGCTCACAGCGATGGGCAAACAACTTGCAGCGAGTCACAGGCGAGGCACCTAAATAAACAAATGCGTGGGAAGGGTACTCAGGGGGTTCTCAGGGGGAGTTAACG
This sequence comes from Drosophila mayri, assembly GCA_008042485.1. Classification (NCBI taxonomy): domain Eukaryota; kingdom Metazoa; phylum Arthropoda; class Insecta; order Diptera; family Drosophilidae; genus Drosophila; species Drosophila mayri. The sequence continues at coordinate 197,870 of VNJN01010202.1, read as the reverse complement.
GAGGGGTGGGAAGCTATCCGACGGATTTCTGGGGGGCGGGAACATTGCATGAGCGTAATTTGTATGCACAATGCGAACAGCCTCCGTCTCCGCCCGTGAATTCGAATCGAGCAGCATGCGCGAGAGAACTCTTTAGCTTTTATCTTTATTCCCCATGTTCTTTGTGTTTTGGATACCCTTTCTGAATGGGGTAATTCCGGCCATTAACGAAGCTCGCACTAGGATATTGTTCAAATAAAGAAATAAAATGAATATTATACATTAACTATTGTTGTTGCAAATATAATATTTGGAGTGGCTTGGGTATATCAATAAAATAATTTAAAATTCGCATTCTATTAAAGTCCTGATTTTTTGCTGTATACAATAAAATATAATATCCCCTTACTTGCTTTTATTTTAAATAAAAATATGTTTCAATAAAAACTTCATTTGCATTTCTGATAATAACTTATTGATATGCCTCCGATTGTTTCTGATTTTTTTATTGGAGTGCAGTGTCCACCATTTTCGTTGCTAGGCCCCTATTTTTTCGGTCACCTTTTTTGGCCCCCGTCCCTGTTGTGGCTCCTGTTCCTGTGCGCTTATTGCATTTGTCTCGATTCGTTTGGCTCGCACAAAAACAAATTGCCGGAAGTATGCAAATGTATGATGCAGCTTATCAGATATTGTTTGAGAGCCTGCACTCGGTGGGAGGGGGGGTGGTAGTGTCAGTGTGACAGGGAAACACGGGGTGTGGCTGTGGCTGTGGGCGTTTGTTTTCGGGGCGTGGCATTTGGCACAGAACTCATTTGCCTTGCAAAAGGCGCGCCGCCGCCGCCAGTAAGCAACCAGCAAACAGCGACCGAGTGACGCCAAATAACTCTCAGAGACACTTGCACCCGAAATGTCGGGAAAAAGTATAGTCGGGAATTGAACTGTCAGCTGCAGCTGCAGGTTTGCCGGAATCGAAATTGAATTATATTTGCACTTTATACTAAAGATCCATCAGATGACAGCAGCAGCGAGTTGAGGGAGATAAAAATTAATTAAAAATGTTGCACGCGGCACATTTCTTTAAGGGAAAAGCAAGAGTGCCGGCAGCCTTATTTATTTAGATTAAAAATGGCAATAATATTTCCAGAGTATGATTTTAGGTCGTAAACTAATTAGCTTGCTTAAGAAACCCCAATGTTAATTGGTGTAAATATGGAATTTAATATTTAATTGTTAAACAATTTCCTTCTTTTCTTTGGAACTATTATGAAGTTGTGTTAAAAAATATTGTTGTATTTATTTTTCTCTATAAGTATTTGGTTTTTTTTACCATCTTCAGGGACTCCCCTAAGAAGGACGAAATAAATACATCGACGAGCAGCGCTCGATGTCATTTATCACCGGCGAACTTTGTGACATTTATGCTCTGTGACAAGCAGGTCCAGAAGGACAATCACTGGAGCCTGGCTAGCAGGGGGCTCGACAAAGTTTCCTTTCGACAGATGACATATTTTCCTTCAGCTCTCCTACATGACTATTTGATATTTCCATATTTCCGTAGACGCTCTGGTCTGGCCCCAAAAAACACCCCCTATTGATAAATGATGCTGATGGATTTTTATTGCCCCAAGCTCTTTGGTTGGACAAGGGAAGATAGCTGGAACTGGCCGTCTCTTTCAGAGAAAGGACTCGGGGTCTGGGGGCTTGGCTGTGGGCCTTGGTCCACATGTATGACACGCTGTTGGCCGGCTGCTTATCAACGGTTTAGCGCGGCTTGTGTGCCTGACAGGTGAATAAAAGCAGCTGTCAACACTTTTTTATCCCTGTCTTTCGGAGGTGTGTGTCTTTGTGGATGGGAGAGCAGAGAGTCCATTAATATTGATATAGAATATATTGATTTTACTTTCTGTTTTTCTCCTGCCCAGAAGGAGCATATGAGGCGAAAGATTAATGCTGCTGCGAGGATGCCAAACAAGCATTTGACTAAGCTTTCTGAGAAGTCTCGAAGGACCGAATCCTTGAAGCCGACAATTAGCTTTCGGCTATTTCTGGCCAAGTCGAGCACTTGCCAATGATTTGCCTGGCTGGTAAGCTTATTAAATATAAATTGCCTGGCCATCCATCAAAATGCTCAAAGGAAAAGCCTTATATATATCGGCGGAGAGTGGGGGAGGAACACGCAAGTCTGCAGGCGAATTGAGAAACAACTTCAATGCCAATTGGCCAAATCCGAATGCATTTTATGGCCACAAAATCAATTCAATGGCTCAACAAGATGCTCAGTTTATGTCGGCAGTTGGCAGTTGGCAGTCGAGGGGCGGTATGCGGTAGGCATTGGGCGTGGCTGCTGCACTTCTCGCCTTCCGACGGTTGAAAATTTTATGTTTAATTTATTGATACACTCAGCTCGCAATAAAAATTGATGGCAAAAACACATTTACACACACCGGATGGTGGGGGGCTGGGCAAAGTGGGAAAAAAAAACGGGGAGGGGTGTTGGCCATAATTTTTCATTTCATTGTTTTGTTTCGTGGGAAAATACGCGGCGGATAAGCCTGAAACAAAAAGCTTGCAAAGTAGCGAACAGCAGCAGGCAAAAAGGAGAGCAAAGAAAAACGAGAGAAAATTCTTTTCTATGCCAGAGAAATTCATGAAAATGGCTGACGGAACTGGAAGCGAATTTTTGTGATATTTATTTGCTGTGCCCGGGAAAAAAAGACGTGGAAAAAGAAACTCAGTTGGGAGAACTGCAATAAAACCAAACAGACAAAACAGACGGAAATGAAAGCGAAGAAATAATGTCCCCGGATTCAGTTCGAGTTTCGGATCCAAGCACGGCAAAAAGGAAAGTGAAAAGTTGGCCGAAAGGAGCGAGAAACTAAAACCAAACCAAACTGAACCTTACTGAGCCAGAAACGAAACCAAAGACGCAGCTCTGTTGATTTTACTTTTATTGCCATAATTTATATATGCACAGATCCGACGCCCAGCGGGGCGTATACGCAACGCAGTTCTCAGCAGCTGCACATTATGCGAAGGCCTTGATAGTGCCTAAGTGGCGGTCCATGGATTTATACCACTTTAAGGCAAATCGACTGAGCGGCCAGCTGCAAATCATTTTTAAATGCTTACAAATTTCCAGCACAATTTACAACTTAAATAAATTTACTGCAGGCGAGCGAGAAGCCCGGAAAAGTTATGAAAAATGTTGGGAAGCAGAAAGCAAAGCCCAGCAAATGAAGAATAAATCAATCTTACACTCAGAGTCGGGGTGGAAGACCACAACTCAGGCAGAGGGAAAGAGCAAGCCCAAAAAGATGGACAAAGAAGGAGAGAGCGGAAAATTCAATAAAGTTTAAGAATGCTGAAAATACTAAAGCATACCTGGGGGCAGCTACAGCAGCACCTGTGTGCGTGTATGCGGAAAAACTGCACTATTTTTGTAGTTAGCCAAGTTGTACATGAAATTTCACAGAACTCTTAATGGCTTCACTAGCTTATTTCCACCGATTTTCCCCACCACCTATTCCTATTATTTTTTGTTTTATTTTCCCCTACCTGCACCGTTGCCTGATCATTTACAATTCACCATTTTGCAGCACCAGTGAATTATGCTTTTCATGTTTGCCTTTTGCCCAGGTTTTTTTTCCCACTTTCCTCGCTGCTTCCGGGCATTCGCCGTCTATGGCCCATTTGTGTGTTTTGAGGCTTTTGGCGATGGTCGTAAGTACGCTAATAGCTTCTTATGACAGCAATGGGGAAAAATCATGCGAAAATTCAATTCCACGTATTTTCTCTTACCGCAGAGGGAATAAAACATTAATTTTTAACTCACCTTTTTAGCCGAATTAGCCGGTTTTTTTACAGTTTATTCATAAGAAAATACTTCACATTCTAAAGTTCCCTTAATGATCGTTTGCACAAAATAAAAGAAAATATGGACAATAAATTTGTAGTTTCAATTAAACTTGGTCATGAAGGTGAAATCGTTGCTGGTATAAATTGGTTTTTTGGAACTTTAAAAGCATTTGCAATAAATTGACTCAGCTCGTAGATAAATTCAGCTCTAAAGTTGCCTTTGTCTTAAAATCCAATCGGGATAAATTCAATTTTAACAAACATTTTTGCAAACCGTAAATCATACATATATGTTTATGATGATGACAAACTCTCGATTGTCTTTTATTAAAATATATGCAGCCCGGTCACTTGGAGGATGTCAAACGCAGATGGACACTGACTGCAGCTCCTGTCACATGAGGGACTGGCAGATGCAAGCTTTGATGGACAGGCAGTCCAACTTAATAGAAGCTTATATTTTTTTATTAAAAAAACGTAGCTAAGTGAGTGGAATTGTTATGACATTGAGTGTGAAAAGAGAGCGCCACAATTGAAACAAATTAAAGGTTGATGGGGTGCGAGTGGTCTGAATCGACGGTTGTCGGCGTGTCAACAAAACCACTTTATGCAGTTCATTGAAATTACCCCCTTCCCGGTCGCCCGACCACTCTGTTATTTTTATTTCGATTTTTTTCGCTCCTCCAGAGCAATTAACACGCACACGGACACACACAAAGGGATCATAATTGTTGTCGCTGGCAGCAGCAGGAAGAGACAACAACAGCGGCGATGGCACCACGGCTAACGATTGTAAATTCGAAAATTGCACGTTGGGGTAGGATGCGGTTGCAGGAAGGTGACGAGCACAAGCCGAGGGAACATCTGTTTCAGCCAGGCACTTGTTCATTTTTAATGCATGCAACTGCAATTGAGCCGCCTCCGCCTGCAGAGCAAATGTCGAGCAGTTTGCCACGCGCACAGTTCTCCCCCAAACCATTCTCAAAAGTACTGAGAAAAATCTTAAAAAATTTAAGTATTCTGAAACTAATTAATTAATATTAAAAAACATAAACTTGAATCTAATTTGGAACTAATTTTTGTTGGCATATTAAAAGAAAGTTCACATTTTTAGAGAGATAATAATATTATAATTAAATAAATCATAGAAAATAGATACAGGAAATTACACACATTTTTAAATTAAATATTAAATACAAATATCCTTCTTGGGACCCCATGTAGCATTCGTTTTTGAAGCACCCTGTAAATGTAACTTTTCTTTTCCGTGCTCCTGCCATTGAGGCTGGTTCAGCGTTTTTGGGGCCACGCCTTTGACATTGTGCACGCGGCCAAGGAAATTGTCGAGGATATTGAGCCATTGAAACACTAATTGATTATGGCCTGATTGGGTGAGATCTTGAGATATGTCGCATGGGTTCCGGGCTATATGATTGGGTCGTGGGCTTGGGTTTGTGGGGCACTTACCCATTGTCAGGCAAAGGATGCCACCTAGCAGGAGCTGCGTGAGCTGGGCTCCCGGCTGGGACCGCGTTCTCGTTTCGAGTGTTTGCATTTCGGATCGAGTGCGACTTGTCCAGGAGCGCATCCCCTTGCGCGGGGATACGAAAATGTTCGGTTGCGCGGAAATAATGCACTGCTCGGCACTTTCGCTGGCTTTCACTGGCTTACACCGGCGGATCCAAGGGGGGCTTTGGTGGGGGGAGCCAGGGCTCCGGCAGCGATATGCGAACGCATTTAACACCTCCTCGAGAGCTACAGTTCTGCCAACGCGGCGTATACGCAATGTATGGAGTCTGGGGGAAAAGCTTCACTCTTCGGCCTTTTTTCTGCAAACGTTCACTATTTCACTTTTCACTGACTCCGCTGACAGTTTGTCAAATAATAGTTTTTCCGTCTTTTATTGCTGGGGACGGTATCAACTGTGTGTGTGCTTTTATGACCAATTTTATTGTTTCAGAATCGTGCTGCTGCTCATAATTTGTTTAATATTTCTTCTGGTTTTAGTTCGCCAGTTGCTTAACTGTGATTTCGCCTCCACGGATCATCAATAACCGCTGGCTCTGGGCCATGTTTTCTACTATTTTCCTGTCCGTGGTGGAAAAGCAACATCTGTCTCTGGGGCTAAGTCCCACTTCCCCTTTGATTCAGATTCAGATTGGATTTCGGACCGTTTCCGCTGGCGTTTTTGTTTGTTTAGCGCATTAATCTGAAATGAAACAAAAGGCAATCGGGGTTTTTAATGTTCCGTTAATAGAGAATCGATTTATTTTAGACTGCTAAATGCCGAGTGATTTACTGTAGGTCCTTTGCGGGGATGTGTGGGTGTGTGGGGTGTGCTTATATGGTCTGCCCTTTGGCCCACACACGGACTCGTGAGTGAGTGTGTGTGTGTGCGGGGTGTATTGTTATTGCAGATAATTGCTTTTGGCCGCTCGGCTCGGAATTCGTGTTTAGTTTAGCGCTCAATTAATTATCTCAAGTTTCGCCATTTGCCGGCTTAGTTGGCCGGGAATTGGCCTCGGGCCACATGGCCACGCAATTTGTATTCAATGCGCCAAATTACTCCTCTCGAACATCTCGAACAGTTGTCAATTAATTTAGTTCTCAGTCAATAACAAAGCTCCCCGACTAACTAGTGGGGAATTCAGTTTAAATTAGCTGAAACTCAAGATGTTGGAAAATTATTACATACTAAAGGAAACAAAGTACTCAATGCATTTATATAGATTTTAATAAGAAAATATATTCATGACCATAAGTAAAAGTTTATATAATATTAACAATTCTGTTCCTTTTTCTTTAAGCTTTTTAATATTTATTTTCATATTTGTAAACCCAATAAAAATAACACAAAATCACTTTTTAGATTAAAATTAGTTTATTTTTGGCTTAGTTATGATCAACTGAATGGATATAAAAACTTCGACTTTCCGTAGTTAACCTGCTTTAAGAAAACAAAAAACTTTTATTTCGTAACTTAGTTTATATCAAGTGCAGGTCTATCGACTTCAATTTTCCTTTCGTTCGCATCAATTTCCGTTCGCTTTAAGAACTCCATAGCCTTTTGGAAACTATTGGCTATACTTCACATGGATTTACTTGGGTAATTTTTCATAGAATTTTTCGTGTCGGCAGCAGCTGGCACCGCCAAAGTGGCACACGACTGACGCTCTTTGGGACGCTCACGAAAAAAAGTGGGGGAAAAAAGACAAACACGAATTTATCTTCATAATTTTCCACACGTTACTGGCAACTCATCTGCATAAGCACGCACACTCACTCGCACTCTCGCCGGCACACTCACACACACAAGCATGTGGTGCATGCAACGCTGCAAAATGTCACCGAAAGTGAAAGGCGGAGGCAGTAATGCTGAAAGTACACTCCAAGCCCCATTTTCCCCCGTTCCCCGGCCGTATGTAGGCCACTGGCAGCAGAATGTTGACTTTAACGTTGCCATCGCAAGTGAAATTTATGCAACTGACGGCTACTCAGAGCGACGGAAAAGCGGGGCTTTTCATCTCCCCGAATGGCTTTAAAGGCTTCCGAGGGGCCAGGACGGGCTGCGTTGATAATATATTTTTCGAGTAAGCCCCGGACTAAAAGATTTATGCGGGCGTTCGCCGGAATCTCGAAACAAGTCATATTAGTTTTGCAAGGAATCTCATTAAATATTACTGGACTTCTTGAAATAAAATATTAAATAATACTTTTAGGATCCCACTGTGTGTGGTATTGAAATACCTTAAGATTCTCTTAGAAACATCAAAGGGTTGGGGGAAAAATAAAGTATTTTCACAGCTACAAACGATTTTAAAGCCTTTCGAGGGGTCGTCTGCTGCCTTCATAATATTTTTCGGGGCAAACCTTTCCCTCGGTAGATTTATGCGGGTCTCGGCGAGAACCCGAAAGCTGCGGGGCCTGTAATTAAAAAGTTTGTCTAAACAATTCTCTAATTAAATATTATTCGTCTGCATCGAGAATTGTTGCTGAAACAGTTTCGCTCCTGCCGGCGTGTGAATATTAATGACTTGACATTTCGGTCGAACTTTGCGAGTGGGAAAACTTGCCCGCAAATGTTGCTCAATTTCGGTCGAGGGCTTCCCCTTGTGTGGGCAAAACGAAACGCAATTAAAAGACCCCCCTCTCTGGGCGGAAATCAACCCTTTAATGGCTTAATGACGAAACCACGAAGTACATAGTTGAGCGGCCAAATTGAGCGGCACTTACTTATTCCGAGCGAATGGCGTCCAATACTCCGATACTCCAATTCGTTCGCCCTGCAAGTCAAGTCAACGGCATCCGAAAGTGACGAGGGTGTGGTGCGGTAATTGAAATTAAATGGCATTTGAAAGTTTATTTAGCTGGTAGCAGTTTGTCATCTCATTAGCCCATTGATCGACTCGAGTTGGCAATTATTGTAATTGCCCTAGAAGAAGCTGGAATCCAATGCGAGTTGAATACCCAGCCGGGTGGCACTCAAAGTGTTTTACACCACTTTCAGCGACTAACTACGTATGAAAACTAAATTTGCCACTACTACATCATTCTTGCCGCCCTGCCATCCATTTGGAGTCCCGGGGGAAATTTATCTAAATGTTGTTTCAAAACTTCAGCTTGCGCGGCTCAGTCTTTTCCCTCCCTCTCAGTCTCTGGCCGTCCCTTCGTTTTGCCACTTTTTTCGCACTCTCTCTGAATCAGTTTTTGCCAGGGAAACTCTCGTTCGGGCCGTTCGCTCCACGAACTTGTCACAACTAAAGACATTACACAACAGATTACGTATACGCCGGGTGGGCGCTGAAACAAGAGGTGATTGGGCGGCGGGGCAGAGTTCGCATTAAAGTGCGCCTGCTTCTAGTTGCCGAGCAGATTTACAGCAGCAAATTTTTATGTTATTGCCCGGCGTGTGTGTGCGTGTGAGCCTGGGGCGGGTCCTAACTCCAGGCTCCCCGGATCCCCCTGCTGAATTAATGTCTGTGGCCCCCAGCAGGCGAGGGCGACGGCATCCCCTTTCATTTGGCCCGAGATGTTTATCTTTACATCTATAAAAACACATTCTGCACACAGCCCTACACACATGTGCGGCACTGTCCAGGCCCCCGGCACGTTCGGCTCACTGATGTAGTCTAGTCAAAATAGTTTCCCTGCCTCGGTCCCAGCATGCACGATATGTCTATGTTTTCCCGGCTTTCTCTCGGCCTGTCAACGGGTCTGAGTTGAGCCCCACTTCTACTGCTTCTGTTGCTTTTAAAAGCTTAAGCTGGGCAAACACTTTCCCACATTCTTAATGAGTACTTGCCTGGTTGGTTGCTTGTCGCTCCACTCAGAGAACTCGAAATTCGTTGGCCATTGTCAGAGGAAGGCAAGGCTGGAGCATAACTGAGGCCCAAGATGTTGCCCTTAAATGTATGCTATATTTTTTTGTTCAAGTGGTAACCGGTGCAGACTATTTCCACTTCACAGGGAAAACAAAGCATTTCGGAACTAAACTAGTTGCTGAAGCACCGACAACTCTAAGCACTTGCTATTTGTACAAAAACAAAAAATAATTTGGAAATATGTTTTTAAGTAACGCACTCAGCCATAAAATGAAGCCTAATGGAAGTAGTTTCGTATTGTTTCCCTCTGAAAGTTACTTATTTTACACAAATTCAAGGAAAATGTTGTTCTTGACTAACTGACTCACTCACTTATACTTATAAAATATTTTATGTAGAATTTTTATGTTAGTTTGAATAAACAATTTGGAATTTTGTGTTGGCCCAACTTAAGTATTGATTAAATACTGACCACTACACCAAGAAACGAACTCATAAGAAAGGGAACCTTTATGGCTTTTTTACACACACCCACAAGCGGCGTTTCCGACCACTGGAAGTCATTTTTGCTTTGTTTTGCAGCCAAAATAATATCTGAAGGGTCATTCAAGCACATACAACATACAACCGACACGGGGCGAAACGGAAACTATTACGACAAGCAGCGAAAAGTCTATAAAAGCAAAGGCAGCCGCCTCCAACGCCTTGAGATCCCCGAACTGCCCAAACAAAAATCGGAAGAAAGCTAGACCGAGGCACGGAAGGCAGAAAATAAAGTCGGCTATAAAAATCACAGGTTTATATACATTTTTTGAGGGCGGCCAGTTGCGGGCATCGTTATTTTTGTTGCTGCAGTGTTTGTTCGACATCAGAGTTCAAAGTTGTTTTTCGGAAGCACTTTTCCCCGCTTTAAACAGCAATTGACTGGCTTTGGCTTCTCCTTTGGAATTTCGGAAAACTTCCCAATTTGCGGGGGGAGAGGCGAGGCGGATTCGAACGATTACGTCAGCCCAGAGTTTTGGCATCTTGTCACTGGCACAATGGAAAGTTAATCAGGAGAAGTGGCAAAGACAGTTGCTAGTTTAATCTCCAATTGAAACTTTGGACATTTCCCAAGCAAGCTCAACGATCAGCGGAATAAACAAAATTATAAATAAGGGCAAAGAAAAAGTTAAAGGAATATCCGGAGAGGCAAGTCCTCTTGGTTTTGCCTCCACAGAACTAAATTCCCCGGCTCGTGGCATCTTAGATGGCCGCCCATAAATCAGTTTACACACACAAACACACACTCGGCTGCCATAAACTTTGATCTGTTAATAAATTGCCTGCACTTAATCATCGCAGGTAGGAAGAAACTTTCCGTATCATATATACTCGTATATAAGTTGCAAAAATATATGCCTCATTTATTCATATGCCAATCTGGGCAAAACTTAAGCAAACACTTGCAGCCAAGACTTATTACTGCCGACGACTGGCTGAAAAATTTAATTTATTACTCATACGCCGCGTGGGCAGTTTGCCCGATGGGCGTGCGTCTGTATAGAGTTGCTGGTGCTCGTTGCGGCCAACTGGGGGTCGCCAAGGCCCAAACGCAATTAACCCACACGACCAGAAGCCACTTAGCGAGCTGTAGGTTGGAGTTAATCGCTCCAGCGGCCGAAACTAGAGTCCCTAGTGTTCGCGCCCTATTTGCGATTCGGGTCTGAGGGCCAAATGGCCAGATGGGGTGCCAGCCAGCCACATCCGCTATCCCCCGCAACACTCACTTAAGGCTACATTGTGGGCCAATTTAGGTAAGCTAATCAATGCGAGTGCATTCGTTTTTGGCCATCTGGCTGCATTAAATTTAATACCTGTTTTCAGCTGCCTGTGCATTACTTGGCCCATTGTCTGAGTCGGCTTTCGAGCCATGTTTGCCCAGATGCAACTTAAGCTTTATTTGTCTGTTTACCACGGCACCGGAGCAAATAGAGATCAAGTCAACTGCAGCAACAATGGCACCGGCAACTGCAATGGCCCGTTAAGCCATTGGCAGCGACTGCTCCGTGTCTGTGTGCTGATGCAGCAAATTTTCGCATTAATAAATCTTTTGTTTGCTAATAAATTTCTAACAAGCAAACGTCTCTCTTTCCCCGGGCTCAGCTCGCAGCTTGTTTATTTATGTGTTTGCTCGGGATCCGTGAGAGTTGTGCTTAAGCCACCCCAACAAAAGCAAATATTTTCCATAAACAGTGCACGCTCGGTAAAGTTTAACAGTGGAATAACTACAACTATTCACTGTGTGCGATGATATGCACTATAATAAATGAAATCAGCTATTTAAAAATACTTACAATAATATTTATTGAGAGTTCTTGCTTCCATAATAAAATGTGCACTCTCTTGAGTGCAATCTGTACCTCCTGTGAGCTTCATTGTAACCCACTTTAACTTAAAGCTAAGTTCAAGGCTTTGCCGCACATCCAATCAGTCAATTCCCCGGATATTCCAATTACCTGAATCGAGTTTCTTTGGAAAATACTCTCTTTTGTGTTTGGGAAAATTTGAATATTTGCGTCCGAGGACAGCTGCAGCCAGTGAAGCATTCCCTAGGTGTCTCTAATTGACTGCGGGCCACATGAGGGAGCAACAGGATATTTACATAGAAATCGACCTAGAACGCACTTCAAGGCAATGCCGAGATGGGGGAAAAGTTCAATCATGGAAATGGCCTGTCAACCAACCCAGAAGTTTCGCAGGTAGGGGTAAATCACGGCACACGCACGACCTCTCGGCCCTTTCGGGAAGGGAACTGCGGTCCATCTAAATAGCTACATACGATTGTCCTTGACCTCCGCTAGAGGACATGTGTCCACTGACGCACGGAACAAGTGCAATTTCAGGTGAGCAAAAATTGCCCAGTAAAAACAGAAAAGGCAGAGAATGAAAGCCTGGTTGATACTGAATGAATTTTTGGTGCCATATGAAATATTTATTAAGCTTTGACCTTTCCTAATGACATACATCAACGTATGTCCCTTTGTTTGAGTGGCTTTACTAGCGTTGAAAATCTTTAATAAATATACAGAATACAGTGTTGTTGAAGATTTTTAATTATTAAATTAAACATTTTTATTTGCAAAATAATAAACAGGACACAAATGATGAGCAAATGAAAGAAATTATAACAATTAATTATTTTAATGGCTTGCACGAATCTTCACAGATTTAATAATAAACTGATTTATTTCTCTCGCTTTATTTCGATTCGAAATCTGCTCTTTGATTGGCATCACAAATGTATACTATATTTTCTATCTCCATTTGCTGTGTGAAGGACAATCAAATCAATTGCCCGGCCAGGGGCTGAAGCAAATCCCAATCGAAATTCATGTCAATTTGGCGTGCGTATAGTTGTGCCCATATATATATGTTCATCCTGTTTGTAGATGCATATTTACACACATCTGTATATATATGATTGTGGGAGGTCCTCCTCCTTGTGTGTGCTTAGTCACATATATTTTTGAATATTTTATGACGCAACCGGGCGCGTTGTCACTGCTGTTTAGCCTTCGTCACCCGGCCCCAAACCCTTCGGTTGACTCAACCCTAGCTCAATAAGTTTAGGGGACACTTTGTTGTAGAAAATAAAAGTTTAGCTTTTCACACGTGCGCCAGCCGCCTCCTTTTTTTTCGTCGTCGTTTTCCCTGCCAGCGTCCCAGCTGTCAACTCTTTACACAAATTATTAAAACATTTTCCCACGAGTGTCAACACTTTCGGCGGTCGTCATTCCGGCCGCCTGGGAGTCGCCAGATAGATTCCCAGCTTGGCGGCAGCGGGAGACTTCCACCGCAATGAGAGCGCTTTAATATTTAAGGCGAGCTGAAAAATGCAGAAGACAAAGGGCGGAAAGTTCAGCCGTTTCGCGGTTAAGTGTGACAATATTTTATGGCGAGTGTTAAGGGTGCTCCAGGGGTGGCTAAATCTTTTCCGTCGATGGGATGCGATGCACATAACCCAACGATGGCGGCCCGGATTAACCGACTTTTGGATGGGGGAGGGCAAGAGTGTAATAAAAGTTAAAGACCCCCGAAAATCGGGGCAGTGTGTGTGTACGAAAGTTCGTGTGTATTTAGGTCGCTCCTGGGGGCAGACGGCTTCATTAAGATAAACCAATAGCTGCTAAATTGTTAACATTAGGCATACATAATGAATTACGGCACGGGCCTGAAAATTTAAGTTAGCTACCCACGAAACAGGAGCTGCGAGTACAGGGATCCACCAAGGCCCAGCCCGGCCCGGCCCGACCTGGTTATCTATGGGCTTGTGCCGGGCGGCCCTTTGGGCTGGGTCCTTGTCTGCTGTTTAGTCATTCGTTTCGCTTGTTAACAATTTCTGTGAAGCAGACAGGCGACAGCCGAGGAGACTTAGGCATTTCACTCAGCTGCACCTTTCCGCCGGGCTTAGCGATGGCTGTGTTCAGGTTGAGTGGGGATGACTGGCAGATCCGGATTCGCTCTGCCATCGCAGCTTAGGTATTCATAATTTAATGCCAACTTACACGACACTTGGCGTCATTTCGCATCGTTTAGCTCAATTTTCGAAGCGTTTGCACAAATAGCCTTTTAATGAATTTGTCTCGATTTATCAGAGCCTGAGTACCTGTGCGAAATTTGAGGCCAACAGGCGTGTTTCCCTTTTCTCCCTTACCCTTGTGAGTGTTTCGATATTCTTAAATTTCCTGCCCAAATATTGTAGGGTTAAGGGTGTCTTTTAGAAAGTATGAAGATAGTTACTTTGGGAAAGGATAAACTATTTTTATGCTTAGTTTTTCGTATATGTTTTGGGTAATTAGCTTTTGGGCATTATCCTTTACAATCTGCTTAATTATCTGTTGCAGAAATTTTGTTTTTTAAATTGCAAGCATGCTGCGTCTATCCAGTTTTAAACACCTTTCTTCCAGTTAAATAAATACTATTGAGAATTATTTAAAGCGGAAATCCACTTAACATCAAGCTTGCGAAGCGAACCGCAGGAATCTTGTGGAAGTGACAACCGAGGGATGGTCTTCATCTCCCATTTCTTGCGGTGTAAATGTCTTGGGCTTCGTCTTGTTTTGCTGTCGCATGTTCATTTGCAGTTTTCGGTTTCTCTTGTCTGGGCCACCTTCAACTTTGCCTCCTTGCGGCCTCCAGAGGTCATGTGCTCTGCCCTCCCCCGGGTTCCTGCGCCTCCTTTCGCTTTCACATTGTCTCGACTTAGACAATTTCTGTGTTTTGGCCCCGGGCCACCCTCTTTCCCCACCCACCTTCCGTTTCCCTTTTGGCCGGGACGCTTTGCTGTTTTGTTGCCTGACTTTTTACATAATTTTGCCGCTTGGCTGGCTTTGTCCTCCTTCTGCTGGCTACTGGCTGGCCTACCCTCCCCCACCTCTGGGAGCCTCTGAACCTACTTTTCGCCACTGTCATCCTGTTTGTGTTATCCTATGTGTTATTGGCATTGTTGTTGGCGGCATTCTGTGAATTCGTTGTGGCCATTTCAGCTTGTAATTCACTTAAAACCGCACACAATGACAAAATGTAGCATTTGTTTCGGCCCCATCTACATCTACCATCTCCATCTAGCCCGGAGCCAAAAACAGAGGCTTTAAATTATGTTATTAAATTTGTTTACCAAGGAATTTCGAGAGAGACCCGCCTGTCTAAACGCAAGTTTGATAAAGTTTCTGCCGGCTCTTGACACACAAATCTGTCGAGGCTCTGCGCGTCCTGGCATAGTTCTGTCCCATTTTAATTAAAGCCAAGTTTCCAGTAAGCCCTCGTCCTAATCGAATTGGGAAGTTCACTGGCAGCGGAGTGGGCCTGGCTTGTTGGCTGCCACGCCCCCGCTGCGACGTTAATACCTTAATCCACCCCAAAATCCCGAGCACGCGTTCCGGTGGCGATGATTTCGCTTGATTGCTTCGATTGTTTGCAATTTGCCGCGGCTCTTTCGAGGCTAAGTGCTTCTAAAAACTTGAAACGCGACATGGCTGGAATTGAAAAATAACATACACTGGAAAAAACCGTCCTAAATTTTAGAATTTGAATATAGAATGTTTTATGAGCTTTATACGGTTAATACGGTGAGGTTTGTTTAAGGCAAAAGCAAGATTCCATAGCTCTCTCCATAGGACCTCCTATTATACAGTTTATACTTATTTTCCACATGAGTTTCCATTCTTTTTCCGCGTGTCAATGGTAAAATAACATGGAAATTCGGGGCTTGAGCACGGTTGAACTTTAATTGGCGGGGGCCGCGAGCCCAAAAAATGTCTCATTTTTCCGCAACATGAAAGCGTCACATTATTTAATAAAAAACTTGCTCCTCCTGCCTGGGGAACAATGCCAGTTCGCAGAATGGCGAAACTGAAACGAGGCTCGAGGCGCTATTAAATATTGACGCGCCGCACAAAGGCGGCTAAATGCCACAAAAGAACTCATAATGGCGACTTTGTGCCACTCTAATGCTATTTTATGTGCTTTATTAAGACCGAGTCTAGAGAAGGTAACAGGGGAGGGATGCGGTTCGAAGGGCGGAGCTGGGGAGACATTCATTTAAGGCGATTCCCGGGGTTGTATAACATCAAACACAAATTTGTGTCAGGTGAAGCATTAAAATTACCAATTACCGCACAATACACACTCGTTTGGCCACAAAGGGAGCATTAGCCATGGCCAAAATACACCACTAGGAAGGACTTAAGAAATCTCAATTAGGATTACGTAAATTAGTTACTCCGATTATGCGGCAAATCAACTTAATCAAGCTCAAGTGGGCAGAAAATATATATTATGACAGAGGGAAGTTTTGTAAAGTCAGAATTTAAGAGGGAAAAGAATAGTAGATGAAATAAACTGCATTTTTATAATCTATTCTCAGACCCCATAGGTTTCAAATGTAAACTCTTTATTTAATCTTAAATGCATTTTAAGTCAAGACTTTTTTTTTGAGGCTCTGTTTTTGGTAATTTTGTATTCTATATAATGAAATTATTTTTCAAAGAAAACTTCAATAAAATAAATCTAATAACTATTGAAGGGAACACCTTCCAGATTTCTCTTTAAACGGTTCTCTTTAAATTCCCAAAAATCTTCAATATTTCTTTATCTAAAGCCGAGTGAAAATAGACTATAAAACAGAGAGAGAACGCCACCACGAAACGGACCGCGAAAAAAGCGTCAAGAAAAGCCAAGTTTATGACTCACTCTAACCCCAGCCATCCCCTAACCGATTCTCCTTCGTCACCTCAACCCCAGAGAAAGTTTCCCGGGAGCCAGCATCCTGGGCAAAGCTATGGATACGGATGTATGGACATTATGGTGCGTACGGTCAATTTATTGCGTTCGCGCTTTAGCTGCTCATGCATGGCTGCACATTAAAAAGCAGATTTAATTAACTTTGGCCAAACTTTTATTAATATTGAACGCGTTTATTGTGGGTGGGGCCCAGCTGGCGTCGCCTGGTGGGGGCCAGTAGGGGCGTTAAATGCGCTAAGCAAGTTTAAGCCGTAATAATAAAAAGTAGCGCGCAAGAAAATAAATAAATAAAAGACATACCATCAGCACGCATTACGTACACAATTTACTTTATTGCATAAACTGATTATAGTTTTAATGCCGCTCAGTGCGAGTCTCCGGCCGTGGGCCGTGGGCCGTGGAAGACGGGACAGGAAGCCGGGAAATGCTGCGGCGGCTACCCACCCGCGCTCCCATGGAGACGTTCGACATTCCGGCTGGCGGGCAGGAAAACTTTAATATCCTGACGTTATTATCATTATTAAACTGTGAATGGCATAATAAACGAACAGGGTAACCGCAACGAGTCGCGCGCAGGGCGCATTCCCGAGTTTCTTTGAGTACGATGGATACTTATAGACACCTTGGGCAGAAAATTGGGGGGGCGAAGATTGTGGTATTAATTCTCGAAGGAAATAATCTATGAAAATGAATTGGCTTTTCGACAAATATTTATTAATACAAAAATGTTCTTTTAATTATATTATATATAAAAGAAAATTAAATTGAACTTGCTCTAGATTTTATATGAATCACATAAGAAAAGATGTGAAATAGTTTAAGTTCGGTATAGGTTATCATTTAAAGATCGGAAAATACACAACACCATTCTGAGTATATCCACTGTGCTCAAGCTCTGGACGGCAAAATGTTGTGTTTATCGTCAGCATCCGACTGAAGTGCACCAGCTCTGGGCCAAAGACAATGTGCCTCGTTATCGATGTGCGGCTCGGCTTGAAGTTATGGCCGCGTAATAATCTATTGAGATGCGTTTTATTGCGCATACGCCGCGTACGCCAAAGCAGTTGGCTGCGGAGTCGATAGCACTTTCATGGCCTCGAGCTGCACTTCAGAGTCACATGCAATGCATTAAAAGCCCCTCCGACATTCACTTAATGGTGAAATGATTTGGGACCGACGGGCTTCGGGGGAAAACTGTTGCTAATTTTGCCTGGCAGACGGCCGATTATAAAGTCTGAGCTGGTTGCAGGCAAAGCGAAAGGCGCCGGCCACAATTCCTTCAGCATTGATTTCGCTTCGCAGCTCATTTCGTTCGGTCAACATGTGGGACGGCCACTAATTAGTCGTTAATGATGCGTTTCCCCAGATTGCATGTCTCGATTATTTCGTTTCAGTTCGCTTGGCTCGAGTTACCCAGGGCCCAGAAACACGGAACACGCACATACTTTCCGAGTTAATCTTGTATCTGGAATCCCGGCAGACACGCAATATGGAAGCCCTGCGGAAAGTCAACGGCAAACGGAGGATGAAAAATCTTCTTACTCACGCCATGAGTTGGAGTTTTCCCGTTCCGTGATTCCTTTATCCTTATTTACCTTTAAGGAGATAACGTCTGCGGGCGGGTAGGGCTTGAATAAAAATTTGTCTTTGGTATTTCAATTTGCTTTGCATATAATTATTATTGTATTACTCATACGCCCCGTGGGCCACCCAAAGCCACACACACAGAGGGAATTAGTCTGCCGTGCATGATACAACTTTCTGGAGTTCAGGCAACGGATTTTCATGTAAGTACACAGGCGAAAAATTTGCATAAATCCTGGAATAATATTTGCATTGCTCAACTCCCCGTTCCTCATTTTTCTGCAGCATTTAAGCCATTCCTCTCCCAACCGTTTGCTGCCATTAATTTGCATTCATGAAATATGCCCCAATGCTGATTTTAATTTCGAACCGAAAATATTTTCGAGAGTCTAAGGACTCTTGGCTTTCTTTCTGTTTGCATTGTTTATGCCATAAGCTGATTAAAAACTCTGTGCCCTTACTTGGCGTGGGTTGTGCTCGTATTCCGATAGATGCTCTGGCATTAAATTTATATTTAAATATTTATGAAAATTTTATTACGCATCGTTTCTGATTATTTACCGAATTCCCGCCTGACCGAGAAAATTGACATCTGGACTTGGCTGTCATTAATTTGCTTCGTTAATGTGAAAGCAAACAAAGGGAAAATAATGGCGTGGAGTCATTATTTTACATTGTAATTAAATTTATGCCACTCCACATACAAGTATTCTCGATAATGCTTATGCAGAACTCAATTTGTTGTTACATAATTACAAGAAATGACACCTCGGGGCATTATGGGTGTAAACAAGGCGTCACAATTAAGATCATTAATGTTGCCATAAAAATGTGCAAATTCAATGGGATTTTCACTAAAAATCACTCAGACTAATTGAGACTGCCCCTTGGCAAATTTCGGCATTATACGCAAGATTTTATCAGTCGCTGTCATTCACTTGGAAATTCCTCTTATTTCCGCCAGCCTTCCACTTAGCAGTAGCAAACCTACAAACACAGATGTGTATATATGTATGTGGTATCTTTGGCCAGGATCTATGCACCTGTCTGTGAAACTCATTCGTTGCTCACTGAACACCAAGCTAATTGATTACAGCAAATTCAATTCGTGCTTAATTAAATTAAAATTTTGATTTTATCACCAATCTGCCCCGCAGCATATGCCCCATGTCTCGAGGGACGACGTGTGTGCTTTAAATGGAAATTTAAATGGAATTTCAGCATAGCCGGAAGTGAACTAGCTGGCTGTGCAATTACCCCGCCTAATTAATGATCTGCTATTCCGCAAGGACGTGCCTGATTAAAATTTGTGTGTGTAGCTAACACATTAATTAAAGTTTCATAAGAGACGCAGAAAAAAAAGAGCGGACGAAACAAGGGCGACTATTTAAATATTTATTTCAGTCATTTGTATTGTTGAGCAGACCTCAAAGTCCTGGAGACAGAAATTACCTTTGGCACACAAATTGCATTTGCGTGTCAACCGCAAAGAGGGGTGCTGGCGGGGTGTGGAAGCGGCCTGATGTCTATGTGCGAGTGTGTTTCTGAGACATGCGAAGCGTGCGTAAGTCGGCAACATGTAAACGCGTATTAATTAAGCCAAAACAAAGCGCCGCCGCTCAAGAACCAGACGAAATGCGAAGACGACGGCGGCAAGGACATGCAAAAGGAGTGGCAAGCGGTGGGTGGTGAGCGGTGGGCGATGGTGGCAGGGAGGCGTGACAAGTCGAGAGCTTGTTCACTGCCATTTTCTCTCCCCTTGTCCACAGGAAATGGAAATGTCCTCATAATACGCCAGACGTGGTACATTTAATTTCTTTTTTGTGCGTGCGGCTTCCTTTGACTGATTCTTTTGATTCCTTTTATACATTTTAATTATACAACCATCTCACATACTTCTCGCATATCTCTCTGTATTTAACGGGCGTTTTATTTAAACAGCCCCTAATGAACGGGCAATCCCCGCCGCCGGCAGGTGAACAGCCCTCAAAGTCGTCGAGCAGTCGAGCTGTCGGCTTTTCCGGCATTGTCACACCTGTCAGCAGCAGTGGGTCCGAGCTGCCACAAATGTCAATCCCGGCTTTAAGCTGGTGCCGAGTGGATCCAACTCCGAATAGATTTGCATCTGCTTCAAACCAATTAAGATAAAATTCAGCCTCACACAATGAGAAATGGTTTGAAACTATAAAATGGTCAATTCTTTTAAATTTTAATTTAAATCATGCTTAAGCCAAGGAACTCAATAATTACCTCAATTAATTTTTTAATTAAAACTCTTTTAATACTATACTTTTTTCTTTATTTAAATAAAGTTTTAACGCCCGGTCTTTAATAATTTGTTGAGTGCATGAAATAACGTGCGAATGGGGTCTGTCAGAGGGGCTCCAATTCAATTTCGTGCCCACTTTAATTGCAATTCGTGTTAATTTCGCCAACGAAACTTGGGTTAACAACCACTTGAGGCGGCCAGCTGCCACTTCATCGGTCATTACGGTCTGCCATAAACAAATCAGCAAACAAACTGGCCGCCACCTGCCACCTGCCACCTTCCGACGGCCACGTCACCACTGGACACGCCCACTTTTCGCACAAATTGCACGTTGAGCGCCACAAAAAAGTTGCGAAATGGAGGAACCGGAAGCGGAAGAGACGAGCGAAGAAAGCTGAGAAAGCGAAGGGAAACAAAGGAGACAGCAAAAGGAAAATCATTCATTATCATGTCACGTCAATCGAAAAACAATCTAATGACTGCACATGATTTCTATCTCAAATAGGTTCGACACGAGGCTGGAAAATGGGCAGGAAGGGTTCGGGAAATCGGAAAGGGCCCCTCCACACATATACACAATACGCTCGCAGTCACACACAGTCCCACACTCTAAGAAGTGCTTGAAAAGTTTGCGGCGAAACGTTTATTATGCATTAGCCATGCTTAAATGGTTAAATCAACTGTAAATCTCTCTCTGCCCACAATAAGGTCGGGGTGAAGGGCTGTGGACGGAACGGCCTTCGATGGGCGGTCAACTGCACAAGTCAAGTGTGAAGTGTGTGTGTGCGGATGAGTGTGATTTGATAAATCACTGCGATAGGAAGGCAGGAGAGCGAGGTTTATCGGAAACTAAGATACCATGGCGGGTTGGCTTTTCCAGTTGATTTGGAGTTTGGTAGGTCCGAGGTTTGATTTCAGCTTTATTTAAGGCTAAGCTCTTCTGGGGCAAATTTTGACAGGGAAATCGTGCTATAATTACAAATATTACCTTAGATATCGTCCTAAATAAATATCAAAATAAACAAGCGTACACTTTATTTTGCTTTAAAATCGATAGTCTAGATATTTCAAAACCCATGCTGATACACTTCTTTTGTTCCTAAAAAAATAAATAAATTAAAATGGCGAAACGCAGTTGGCTGAGCAATACTACTCATTCGAGTGATAGTTTAAAATATTTTAGCAATTAATAATTCACGATGATCAGGTAATTCTGGGGAACATATCAATTAGGTTTTTACAAAATATAGTAAACTTTATAATTTAAAATTATGTATGTTCAATATATATCGTTATATACTACAAATTATATTATTCCTGGACTTTTTTAATTCAATTTTGGTATTTGCAGTGCCAAGAATCGTGGTGACGAAGGGGACAATCTCACCCCCGAGTTTATACCCGCTCCGCCTCCCCTTATTAACCATGACTTTGCCTATAGTCTGCCTTGCTGCAAATCTCACCATGTATATCAGCCTTTGGCAGAGGAAGCCAAGCCGGACAACATGGCTAAGAAGATTCCCGCTGAACCAGAGAAAAAACCGGCCAGACTCACTTTGCTCTCCGAATTGAGTTCTATGGATGAGGAGGAGCCGGAACCCGAAGTGGAAATCCTGTACCGCTGGAACTCGCCCCGCCTGATGATTCTCTGCGAAGATGGCGACATCAACTGCGCCATGCATTATCTGGTTGAGTCTCTGCACGATCCGTTTGCCAGCAATTCGGTGGCCACTCTTCTGCTTCAGGAATCGCTGCTTGAGGAGTTCATCGATCGCGTGAAGGACCGCTTGGAGCCGCTAAGGCCAGAGATCTCGGAACATCCGGTCTTCGTGCATACTCTGAAGCAATTAGAGCTCCTGCAGGCCAGGACTACAAGGGGGAATCCTAAGACGGTTCCCCTAAACTCCAGCCCAGTGCTCGTCTACGATGTCACCCATCGGCATTTAGGAAAGGGACCCACTGGCGTGATTACGGTCCACACATTTCGAACCATGAAGGAGGCAATCATCCTGCAGTCCATGGAGCCGCTGCCCTTCACATCGGCCACCATTTGGAACGAGAAACTGGCAGCCGCCTACGAATTGGTGGCAAGATCCAACATTTTAATCTTCCTGCTGAACTGCTTCTACGTGGATCTCGGACCAATAACCATGGCATTCACGATGAACCAGAACGCTGTCCTAATCGTGGACGGTTATCACTACGAGACGCTGACCTTTCGGACCAGTCGAAAGGTGATTGTCCATCCCGTTGCCACTATTTGGGGCAAGTTGGTCCGCGACCGAGCGCTCAGCTAATGATCTCACCCGGCAAGAGGACTCACTTGAACCCGAAACTTTCACCTTTCTGCTAATTTAAATTATTCGTCATTGATCTGGGGCCGTTGGCTAATTGACTTTCTGGCTGGGCAACTCAATTAGCAATTTAATTGCGAAAATAAGTCCACCCATCCCTGGGGCTTCTGGTCCATCTATCTTCAACTCAACTCAGGCCTGCGACGCAGTGTAATAATCAATGGAAGTAAAATTGTGAGTGACTCTGTATTGTGAAATTAAAAATTCCTTCTGCGAAGTAACTCGCCCAACGTGCCAATAATTTCAAAAATGTACTTTGCCCCATTGCCACATTCCCCCAGGCCTGGTTCCTCACTCCTCCCAGTGGCAGTGCCAGAGGAGCACAATAAAGGCAACAAAGGAGGTTCGTGATGGCAACAAAATGTTGAGGCTGCCAGGTGGCTTTCAGACGAGTGGTTCGGGTGTTGGGTGTTGGCTGGGGGGCAGGTGGAATTCCGAAAATGCCATAATTACTCCACTTGCTGCCAGCTCCGGAGATGGACGTCCAGGAGGGTGGCGGTTAGCCGGGGGAGGATGGGTTCCGGGCCGGTCATATTAGTGGCACATTTCGGCTTGTTGGTTGGCCAAATAATACGGCTGCGGAGTGGGCAACTTTATAATGTACTTCCGTTTGCTTTCATTCACATGGCAGCAGAATATCAAAATATTTGACATTTGCATAAATAACACGATCTCGGGCAGCAAGTTGAAAGGCAAATAAGGCCCGTACTCGGGCCCCGGGAACCGCACACATATCAAGCCTGGAATTGGGCAAATTTAAAAAACCAGCACATGCCGCTGCGGGAAAGCCGAGGCAAATATGCAACGCAGGCAGTGAAAACAAAACCGTGGAATTTCTGGCCCTCCCCCCCGGCCGGAGTCCGACTACGGGCAGGTCCGGTGGCTAAGGGCAAATAAGATTTGCGCGGAATTCGGCTGAATTCAGGCGGGAGCGAAGGTCTGGCGGCCGTTGTGGTGCAGTACTATGGAATATCGCATGTCGGCAAAGCATGGCCAGCTCACTAAATAAACAAATTCATAAACAAACAAGTGCGAGAAATATGGGACTTTGCCAAGGGCCTAGTTTGATACCCTGATGGAGCGATTCAGATAAATTGATCAATTTGCGAGATGTACATTAGTGGGAGGAGTGTTCTATAAAAAGAAGGCTTCACGGAAATTCACATTAAATTATATTCAAATTAAGGGTTCATCATAGGCCAAGTTAAGAGTATATTAATTCACATCATTATATATTTTGTATACATATATGGAAAATATATATTTTTGGGATTGATTGAGACTAGGCAAAAATAAAGCAAAGGCTTACAAGCTTACAAATCAAGGTATCCCATGTTAGGGCATTTTTTTCCGCTTCAAAAAAAAAAAAAGTAAAGGCAAGACCGGAAAAACCCCAGCGCGAAATGAAGTTTATTTATCCAGCGAATGGGCAAAAATTAGACGCGGCTGCATGCAAATTGGCAATTAGGAAATCCTTTATTTTATGAATTTTTCGCCAGAGTGCCGATTTCATTTTCTTCATGTTGGCTCGTTCGCTCCGGTTGGGTTTGAAATGCAAATAAATGACTCCACCTCCAGCTCCACGTCCTCGTCCACATCCATTGCCACTTCCAACTCACGGCGTTGAAGCCCCATTTACGGCTTTTATTTGGATGTGTGGTGAGGGTGGTTTCGAGTGGGAAGAGCCGAGAGTGGGTTTCATTTTTCACGCTTTTATTTGGCATTTTATTTTGGTAACGTATTTAATTTCATTGCAGGTTTTCGCCGGGGGTAATTCCGGGCATATGAATGCAAATGAATTTCGTTGAGTGGAAGGTTAACTTCGGAAACTTGTGCTGTATACAATTTAAATGGATTGTTATGGGCAAGTTCGGAATGATATTTTTACTGCATTATCCCAGCGAGCAGTGGCAGCCATCTGCTTCCGCCTTAAATGCCATAATTAGGGATTTAATGAGTTCCTAAGAGGTTCGCTCTGGTCTTCCGCTCAAATACCAAAATAAACTGGCCACGTATGCTTTGATTTTCCCATTTCGTCCTTGCTAGCCGCGAAAGCAATAACGGACGGGCCGAGGATGAAAAGCGGATATCTCTTGAAAAATAAATCCGCAAGCGATAAAATTTGGCGTGCGGAAAACTCTCGAGGTTGGCTTGGAAACCGATTACTCCACTCCAGCTCCGTTCCATTCGATTTTCGTTCCGTTCGCTGGTAATTGCAAGGTAAGGGCCAAAAAAGGAGAGCAAAAAAATAGCTGGGATAACAGCAAAAAACAAAGCAAAACAAACAGAGCCAAACAGGGAAAAGCTGAAAAACACACAGAGACCGGAGCGGAATCTCAGTTAAGTTGAAAGATTACATCCTGTTGGGAGGGGACGTGGGAGGGAAGCCTTAACTAAAAGTCAATTCCCAAATCAGCACAGCGAAATGACTGGGAAAGTAGCTTATTTCAATCGAACGTTTTGGCGCAGTTAGGTTTAAATTGTTCAAATCCTTTTATTTTAACGACTTTAAACTTTTCTATTGTCTCTCCTTTGGCCAGCCTGCTCCTTTTTGCTCCTTTTTTCGCCCGACTGTTTGGCATTGTTTCATGCAAGTTTGATTTTCAAATCAACTGCAGGTTGCCTCCACCATAATCCTGTCGTGGTCCCCACTTAGTTGCCGTTGCCGTTGTTGTTCGCCCCATTCAGTTGTCAAAATAAAAACCTGGCAACCTGTTGCCACGGAGGATTACTCGTGCGTTGAATGGCCCCCATCTCGGAGAGTCCTGCCCATACCCTCTTTCCCCCGATATAGGGAAAAGTTTTCGCTTTGATATTTGATTTCTGTGCTGGCCTGCAACGGCAGGAATCAGCCAAACGGAAAAAGGTTCAAATTACCGCGAGTTTTTGCCCGTTTTTCGTCTCCGACATTTTCGTCCTTCTGTTGTGATGTGTTTTCTTTTTTTTTGCCTTTGCTTCCATTTTTTTCTATGTTGTTTAGTGTTGTGTGCACTTTACTTTTCGGCTTTGACTTTTATGCCATGCTGGTCTAAGTTTTGACCCAATCAGGACTTGCAGGACTCTCAGCCACTATGATGGCGAAGTACGGATTGCAAGTTTTGATAAACAAAATTAATAATAAGGGCTCATAGGGAGCTTATTGAAGTCAGGAATAAAAAGTTCTTAATTCAAATTAATTCTGCATTAAATGATGTCTTTTATTTCTTTAAAATAAAAACCTGCAAAGCTTGTCGACTTATCTACATGGTTTTCAATAATACAATGAAGTAATGTTTAATCAGGATATTTTATGACCCGTGCTCGAAGCTCCTTCTGCTGGATTCCGTTTTTAAAAAACAACCCGTCGCTTCGAGCACCGTTCAATATCGATTTAATTAATTTGAGAAACGTTGGGGCTGATTAAATATTAACCGACCTGACGTACATATTTATATATGTCGAATGCCGGAATGTTGAATGTTGAAGAGAGTGCCAGTCCTTGTTGCGGGGATCCTGGGGATCCTGCGCTTGTGTGTATCGCATGACAGCCATTAGGAATATTGATTTCCATATCGCAACATTAACCAACGTCAGGAGGCAACAAAAAGTCGCATTCCAAAGCTGCAAAAAAGGAGAGTACAGACAGGACACCAGCACTCACACACCCAGACACACACACACACACACACACATCTAAATACGCTGACGTAATGTGAAAATTATGCGTTGTAATTTGCGCCATCAGAAGGAAACGGAAAAACGGAAGACGACGCACTCAAACAAAAAGTGGGGGAATGAAGAGGGGCTTCGGCACAAAAAAAAAAGAAAACAAGCGAGAAGGAAAACAAACGCAGAAATAACACGCAGGATATTCCAGTTCCAGCGCCGCAGCAGATATAGGCGGACAAACAGACACATTTACATATGCTAAGGACGCGCGTGTGTGTATGCAGACGAGGACATGAAAAATTGGAACACTTTAACAGTCAAAGCAGATTCACACAGTTCCTATCAGAGGAGCTGGGGAAGCCGGGGACTTCCCCTATCCCAGCCCCAATCCCCTGTTGCTGTGTCCTTGTTGTTTTTTGGCACTTTCTCACCATCGTCCTCTTCATCTTAGCTTTTTTTCTGGTTGGAGCCCAAAAGGAAGTTGTAAAAATAAAACATAGCACGTTTACAAGTCCCGAAAAAACAGAGCCGAGAAAATTCAAGCAGTAAGAGGGTTGCGACGATGAGATACCCGCTAGGTCTAGGAAATCTTTTGATATTTTCCCACGGATAGCTGTTGCTGTGACTGTAACAAGTTTACCAAAAGGACGTTCTAGTTGTATATTCAGATTCAATAAATAATAAATATTTACAAAATTAATAAAATCATGAAAAATTGATAAAGTTGAATATATCTTAATTGTGTATACAAAAAAGTCTGAAAACTGCTAGATTGTTTCAAGGTTTGTTAATATATTAAAGTGCTAATCATCATTTCTTCATAAAACAATTTTTAAAGAAGCTAAACCCCTATTTTCAGCCAGTTGTAATTTATGTAAATTCTTGTCCGATTGCTGAAGTTTAGAAAAATAAACTTACTAGATAAATTTCGGTTTCCCAAGCTTGTTACAAAACACAGTACTCCCGTAAAACAAAAACACAATGCAGGGGAAAATGAGAAAGCGGGGTGGGGACGGCCCCGAAGGCGAAGAAAAATAACTACATGAAAATTTGTGGTCGCTGAAGAATGTGGCAAGCGGAACCCAACGGGGAGGAGCTCAAATTTGCGGGCACTAAACGTGGCATGTGGCGAACTCAGCATCGGCATCAGCATCTCAGGATGCCAGCACCGCAGCATCCCAGTATTCCGGCTCCATCGGTATCCAACCTGAGTGTGTAAATGCTGCGAAATAAATTTGTGTCGCTTGCAGCGTTGGCAAAAAAAAGAAATGGAAATAAAAATGTGTAACAACGGCAAGAACAAGCAAAGCCTCATAAATGTTTACACCTTGTCTGGGTGGAAATTCAGGCTCAGGTAGGTGGCAACGGGTGGAAGGGACGGGATGGGGTACTTTCCACACGCACAAAACGTGTCAATGACGCAGGTGGAAGAGGTGGTTGAAGGCGCTGATAAACGTCGTTCTAATAATGATAATGGCTGACGGTGCATCCTGTTGCACAGTGGAACGGAAATGTGCGGGCCCATAGTGGCTAATGAACTCAGCATCTCTGAGTGGTGTTTTACGACCACACTTCCTGTTCAGGTATAGCTTAGCCCATTAAATATGTTCTTAAACAGACCGATATTAGTGTAGGCTTTACTGTAATCAAAGGGATTTCATCATTTAAAACCAAATAATTTCATGAAATATAATTAAACTATACACAATCAAAATAGATAATTAATACTTTAATGTAATAGTATTAGTTAAGGATTGAAAAAAGTAAGAATTCCTAACAGATAAACAACCCACTGTGCTATATTTTTTCCACACATTTGAATCATTGGTTTTCCCAGCTTTTTCTGTTACTGGTTTTCTACAACTTTGTGGCTCTCGTATTATGTGCTGTGCAGATACAATGGACAGCGAGATACATTTAAAATTTTCGTCGAGCTGAGTACATAATTTGTTTAATGGTGATTTATTATCTGGCTGCTGGCGCCTCGCTCTAACAAATGGCAAAAAATTGCAAATTCTTTTCTTTGCGTACTTTTTTTTTACTGGCGGGATAAATGTGCATTATTTTTTGTGCTCCACATTCATTTTGTGGATATTCCTTTCACTTGACGCGGCTTTTTTATGCGGTCGCATTTCAATTGGCTCGCTTTTGTCTCGTTTGGCGCAACTTTGGCTAATTTTTTCCAGCATTTCATTGTTCAGGTTTTTCGGAAAAGTTTACATTTTCAGCATAGCCCTTTTAGGGCTGTAAATATTTAATTAAAAGAGTTCTCGCCGCCATGTAATGAGCTTAACTAATTTCCGCTTTTGTTCGACAGCCAAAAATGTTGCAACTTTTTCTAGGAACGCAGCAGGGAATTGTGTAATGAGCTTCGTTCATTAAATTGAAACTTTAAATTATGCATGTTTGTCATAAGCAGTCGAAAAAAATATAGTAAATTGATTCTAAAACTAAGCAAAAAATTGATCAAATAAATTAAAGTGCTCTTCTCTTTTTTTTATTGGTAGTTTTGTGAATATTTTAAATTAAATTTAGATCCACTTAAAAGTGTTGGCGTCCTATTCACAATAAGCCTAAAAAGGCTATCCAATTATAGATATAAAAAAGTTTTGGCCTGATTTTTTGCTTATTAACAAGGAAAACAAGAAAAAAATAAATAAAAGTAAATAATGCAAAAGCCCACGCATATTGAAATTAAATTTGTTTGGATTTGCGCCGCAATTAAAGCAAAGGCAACAACAGCTTGAAAATGAATTTTCGGTCTCGCGGTGTCGGAGCGTACGGAAAATGAAATTAATATTAAACAATGCGTGACATTTTTTGCAAAAAAGCCAAGGCAAACGGAACAGGACCAGGATGCGGGGTCGCAGGATATATGGGACCAGCAACCGCACCTCGTTAAAATTGTATGCCGAAATGGCTGCATATATGTGGCCAAAACACACAGCCAACAAGAAGCCGTTTCAAAAAAGTTATACAAGCAAACAAGGTAACAAAATATACAAAAAATAAAAATAAAGGAAAAAGAAGCAGAACAGAATTAAAATAAAACAAAATCTCGCAGAAGCTCGAAGAGAATTAAAAATTCAATTCAGCAAAACCCTGCGTTAGACTTTTTTATGGAATTCATTAGATGAACATGGGAAATGTGAGATGCGATATGTATTTAATTTGGTCGCTAATTATAGCCCATATCCTTGTAGAATTTATATGAATATAAACATTAGTCAATGCCGCATATGCCGAGGCTCAAACCGAAACCGTCCAGCCAGCACTAAATGTGTGACAAATGAAATATTAAAACAAATTTCAGACCCGCAAACATTTTGACATTTTTCGCACTGACAAAGTGCCGCAAAAAGTTGCAAATTGTGGTTATTGTGGACGACAACACAAAAGCTCGAAAGAGGCGAATATTTCAAACGCAACGATGACTGGCTTTGGGGAATGTGTTAAAGTTTTAAATTCTGAAAAAGTTGTTACCCAACATGAGTGTACGTAAAAAACTTACAAATCATTATCGTCATGGCTATGATGATGACAAACACCAGGGACAACACCAAACACTCCATGGGCGGTCGTCCTTTTTTTGCAGCATTTGAAACGGAAGTGATTTCATCAAATATTCATATTAACTAATTGGATTTGATGCCAGTTTGCATATTTGCGTGTGTCCTTCGGAGCGGATATTGCCCGACGATCTCATCAGGGCGCCCTTCCGTTTTGGGACAGTCGTAATTTAATACACAATGTTTACTTTAAATTAAAAATGTATTTGCGCACATGTCACCAAAGGACGTGGCTATTGAAAATCGAGTGTGTTTTCCTGCGGTCTTCTTGCTTACCTAAAAAGAGCAAAAAATAAACAAAGCCATATAAGAAGAGTGCGAAAAGCTTTATTACAATGATATTTTATAAATTAAAATGTACTTTTATTGTGCTAAATAAAGGAAATAAAAGCTATAAAATTTACAAATTCTAATTAATTGCTTGGGCGGTCGTAAAACGCTATCAACATTTTGTAAGCTAGGATAATTGAGTCCTTAAAGGTCCTTGGTGATACTGCCAAGATGTTGACAAAACTTCTCTGCAACTTTTCATATTTCTTAGAGCCGCGCACAAGGGCCCATGTCCTAATCAAACTATCTCCGCACTGGCGCGCCGCTTTTCTGATAAACTTACTGAGGGGCGAACTTTAATTCAGGCTTTTCATTAGCATTCAAGGCGGCACCGCTCTTCCAGCAGAAGTGATGAATAAAATAACAAACATGGCGAACGGCAAAGAAAAATAAACCAGCGAAAGGCGGGCTGGGAAAAAACAACGCGAAAATGTGTCAGTTAAAGTGGCGTATACACAACATGTGGGAGAAAGCAATGAACTCCGCGGAAAAACTTGGCTCAACTCTTTGGGCCAACACTCCACAAATTTTACTCCTTTCCATTACTTGCACGCGCCAAAAGAACACAAAAAAAAAAACCAAAAAGGACGAGCGAGGAACGTGGCAAATATTACGAAATATTAAAAAAGAAAACGGGGAAAAGTATGGGAAATTGTGCCGTGCCAGTGCCAGGGAAAACAGAAGAAGATGGAGTGGCAAAGGAGGCGTCGCAGAAAGGGCTACAAAATAGCATAGAAAATTAATAATCGCGCAATTTTTGCGCCAGTAAACAATGAGAAAGTCTTGGCTCGTTAGTTTCCTCATTATTCTGAATTTTCAACTTGCGCTATCTCCCTCCCAGAGTGCCCTCTTTTCCTGCTCGTGCAAGGACTTCTCTTTGTGCCCTGCCTTTTGCAGTTGCAGTCCAAATCCGTGCAAAGGACGAAAATGGAACGTCGGCAAACGAGCCTTGGGGTTGTGGGCTCTCCGGGTCTGGGTCTCAACCGGTTCTACGGCGCTCTGGCTGAGACAACTGTCTGACAAGATGAAGAACGCGATTTCGCAGGAAAAATAATAATGAAAAATGCGATTTAATATCATTTTTCATAACAACAAATTTCGCCAGATTCAGTCTCCGCCACTTCGAGTGCGGCGCAAATGGAGTGTTGTGGCACAAAAAAGAAGACTCCCCGCCCATGGAGCGCTAATGGATTTCAGTTTTGTCATTTTTCCGGGCTTAAAGAAGACGTCGAGGATGCGGAAATCTCGATGAAAGGTAGTTGACATTTCGGGCTATAAAATGGGAAAAGAATTTAAAGTGACTAATAAAGAAGATTCGTGTCAGGCCATGGAACTTGGAACTATACAAAATATTTTAGTCGAGAGTTCATAATTTGTCTTACAAAATTTATTTTCTTACTTGTTAATATGAGCCATTTTAATATATATGTATTTACTTTTCCCTCTCTGAAGAATTGGTTTAGAAGAAATTGTCTGACCACAACCTTTATTTGTGAGACATTTTCATAATACTTAATCAAGTCCCAACTGAATATTTAATTAGGTGAAATAACTACCCCATTTAAGTTACTCGTGAAGCATATTTCGCATAAAAGGCCAACTCATTTCAGCCAAAGAAGCTTTTGCCCAGGGCCCTAATGAATTTTTGCTAAGATGAAGTGTTTCCGAGAATTCAATAAAACTGAAATAGAGCTCAAATTTGATATTTAATTTTGTACATTTCACCAGCATATTTTGGGGACCCACACAAAGTCTTGCCAAGTTTTATTTAATCAGAGAACCCATTGGCGATGGCCCAAAGACAAAGACCGAAATGAAACAAATTTAAAGGGCAGTCATGCAAACGATACTGAGAACTGATAAAGGCAGCCACAATTCCCATCGAAGCTGCTGACCAACACCGAACAACCAAAAACAGGGAAGTAAAATCAAATTACAATTGTGGAGGGGGAAGGCTGGCCGGGGAAAACCTACAAAAAAGGAAAAGCAGGCGGGCGACCAACAAGTTTCCCTGGGTGTCGACTCAAAATCGCATTGCGAGGCGAAAGGACAACTAAATTATTAATGCACAATGAACTTGAAGCGAGCGGCAAACCAGAAAATATGGCCAGGGCAAAAAGTTGAAAATATATGTAATATGGCATATGAAAGTGGGTATATATGCAAAATGCGAATGCAAATGACATTAACTTGGCCGAGAGTAGGGCAAGGACAAGGGCAAACAACGACGTAAAGTAACCAAACAAAATGCGGAAAAAATTATAATACGTGGACAAATTGCGTACAGGACAGCGATCCTTCCATGCCCCTTCCCTTCCTCTTTCGCTTCGCTGTCGTTTCACTTTGCATTTTAAATCAACATTTGTTTTTAG
The DNA here is from genome assembly GCA_008042485.1 of Drosophila mayri. Classification (NCBI taxonomy): domain Eukaryota; kingdom Metazoa; phylum Arthropoda; class Insecta; order Diptera; family Drosophilidae; genus Drosophila; species Drosophila mayri. The sequence goes on along the minus strand of VNJN01010202.1, from coordinate 165,305 downwards.
TCGCATTCCGCCGTGCTTATCATGTTCCTTTTTTTTTTTTTGGTTTTACTTTGATATGCATTAAAAACTTTTCAACTTATTTATATAATTTTTCATGGGAATTTCACCTTTTGAAGTTTGGATATGAAATGCGTAATGATTTTTTCATTGCTGTTAAATAAACAATTGAGCTGAGGCGAGTTGCCAAAGTTTCCCAGCTGGGAAATGATACTCTCGCCCCGGAAGAACCCCTCATTTATTATACACTCAGCGGGCTGAGAGGGGCGCCCAAAGTTGCTTGCGTGTATGGGACTAATCAAATTTTGTCATTTAATTTGGCCAACTTACAGGGCATAAAGGTTAAATGTTGCTAATGCGAAGGGGCTCTAGAAGCCTTTGGGGTGACCATTAGGAGTTTAATTTATGGCGGGTTCGAGTCCCTTTAGATACGGAAATTCCCATACATCCTTTGTGAATTTCGAATAAATATAAATCGCTTAAAACGAATATAGTTAGATATAAATATTGGATTAAAGTAATTATAATGTTTTTCATTTTATTGATTTTGGAACAATTTATTGAAATTGTTGGATATTTTTTTAGTGTTCGTATTTAAACGTCAACTGAAAAATAAATTAATATTTCAATAAAGATTATTATAAGTATTATTATTTATTTATATGTGAGTCTTGAAATCCAAACACCTTATAAATAAGTAATATATTATTATACTAAGAATAACATTGCGCATTTTAGAAAATATTTAAACATTTAGGATAAGCAAGTAATTTGTATTCGTTTTATCATCCTCAATAAACTCAAATTTAAATTCTCCCACTGGCTCCCCAGAATTGTGGAATTAAAATTACAATAGACCAAAAATTCCGAGACATAAAAAGAGCAAACCCACTCAGATTCCCCGACCCTCCGGTCGTCCAAATAACCAATTTATATTCAATTATCAATTTCCCAGTGAAAGCTAACTTTGTTGGCCCTGCATCCGCATAGTTATGCCCTTGTGGCCCTTAAGCTGCTTAACTATTTTAATTTTCAACGTGATCGGGCCATTTTTTTCGCCCATTCGGCTTATCGGCAATATGCCGCATGGATTGGCTCACCTTTGTGTGATTTTTCAATAAATTCCCGAGCTGCGACGATGGCGGTGGCGGCCTCAGAAAAAAGATATCCAAAACACGTGACAGATTTGCTTGGATTACATACGCATTACACACACATACACACACACCGCACTGGGACACAAAGCGACCGCATCACTACTACACAGCAGTCAGGATGTGTGCGTGAGAATATCTGTGTGGATTAACTTCAAAAGAAGCCGCACAATTCAATGAATTCGTTATGTTGTTATTCTAGGTAGGGGATATCCTCGAGAATGCACTGCACGAAGACCGAGCTCGATCAGACCTCTGAACCACGGATTAAATCAAGCATACGCCATGGTGCCACAGATATTAAGCATACGCCACCGGGCCGAAACACAGTCACTGTCACACAGTCAGTGGCGGCGGCACAGTCACTAGCGGGAATCACAGTAACAGTCACTGCTGCGGAAGGAGCACACACAGAGATAGCGTTGGACACAACTGAAGCCCACGACAACGGCATTCGAAGTGGCGACGGGTGATGCCAGCAGTCACGACGGCCCCAAAAAAGCTCAGTAGAATCCCTCCTGAAGCCGAACCACAGTCGTCTCGGCACATCGTCATTTAAGAGACCAGGAACGACTCTCCTCATCCGTTAAAAGAGAGGCGTTTGGGTGCGACTGCCGGTGGACATGCGCACAGCGCAGGACTCACCAACGTGGCTCTTCCAGTGCCTTACTTTACGCCGTGGATGTGCTTCGTCCCAAAAACAAACAGCAACAGCTGTTCCGCCAAGTGAGCCCCAAAATCCAATCCAAAAAAGCTATCCTCTGACGCACTCTCACCAGATACTCCCAGATGTCAGAGAGTGTGTGTTTGTGTGTGTGTGGCGTGTCTTAGGTCAGAAACGTCGGCATCTGAAAGTGATTCGGGGAAGAGAAGGATGGGTCGGGAATAGGACTCCGGGGTAATGGGCACCCGGTAATGGGTGCCGGGTGCTCTGGCTATACACAGAACCATCGCCGGTGTTGGTGGAATTTTTAATTATGATAAATGCCCATTCATAAAAATGAGTGGCATACATTTGCGTTGCGTGTTTATTTTTATATTTCGTATATTTGGTATATTCTGCATAATTATTATTGCCATTATGATTTCCTTTTTTTTTTTTTTGTTCTTTACTGTCTTTGGTTATATTTTTCTGTCTTTTGTTTGGTTTATTTTTATTTTTTTGTTGCTGTCAGTAATTTGTTAGCTCCATCTTTGACGGTTTCCCTCCCTTTCTGTTTGCACTTGACAGGCCAAGATTTATGCGACTGCAGTTGGTGGTGATTGCTGGGGAAAGTGCCGAGGAGGGAGTGTGTATAGGAGTGATTGGTAAGGGGAGAGTGGTAAGTGGTGAAGGGTAAGTGGTGAGAGGGGAGAGAGGAGGAATGGGAGGTGGATGGTCGATGATCGACTGCCGGCTGCAGGTGTTGATATGGCCCAGATGTGCCTCAATCACCATCAGCGTCAGTTAATAAAATCACAGCACGACATTTGATGAATTGTTGTGATTTTTGCCATTGACATTTTTGAGGGCGAATCGTTTATCCAGCTATTAGGCAAATAAAAGTAGACCATTAAGTACTAGAGGGTATCGAGGTATCAAATATAAAGCCTTATCACCCTCTTCTAGAACCCTTTTGGAAACAACTAAGAATTAGTTACAACAAATAAAAGTTTTATATTAATTTTATTAATAATATTGATACCTATTTCTATAGCCAAAATTGGGAAAATATTTATTATTAAGTTCATTATTCATTATCATTCACCATTATCCTTTTGTTACCATAAGTCTGACAGCAACTTATCCCAATGGAATGGCCGAGCACTCGACAAGAACCAAATTGACCAAAGTTAATTTAACCACTGTAAACAAGCCGGGACTCAAGCACCCGGGCACTTGAAATGCCTCGCTGGCCATGGGGCGGCCATAAGGTGCAAAAAAGGAACAGGATCGGGATGAGCAGGAGGGAGGTGGACTGCGACACACCACGTATACGAATACGAACTGTTGTAAAAATCAATTGAAGCGCCAACAAACGCTTCAATCAATTTTACTTTGGCAAACATTGAGTGCAAAATAAATCACAGCCCACCGACTCGAGACGATGCTGCATGGTCTCCCCGAGATCCCGGAATCAGGATACTGGATACTGACAAGGGGGGAATAGAGAGAGCACATCCCTGTGTTTATCTTATTTATGCAAAGCTGTGGCAAACACCAACAATAACAAGCCAGAATGTGCGGCAAGCCAGCTAAAAAATGAATGAATTCAATGAAATGCGGGTAAAAGCTGGGATGCAGCGCAGACGCAGCGCCAAAGGGAGTGCAAAAAAAAAGAGAATTGCAACAAACCGATTGGCAATGTGCGAGTATGACTACGAGTGCGAGGGTGTGTGTGTGTGTGCGAGGACATCATGCCACTTGGAGGCACATCAAACATCTCAAACGGAATGAATAATTTATAGACGCAATGGAAAGAAGAACCCAGTCGCGTAAGCCAGCTGCAGCACCCGCAGTGGCTCAGAAAGAGGGGTTTTCTGAGTATCAATAATTCCATATATTTTAATTTACACTTGAAGATAACACACTTACCAGTAGTTTACAAAATATTAATAGCTACTATATAATATTTGTATATTAATATCATGTTGCAAGAACTATGTATTTAAATGAATCCGCTTAAGCTACTCAATAAAAAATATTTTTGAAAAGACCTTCGGAATCCTTTATAAAAAACTACCACCTACGTCACTGTCTGCTAGCACACCTCTCAGAAAGATACGCATTAGGGGACACACACATTCCATTCATAGATTTCAATGCGACTGACAAAATAAAATGCCAATGCCAGTGCAGAATGTAAATGGCAACCTGAAGTACTTGGGATGCCTTTGCATTTATTTTCATTTTTCGCACCACCACTCGCACTCGTTGAAAAGTATGCAGCATAATTCCTGCAAAGGGAATTCATTTTGAGCTCACAAAGCGGCCAAGTGTCAGTAAGATGCACTTTCAGCATTTTCCGTATTTAAAGCGAAAACAGTTTTTGTGTCGATTCATTCAAAATGCGATTATTTCGGCATCAAGTTAGCCATATTTCGTATCCCAACCGTCATTCACCTTCCATTTGCAGAAGCGCAGAACCGAATGAAAAGTTTAAATAAATAAGTGCACCAAACTTTACTAATCTCACGGAAAACAAGTGAGAGTCAGAATTGCGGTTGGAGCATTTTGACACAAACCGAAACAATTGACTTTGACGTTGGTTAGACCGCGCTGCCATGAAATTCGTCAATTTTTTGAATGCTACCGAAAAGATGTCTCGTGAAAAATATTAATTTAACTTTGCGCATTAGCCGAGCAATGACACTTGGCTGTGGTGAAGCACTTCTGTGGTAAGCACATGGCGGCAGTAGCTGACCACAAAAAGCGACGGATGATATCCGCACCTGCTGACTATGAAACACTCCCTGCTCCTCCTTCATGAAGGTAGACCTCAGTTCGTTGTCTATTGGCCTAGGCGAAATTTGATGCGCTGTCGGCTGTCTGTTTTTGGTTTTTTGTTCGCTAGCAATGCCGATGTTGTTCTGTGCTTTCATTATCGTAAATTTTTATGCTAAATACATTTCGTTGTCGGCCCCAAAAACACCAGCACCAAAACCGAAAGCGACAAAAGAAATCCGACAGCTTCTTAGAAACACACTCCAACGATGGGATACTCTATTTGTTGGCTACCTAAGTAAATAAAATTAAATCGGCATTCCTGAAAGCCTCACATTTACCAGTTAATAGCAAAAAGAATCTTTTTTTAAATCCAATTTTTAAGCGAAATGTATACGTGTTTATCGAAGGTTACTGGCTCTGTGACATATTTACACAAGTCTTGTAATGTAGGGGACATGGCCTATTGAAGCCAAATAAGACAAGAGAACCATCATTTGTGGCAGCTGCCAACACGAGATGCCAGCTCGACCGATGGCCTGCACCATCAGAGACGGTCTGAGGTCGCTGACAAATTGAACCATTTAAAGAGAGATTTGTGGGTTTATTATGGGTCGGGGGTGAGCCTGTTCTCGTCAAGATACACGACGGACACATGATCCGGTACCCGTGTCTAGAGGTTCATTTAAAGCGCGATCTAGAAAAGTTGACACACTTGGTGGCCCGATATCCTGCTTATGGTGCAATTAGGTTTTTTTACTCTTTGAGAGGACATGGACATAAACATCTGCGTTCTCTTAACCAAAAGTCACATATTAAAACCAATTTATTGGGTTATTGCTGGGAAATAAATGTTTGATAAATTGAATTTTGCTCTTTAGAAAATAAACTATAACTTATTCTAAAAAAATACAATTATTTTTCATCACCTTATGGTATCGATCTTAACCATTCCATAGTATTGGAATCGATCAAGCAATCATATTATTATACATAAGTCAAAACTACTAAATTAGTTTTCGGCTCAAACACGTCACAAGCCAATAAAGCTATGAAATATATACAACTTATTGTAGTTCTCCTGCTGTGTTGGGTAATAAGTACAAATAGTTCAGTGCGCATTTCGGTAGACTATAGTCCAGCCTATGCGGGCCTCTTTGAGCACAATCGATTGAGGAAAATACACGGAGTTGCTCCCCTTAAATTGAATGATGACTTATCTTTGAGATCCACCGAATATGCGAAGGTAAGTTCCCACATTATTACAATGATTTTGTGTAACCCGTTCGATACACAGATCTTGGCAGAGAAACAGAATCTGTTGCATTCACAGAGCGACGGCTTATACGGCGAAAACCTATGCATAGACAGTAGGAAACCTGAGAGATGTGTTCAAATTTGGTATGATGAAAACATATACTATGACTATTCTAATCCAAGATTTACATTCGAAACCGGACACTTTACGCAAGTTATATGGGTCGGGACAACTGAAATGGGTTGGGGGCAAGCACAGGATGCCTATGGGACCTACTACGTCGTGGTGATGTATACCCCAGCCGGGAACATAAAAGGAGAGTTTGCAAAAAATGTTCCCGTGCCCGTATCGTTAGTTTGCGCACCAAGCTTTTTGGACAAATATTATTATTTGATTGATTTCAGGTATCTCAACGCGGCATTCGGCAAGAATTCGGTTTCAATTAATGCAATGATTATTTCAATTTTTTTCGGATTATTGAACTTAACAAACTGACTCTCATAGCTGCATACTAAATATCCTGTATTTATATCTATATATATATATAATATGTTTCAAGATTAGTATTATTATATTTGTATGTTTAATATTTGTATGTTTAATATGGTTTTTAAAGGAAATCAAATACCAATTAACTCAGGATACGTTGTATCCAGTAAAGCTCTCGGGGACTTTCATGAAGTGAAAATCCACTCATGATTTGACGATTGAACTCACCCATCCGCTTTATCGGATTGAAACTGGATAAAGCGTGCGCTTGCCACCGCGTTGAATGACGGCGGAAAATGAAGTAAAATCTAATTAAAAACCTTTGCCCGATGCTGAACCATGCGAAAATCACAATTGTCAGCGTAAAATTCACGCACACCTGCACACACTCGACACACAACACTCGCACACTCAGATGGACAAACACCAGCGATTTCCCATACGCAAACAAATGGAGGATTCCGAATGGAATGGAATAGAGCTGAGTCCTGGCAGGTGAAAAACAGACGTCGGCTGTCCGATCCCCGAATAGAATGGGGAATCCGACAAAAACAGAGCAATAGTTTGGCCAGACAAAAAAGGCAAGGCGGATTGCCACCGCCAAATGTTTCTCGCCCTTTGGTTAGAAAGCTATTGGAGTGCCACAGGCTACAGTGATGCCAACTGAACAAAGAGAAATAAATATATTTTTTATATTATCATTAAAATTTGGCCTAATTGCAAAGAAACTACTCAGGGCGTAAATAGAATAGTAGATTTCCTTATTAAAATCTACTAATAATTAACCTTTTAATACAATATACCTGTTTATGGTTTTAATTAAAAACAATTAATTAATTAATAGAAGAAACAATAATTCGATTAATCTTGAACAGAGTTACCCAGCATCACTATTCAAAAGGGCTGCGAGAGATAACCTCCGGGAGCAAATGAATCGCGCTGCTGCACACGAAAAATAACAAGCTGCGTTGGTCAATTCATCGAATGTCGGTCAGACCTGCCACCAGAGAGGGCATGGACTGGAGTTTGGGCCGGGGTGGAACTGGGGCCTGAAGCAAGGTTAGATCAACTGCCCGGGGGTCAAGTAGTGGGGCCACCATCAAAGTTTCCTGGCACCCTGGCATTTGGTTCGGCATTGTTCGCAGGCAAAATGGGAAGCTGTGTTTGCTCTGTTTGAATTAAAAGAAATTAGTTTAGTTATGCCAACGTCCCAGGTCGGGCTATTGAGTTATCAGTCTTGTGCGAATGACCAACTGACAATTTGAGGCCCGGAGGAATAAATTGCATTTATTATGCAAGTTATTTCGTTCCAATTTGTGTGTGGATGTGTTTAAGTGGTAAATTTTTCATAGAATTGCGAAAATTTGTGTTTTGCTCTGATGATATTGGTTAACCATTATTATGTGGCTGGAGTATGCCATTTTCATTTTATTGCCGGTCTTGCCAACAGTTCAACTCTCTGACTCTTTGGCGACTATTTTTCATTTCTTTTTAATACATTTAGGCTCGTGGGGAATGTGCTCCAATTGTGATTGGATTTTAGCCATCAAAATGTAAAATAAATAAATAAAAACACGAGGAATACATTATTTTCACGTACTATAAAGTTCAGGGGTTATTTCATAACAATTTAAAAACAGCTGCATATTTTGTAGCTCCGAAAAACCGCAAGGGTATTCTTCGTCAAATGTCTTGACACTTCTGTTCACCTCCCATTGCTAATGGTCGAACCATATATGGCTAATAATGATGGATCCAGCGAAATTTATAGTGGAAATATGTGGCTCTAGTGCGATATTTAAGCGCGCCTATCAATCCCGAACACAATAAATCTTCGTCACGGTCCAAATTGACATTTTACAGCTAAAAACCCAGAAACCAAAGCCGTGTAAAGGACAACATAGGTTCCACCGACCGTGCTCCGCCTGCTTTGTGTCGCCGCTTCCATAGCCACTGATATTGTTGTCAACAATGATGGCCCAAAGCATCAGCCACATGCGTTGCGGCAACAGCTCATCCTTCCATAAAGCACCAGAACACACATGCCAGCCAAAAGCCAAACTTTTATTGCCAGGGCTCCACAGAGCAACAGCGAGGATAGTGGCAGCGGCAACAGCAGCAGCAAAAATTTAATATCCTATGCAGGACCTGTGGATTGGGGGCGTGGTCCTAATAGAGTTAAACCGCTGCCGCTGACGATCAGAACTCATCGCATTACCCTTTGTCCTTGTGACGGTTACTCGCCCAAAATAATATCGCATGGGCGCCCCCAAAAGCACACTGTGAAAAAAATACAAAGCTGAATGATTATTGGGGCCAAACATTAGCTAAGATCTTGCGGCTATGGGCTTTTTGATAGCTAAGTTAAAAATAATAAATTTTATTTTGTAAATTATTTTAAATTTCTATAAAGAATATATATCACGGAAATCTTAGTTTCTTAATTAATGACGTTCGCCTAGATGGCTTAGACATGGCTAGTATTTCAAAAATATTAACAGAAAAAAAGCTGTTCATTGATATTAGTTTTCGTCTTTTCTATCTCGACCTGTTTACGAAATCCAAAGCTAACATATGGAAGCTATACAAATTCAAGTAATAATATTCCTGTGCTGGGTAATAAGTAAAAATATTTTAATGTGGGGGTCATTCTGTCGACCTTATTTTGCAGTTTGTGACTTTGAAAGCCTCACCGGATGATGATGCGCTCAAGGAGCACAATCGGCTGAGGAAATTACACGGGGCTCCTCCCCTCACATTGTCTTGGTCACTAAGTTGGGAAGCCAGTGCACGTGCTGAGGTACGTTCGATTGTTGTTGAAATAATTTTGGATTACCCCTTGGATAACCTTCGCTCCACACAGTTTTTGGCGGAGAAAAAGTATTTATACCTTTCAGATACCAAGGGTAAATATGGCGAAAACCTATGCTTCCGCCTTGATGACCCTGAAAAATGCACTCAATATTGGTATAACAAAATCAAGAACTACGACTTTAATAACCCAGGATTTTCAATCACAACTGCAGAGTTCACACAATTGGTTTGGGCCGCGTCAACTGAATTGGGTTGGGGGCAAGCCCAGGCTAACAACTCGTTTTACTACGTCGTGGCGAGGTACACCCCAAGCGGAAACGTGGGCTCCTACGTTAGAAACGTTCCCAGGCTTCTATCGTTAGTTGTATCCCCAACTTCTTGAGACAATTTAAAATTTTTTGTTGATTTCAGGGATCGAAACCCCACAAGTGATTCTGCAACTGGCAGGATTGCTGTTAAGGCAATGACTATTTCCATTTCTTTGGGACTGCTCAAATTAATATATTGAAGCGACTGAGGGCCGATTTTTTAATGTAAGGTTAATTTTGTCACTAAGGTAAATGTTTCGAAATGTCAGTGTCACGTTTATTTTTATCTGACTGAAAACTCTAGCTAACATGATTTGTTATGTTAAAAATATGTCAGTCAGAGGAACTTAAAAGTCATATTGGGGGTCTACATTTTTCAGAAACAATAATTTGCATTCATGGCATAAGTTAATCTGACGTTGAAAAATCGATGATTCAGTTATCCACTTTATTTTTTAAGAATGTTCTTTTTTCTCGGTGTAATTTGGAAATAGTTTTTTCACGCAGTTCCCTAATGTGCAAGGCATTAAGCCTCCAACCAGCTGTCATCGCCATACACAAATTGCCACGATTAGGGGCAGCTCAAACGATCCGCTCACAGGGAGTTGCCTTTGCATTTTAAAAATGTTAAACAATGTTAGGTTTAGAAAGGCTTTTATCACTTAGATTCAGCTTCATCTTGATTGTTAATAAAGTAGATAGTGCTAATAATTCAAATAAAATTAATTTGGAAATTTAATTTTTACAAGAAGTTTCCCCAACTGTGCTTTGGAAGCTTGTGGCACTGATGGCCTTGTAAGACTATTGGGTTAATTTGAAATCGTACGATAAGGATATTCAATTTTTTCCCGGATTGCCCTAGTTGTTTGCTGGCCTTTTCCTTCTTTACTACTTATATTATCTCTTTTTTTGGCAATCAGCATCAGCCCAGGGAATTCCCCATTGGCCATGCCGGTGTCAACAAAAAGGCAGCGAAGAGCCTGATTCAGATTCGGATTCAGTGATTCCGCCGCGTTCGTGGAATTGCAATTTAACATTTTACCGTTGTTTCCCCAACATATCTGCTCCCAAGTGGAAGTCGAGCAGCTGCCGGGAGCGCATTAAATCCTTAAGCACACATTATTATTCAATCAGATATGGAGAAGAATGCCTTTTTTGGCCTGGCTCCGCTTCCTGGCTGGCTGTGTCGTGCGTGGGCACCTAATGACATTCAAATTGCTTCCATCTCCGGTCGCTTTCAATTGAAACACCTTCAACAAAAATTAATGGAATTATAGATCACAACGTCCAGGGGGAGTCTGGATCCCCAGACACCTGCCAGAGTTGAAATAAAGAAAAAGCTTAGTGTAAGGAAATCAACAATCAGAGAGAGTCTAAATCTAAATTAAATTTTTATATAAAAACCATGTGAGAATTAATCATATATATTTCTAAAAATTATGCTTTAATTTAATTAAATAAATACTGAGTGAGATGTTTCGCCTTGTTAGGTGCCCTACGACAGTAAAATAAGTACTGAAAATTGTTAATAACTTTATTTTGATGCTCCTAGAAAGTAATTTATTTGAAGCACTCGCACCATTTATCCATCGTCACTTCATTGGAGCTTCAGTTCGCGAACGGGACGAGTTTGTCAACTATTTACAACTTGAACTTGGTCGTTAAATTTATGTGACTCGTAAACGCCGAAAGTTGGGGCGACGCAGTGACAAAATGTTGTGAAATCAAATTTACACACAAACCATCCCTAATGACCTAGCCCGCAAACAGAACGGATGCGCGAAGGCGCTCCTCCGGAAAAGGACGAATTCAGAACAAGAAGAGCATGACTGGCTGGCAGGACTTCATTTCGCCCCAGACTTGAAATTGTTTAATTTTGCCCGCGCTTAATTATCTGCAGTGTGCCGGGTGCTTAAATTATAATGGCGCTGACCTAATTGGGTAATAATTAAAATTAAGTGCATGCTAAATTGTTATTAATTATAAAGTGCACGCGAAGATGCCACCAACTTCCATCAATCGCGTGCAGAGGGATACTAAAAGGGGGAATCGAGGGCAGACAATAGTTTGTTGCAAGTGTCGCCAAGTGGAAAGCTGCACGCTGTAAGTAACAGTTCAAAGCAGACAATTTCATTGTCACTCTGCAATCAATAGTCTATCCTTTATACAAACTATTTACTAAAGCATTAAGCAGAATAAAAAGGCATTTACAGCGGCATTTATGCTTTATATTAATCTATGATCAAAGATTTTATTAAGATTTTATTTCGTGGACGATTAAATTGAATGGTCTTTATACGAATGGCCAAAATGACTAATGGCTGTGCACAGAAATTAAATGCGGCAACGAGTCTCAACTAATGCAATACCAACCTCACGCAGATAGAGAGACTCCGGCTGTTGCTGTGACACATTTCAATATAAATTATTGTCAATGGGAGTGCATAAAATGTTGCATGTAGCTGGTACATAAAAACACCAAACAACAAATGAAGGAGCCGGCGGCAAAGGCAAACACAGAACGAAAAACGCAACCAAACACGTTATTCATCGTTAAAGCAACTGCAGGCTGGAGCGATGACGACAGCGAAGGACGTCGAGATGGATGTACGGGGCGTATGCGCAATGCGATATGCAACAAATTGCTAAACAAATCAAATTTATAGCCAAAGCTGCGCACACAACACAGTTTGCGCTACACAAAAAGAAAAATCACAGTACTTTTTGCTTAGAGAATTAAATATTTGGTACTTTATTTAGTTATTTTAAAATGTGTATATAACTAATAAATACAATAGATAATAAAGATTATAAAAATGATAACTTGAAAAATTATTTTTCTTATATTTTACCAACGAAAGAGAGATTATTTTGATTTTAAATAATTAAATGTTTAAAGTATTTCTTTACATGTACCTATGTACAATTGTACGCATGCAAAGCGTCGCCGAGATAGCAGAAATTAATATGAGAGTCCGCGGCGCTTGTTCGGTTATCAGCATTGGTATAGCTTCATTTGGACCCGGTCCGGTCCGACGGCCCTTCGTGTTGGTTTGTCTATTTTTCCAGCTCCCCGTTTCATTCCTTCGCTTTAACTGCATTTTTACACACGCACACAGGCGCAGCCTGAATGCATAACAACATGGCGGTCTCTCCGACCGGAAGTCCGACTTGTGCGGCGTAAAATTTATGCCGGACTGAGGCTTCGCACTTGCAGTTGCCATAGCAGCTGCAGCTGCAGTTCCAGTGGTTGCTGCGGATTCCTTTCAGGCTGAAGCTCCTGTTTCCTCCGGCACAATGGGTTAAATGAGCTGGACAAGAACCAAACAGACGGATCATAAGGCCATTGAAACTTTCGTTTTTCAAGGAAATTTTCTAAAGACTTTATAGAAAAAAGTATATTTTTAGCAATAATTTGTATATATTATTTTTTCTAATATTTCGCAGTAAATTTAATCAGTGATAAACACTTTAATTGATTACCGAGATGCTAATAATAGTTTTTAAATTTTCTTTAAATAATTTAAATTAAAATAATCATTAATTTGATTGAGTTGATTGACTTGCAACTATTTATATTACTATTTGACATACTATTATTCATACTTAAGGATTCCTTTGACAAAGTCTTGTTTATTTTACCTATCTGACATTGAATTTAATTAAAATTGATTAATATTATGTTATTTATTAATAAATTTATGTTTAACTATAATACATATAGACATTCTTCTGACAGAGTTTTGCCCATTGTCCCCATTTGAGCGATTATCATAGCTGTTGATTTTTATTTTCTCAATTAGGAAGTTGTTTTTATTATTGTTGTTCGCTGCATACATCTAGACAAACTAAACACTGGGATATAGGGGCAAAAATGGAGGCAAAGCAGACACTTATTCATCAGGCGGAAGTTTGCTGGCTGCTCGCTTTGTTGCTGCCGCCGTTGCTGTTGTTGCTGTTGTTGCCTGGCAGACTTGTTAGTTGTTCGTGGGTGTTTGCCGCTCATGCAAATTGCATAAGTAACGAATGCAAAAAGAAATGCTGGGTGAACGGGGCGAAGGCGAAAAAGATGGCAAGGCAAAAAAGCAGAAAGTAAAAACCAACAAGGAAAATAGTGGCAAACAAAGTTGCTCTCGCCAAACTCCCCCGTACACTCGTATATTTTTTGAATTTATATTTAACCGTATTACAAGGCAACGGGCTACCATACCCCATCCACACAACATTTTTATTCCCATTTCCACATACAAAAAAAGTTGTATAGTTTTACTTTTTATTTCTAGAAAATCTAAAGAAGTTAATGTTCAGAAGCAACATTAACAATAATGACTAGTAGTTTAGTGAAGTCAATCGATTTTAGTTCGAAAATTCTACTCATTCTATTGAGTTGTTATTAATAATCTTTAAATAATAAATAAATTATTTGTTGAATTGAAATTGTATTGGGATCTTAATAATTTCCTATTAGAACCCATATTTTTCCTTTGTGTCTAAAGCCAGCCAACGGAATCGGAAGTTATAGTTATGCCGCTTGCGCGAACGCATTCTGGAAATATATATTTGCCAGGAACAACAGCAACAAAAGTTTATTTAAAACTTTTGCGGTTAAGCTTGTTACTTGCCAGCTACTTTTGCAAAACCCCCATCCCCCACCGGTTTCGCCCTCAAAATGCTAACTCGTTTAGCTCAAGAGTTCGGTCCTACAAAATATTTAAGCTGCATTCTTGCAGAAGCTAAGCCATAAACATTTTCGAGCAGCACGTGTAGCCCATCGGTGGTCATAAAAATTATACAGACTTTGCCATTAATGTCGAGAGCTGTTCGGCCCCAGACGCCGCTCAATCTCGTCTTAATCAGCCGGCAGATTAACCAACTTTATACAGCTGCTTAAATTTTCAGCATTCTATTTGCTAGCACTGGTGTTGGCATCATAAAAATTTTCAATTTCATTTGTCTGACACAAAGAGCAGGAGTAGCACGATGTTGGGGGGATGGGGTCTTGTGATGAAGATGGGGTTGGGGTTGGGGAAGGTGGTTCGCGGAGAAATATCAAGGAGCAGTGGCAAGTGCAGGATGCTGCTGGCATATCGATGACGGCCACCTCTTCCCCAGAAATAGAGGATGCTCCTGCAGCAAGGCGGACAAGAAGGACTCGGGCCGGGCCAATAAAAGTGTCGAAGGCTGCCTGACAAAGCGCCAGCCTGCTTTGTATTTATGATGAGCCATCCGTGCCAAAGTCCCTCGTTCTGCCAATCCCGTGCCTCCTGCGGGTCACACAGTGCCGTCCTGTCCAAGTCCTGCACCTCTTTCTCCTTTTTACCGCCAACGACAGGCTTGCCAGGCTCTACGGTGCTGCAACCCAGCTAAATTCAGATATTTTTAATGTACACAAAGAAATTATTCTGAAGGTTTATAATAAACGAAACTTTAAACTTGCATTACAAGTTAGAAATTATTTTCCATAAAAACTATAATTCCCCAGGTAGTACATATAATTTTTTTGAATAGTAGAAAAAAAAATATTCCTTTTAACCTCTTTAAAAATAGATATAGAAATAGCTATTCTATTCGCTTCCGGTTAGCTCCTTTTGGTAACAGACAGCTGGCAGCACTGCGGCTCAAGGCATGTCCTGCCGTTAGAGTTCGTGCGGGTCACAGTGGGATGCCTGCCATGCGAATTGGGAGCAGCAGAGCTCTGGGCAGCTCCATTGATGGAATTCCAATAAATCCTCCTCTCAGCTGGCTCCCGTTTTCCCCTAGTGTGTGCGAGTGTTAACCGCTGCAGCACGGGGAGCATCAGAAGCAGGCAAAGGAGCAGTCGCTTTTAGTGCCATATTTTAGTTGGGCATTTGAATTTTGAGCTTCTGTGGGCCGGCGTCTCTTCCTCTTGCCCATCTCCATGGGAAATAAATTATGGCTTAATTTAATTTGAGGTGCCTTCCCGGTCACCGCCTGCAACTGTGGCGGAATCTGTCTGTGGTTGCTGGATTTATATGCATGCGAGTGCGGAGGCCTTAGATTAGTTGCCAATTCGCTTCGGTTTCCTGGTGATACATGGCCAAAGACGATGGCCACAAAAATGTCCCTCAGTTTGGCTACCCGTAGTTCTGGAGAGCAAGATGATCGAACCAAGAATGATTCGAAACTTTAAAATCGAAATATTTTTATTAATATTGAGCAAATGATTTTTAGATACTATGCTTACAGCATCTTTCGTATTAAATTCTGTTTTAAATTATCGTTTCCTATCTTCCCATACATATGAGTAAAGTTAAAGTCCTTTAATATAACAAAACGATTCAGTTTCTTTTGGAACCGAACTTAAAATCAGGTCAGATCGGATCAATGGCAGCATCCTTCGTTTGCCTGCACCACTGTTCAGTTCTTTCCTTAAGCCAGGGCAATAATTAATGTGGTGCTTGTTCAATATATGTAAGCGAAGCAGAAAAGTAATCCGAAAATAAAGATATGAAAGAGAAAGTTGAAAGTTGAGCAGCGGCAGCAACAAACAAGCAAACAACGCATCAACGCAAACAGCATGAAAAGCGTGAGGGGTGAAAAAGTTTTTCGGGTGAGATTTTCTCATTAAGCGCAATGCAGTTGGCCACTCCCCCGAAAGTCACTACCCAGGAACCCGGAAGCCTCCGCTCAACCCCTTCATCTCCCCCGGCCCTGCTGGCTAACCGGAAATGCATCAGTGTCAGTTTCGTTCGCTGGCTGCGCAATTTCGTTAAGAAGTGCGCAAAGTTGTTAAATTTTACGATTTAATTGCGAAACTATTAAAAATTACGTCGCCTTTCGCTGGGCGCGAGTTGCAGTTGCTGTCAGTGTTGTTGGTGTTGCTACTGCAGTTCCTGATTTTCCTGTTGCAGTTGGTTTTGGTGTTGTTGCTGGTGTGTCTGCCACAAGCAGCAGCGCCGCAAAGTTTTAAGTATCAAAATGGAGCGCTTAATGATGCCTCCACAAATGCACCGAACGAAATTTGAGAAAATAAAAGGGAATTTTACTACAATATTTTAAACGTATAATAAAAATAGTAATTAATTTAATACAAAAAATATATCAATTGTTGAAGCTCAATATCAAACACTTAAACTTTTTCTAATTGTTTTAATGTGTTGACGAATCAAATTTTAAAATTACATTATATATATTATTTTAAAGAGAGGTATCTTGTGGATATATTTGAATATCTATAACAATAAGTATATGATTATTCCTCTCTGTGCAATGACACAAAGACAGACTTGGCGTATCTACTTTTGCACATTTGCGAAATATGCTGCCTACCCCATTTTTCCCAAACCCATTTTCCTTGTCAATTTTTCCACACTCTGTGACCCCTCGTAAATATAATTTGAGCAAAAGAGTTTATTAAAGTCGGAATTGATAGGGGGAGACATTCTTGAAGCCCCTGCCAGCCACTCGCGTAATAAAATGACAAAATGAAATGGTTAAATTAATGTGCAGCGTAATCAACGTTTGCCTGCTAACGAGAACATGAGGCAAAAGTTGAAATCTCTGGCCCGGCAATCAAGACAAATTAACTTAATTACTCCAAACTGACTGCGAGACGGGAAAATGTTCCCTTTTCCTCCCATGAAGCCCCAATCCTTGAGTCGCCTAGCACCCACGCAAAGGTGAAAGTTTCATATGGCACTTTGGTAGAAGGAGCGGCTGCCGTGGGAAAATGGGAATGAAATTATACAAATGATTTAAGCAGAATATTTCTATAAAATTGTTGGCAGCTAGTGCTAATTCCATTGCAATCGTATTTTCCAGCGAAGTTTGCAATCCTCAAAGGGAAGTTGTGCCTTAGGAAGCGCTTAGCTTTTGTGATATTATTATTATTTGCTTTCATTACTATTCAATTATTTTAATGGCGCTAACTGGGAAAAATTATATGGAAATATAATAAATCTCTATTAGCTTTAATAAATGTTTACTTTAGATTATTTTCTATTTTTCACAGACAATTATTTTTGAAAACGTTTCAGGAAAGAGTGCCATATACTCGGACCACAGCGCGTTGAATGTTTTCTGCAAACCAGTTTGTTTCAAAAATGTAATCGCCTTCGGGAACTGGTAGGACAGCGGTTACCTGGTTATTTACAAATGGCGTTGAAAGTTTTTCCACAACTAAATCGTGCTGAAAGGAGAACGATTTTACTTATAAAAAAATTTGAACTACAAAAATTACTTACATTATACGGACATGTGTGATTCATATTCGAATATGTCTTGAACAGACTATATAAGTATAAAAAGACAGGATTTGACTTTGGATTTCTAAGAAACTGGCAGGCATCCACGGTGACATTGTACAAAAACGGTCTATAGCCATTAAATCTCTTCAAAACAGCAATGTTCACCTGAAAATATATATGTACTAATACGTTTTATTCAAATTGTAACCGTTTCTATAGCTCTTACCTTTATTTTGGAAATTGGAAGCTTATGTAGTTTTACTTTCAGGGATAGATATTTGAAACTGCGATTGACTGCCTTAAGATGGCAATAATCAAAACTGCTAAAGTTTAGATCCAAAGATGTGCATTTGATGTTTGTAAACTCAACTTTTGGAGAAACCTTGTATATATTTTTATTACATAGTAGGAATACAAATAACATGAATTGAATAAACTTACTCCTCTCACTGTGTAAAAGATCAAACAAATTTTGAAAAGCAGAATGCTCATGGAATGCATTTTGAATATGGATGAAGAAAATCAAATAAAATAAATGTACTGTGGCAAATCGAAATATTTAATGCTAACATTTTAATGACTTAATTTTACCTGAATAAATTGCAGCAATTATTCAGTTGTAATTTCTTTGTTACGCCTTTCCCAAAAGTTGAAGGTCGCGTGGTGGGAATGACTATATTTAAAATAAAGAGCACCAAGATCAAATCTCGGCTCAATTATTTCCCATTTCCATCCACATATCACACGCACACAAACAGGCACTCACATTAATCCTCTTAATTTGCTTGTACTAATGTTTATTTAAAATATTTCAATAGATTGCAATTGGTATAAAAACCCCCCGACTGCGGTTAAATTGTATTGCATGGTAGATAAACAATAATTACGCACATTTAAACACACGCAAATTAACTCGGCCGCTCCTCTCTTTCTCTGTCCAGCTGGTGTGTATGGCTGCGTGTTCAGCTGCTGTCGGTTGGTTGGATGCTCGGTTGCCCAGTGTGTTGGCCAGGCGGTTGCCCAGTTGAACTGTTCTGGTCATTACAGATTTATCGCAACATAATGTAGGTGTGCACGATTTATGCACAGTTTGCTGTGAGCGACAACAGTAACGATGCCAACAAATCACAGTCGGCAGCAACAACAACAATAATGATGATATGGCATCAAGAAGCGCAG
Source organism: Drosophila mayri (assembly GCA_008042485.1). Classification (NCBI taxonomy): domain Eukaryota; kingdom Metazoa; phylum Arthropoda; class Insecta; order Diptera; family Drosophilidae; genus Drosophila; species Drosophila mayri. Next base: position 146,475 of record VNJN01010202.1, on the reverse strand, counting down.
CAGCCACAGCAACAACAGGATCGACCCAGTAGCCGCCGGCCATCAAGCGGCAACAATGCCAGACCACTGGGGGCTCTGCATCCTCCGCACGTGTGGGTGCTGATTACCACCCCCAACACACTGAAAGAATAAAATAAAATAAAAACATTTTCATTCAAATTATATATTTATATACTAGATCTCACTGTCTCATTTGGTTTTTGATTTAATAAGTAAAAAAGATTAATCAATTATTTTTCAGTGTAATATGTAGGACACTTTGGAGCTATCTGTTCCGGACTTTGGCTGAGTCCTGATTCTCGCAGCGAGTCCTGTGTTATATGAAACGTATCGCTTAATGTGTGGCAGTCAGTTGTGCTGGAGTTGTGCCCAAGTGCTGAGGTTAGCCTGAAGCGGAAACGGAAACGCACCACAAATCGTGGCCTAATGATCGGGCTTTTATTTAATTAATTGTTGATAACAGTTTCATGCCCAGCGGAAATGCGTCACCGAGTAGCCGTCACAACCCTTGACCGACTAAACCTCAACTGGTGGCATCCGTGTCCTTCGCTCTTCAGCTGCCTTAAAGGCTTCCCACGCACTGACGGGTGCGAATATTCCCGCCCAAATTGATCACAAGGCTATTAATGATTCTGAGATTTTTGTTTGCCCGATTCCTCGGCAATTTCTCGCCACATGCGATTCAATATGGCCAGGCCGGGTCAGGCCAGAGTCCTGCGCATGCCACACAATGGGATAATTAAAATGCTGGTCTGCGGTACAAAGGGGTCCTCGGAATGCATGCTTAACCCCATGTGACGACCTGGAGATGGAGACCTGGCCAATGGCCATGGTGTCCCACTGTCATTACAATGCAATTATCAGTTACAATAAAAACGGCCACAACTCAAAAATTTAATTGAAGCCAAAGCACGGGGGCGTAATTGTTAACTTTCATTACGTAATATCCGGGCCTGGACCCCGACTCGTTGCCGGACATGGTCTCGGACATATCCTTGACTCTCTGGGGGATTGCGGGTTGGCCGGCAGAGTGGCGGCAAAAAGCTGAAAAATTGCAATGCTTTCATTACGCATCCCATTGCATATTTGCGCGGATCCCCGGTGCTCTTTATCTCCGTTCTTACCCGTCCTACTGACCGGGCAATTACGCCAGCACGCATATATCAATTAATTACTTTTATGATTCCATAAAATCGAATCGGACCAGCCAGCAACCCACCGTTTTCAGCCCCCTCCACCGATCCGGCCCACTTGACCCAGCCGGCGTAATGACAGATGCAAATATTTGGCCGCTCTCCGGCAGGGATTGCGGATCGATAAATTGGCCAAAGTCAAAAGTCAGCCAGGTGCACAAGGTACGAGTATAAATGGGCTCTGGATGGAATGGAAAATAATTGGCAAATCAAACATATATATTTTCTACTTTTAAAATTGTAAAGAACAAATATGTTGAATTTATGCTATCAAAATATTATCCCCTCCTTCTTGACTAAATTCGTAAAGCTTTGCAGATTTATTTGTATGCAAAGCGACATCAGACTTTAATGTGAAAATGTATTTTTGCATAAATACTTAATGAAAGTAAAAGTTGGGTTTGAGAGCGGTATGGGGAAAAGTCCTTTTAGGCAAAGCCGAATTCGAGTTTAATATTTTCAATTAAAAATACAAAACTGGTGGACTGAAAACTCAGTATCTCCCTCCCAATTGCAGGGCTTTTTATAATTTCACCTAGATTTCATAATCACTTCCATGCAGTTCACTTTATTCGCAGTTGGGGGAAACTCCTCTACTCAGATGTATGTATACATTCGGTCCATGAATATTTATACTACTGGGAGCTTTCACTTGAGACTCGGTCAAAGGAACTCTCATTTTAATGTATTCCCTCGCACGACTTTCATTTGTTTTCACTTTCATTTCCATCATGGGAAAGCTGGTGGAAAATATCATGCGCTCCCCTTGTTGCAGGCCAAGTAGTGAATGGGCCAGGATTTCAAGGGATTTCTGTCGATTTTTCTTGGACCTTAGTGCAATTTCCTTGCACTTCCACAGCTGAACAGCTTGAGGAGCGACCCGTTTTGTTTGTTTGTTAGCTCGGAAAATTGAAGTGGCCTTCAGTGTCATTGGTGCATTGCCATTTGATATTTGATTTGATTTCATTTAGTGGCACAACAATCGAGTCTATTTTTTGTTAATTGAATTCAAGGAATTGACTTTCGAGTGCTTATAGAAATTGTCAATTTCTATTGAATTTCTACAGGGCAATTATTATTGGATTTACACCTAAGATGTGCTGAGGCCCTTGGACTTGACAAGGAATTTGTTTGCTTTTGCATTGAGACTTGTAATTATTTTTGTAATTCATCAGGGCAAACTGGTATTGTTCGGCATTGTTTGTGCTTCTCGGACATTGCTCAATTGAAATTTAATTAAAACGTAAGCCCTGAGCGGACACAGGCCTTTGTCCTTTGTCTGAAAATTGCGAATGCTTAAATAATAATTACCAGCAAATCAGGGAATCAAAACGTTTCTGAGTGTGTAAATCTTTATTTAATTGGAAACCTTTAAGGCTCCAACAGAAATAACATGTCCAATTAACAATGTGTTGATGGTTACGAATTCCTGGCGTGTGGGGAATCCCAGAATGTCCTGATCCCCCCGACTCATCTGCAGCATCCATCGACTATTGCGGCAGTGATTTCCTTGCGGCTTCGCCTCAGCTGAACCGTAATGAACAGCACGGAATAAATAAATATATAAATTCTTCAAGATTATAAATTTTATGCAGTTGTAAACAATTTCTGGCATGCGACCACAGGCCCGGGCCGAGAATCTCTGCCGGGGATTGGGGGAATAGTGTGGAAATGGGGGCGGATGTGCCACAGTTGCATAAAATTGCATACGGAAAACTGAGCCACCACAACTTCTGGGGCAACGTCGATGGCTGCGACGATGTTGCGGCTACGCAAGGGAGGAGTAGCTGCTGGAGCTGGTGGGCTGATACGTTGGGAGCGGCAGCAAATGGCGGAGTGGGCTGTGTGCATCCTTGGCGGACATTTCGGTTGCGAGGCACGTTTTAAAGGCTTGATTTATGCGCACTAACTTGGATTTTACAGCCCCCCTCTCGCAGTACGCCGTCCGCCTCTGAACTCGTTTCATCTGCGGCGGCTGCCACTTTTCTCTCTGTGTGTTCCTTTGCCTTCTTTTTTTGTGTCGCAGGGAAAGGATTATTTAGAGTCAGCAGCGGCTTGCAAGCGTCTCAGCGATAAGAACGCAGGACGAACGACAATAGCCAGGACTTTAGGGATGCGGTTGTGAATGGCAATGGGGATGAGGATGAGCTCGGAGATGACGATGGCCGTCTGATGACGACAAAAGCGCTGCGATCAACGCAGCAAGAGCAGCTTGCCCCATGGGAGGGGATGCTGATGAAAATGAGGGTATGAAGAAAAAGAAGCCCTGACCACAACGACATACCAAAGCTCAGACAAGAATAAAAAATAAAATAAAAGGGATCTGGATTTATTGAAATAGAAAAAAACATGCTCAATACAAATTGGCAAATCAACCAGCACACAAAACTTCTGATAAATTTTATTCTTTGAATCAGAAAAGAAAATATCTAAAATCAATTTTAATGGAAGTAGACTATAAATAAAAAAAATAATAATAAGAGTACGTTTAGTAAATGTTAATAGTAAACATAGAAAAAGAAAATTAATAAAAGAGTTAGTTAGTAAATAATTAGCTCGTTCAAATATCCTTTCTCTCACATACAGCTCTTTATATATTAAGAGTTTCCTATTTTCTTACATTTTCAGCCACTGTGCCACATAAGACAGGAAGCTGCAACTGTGTGTGCAGTCGGCTGCTTTGCTATTTTCCCCCATAAAATATCAGCCACTTGCCCACAGATAAAGCTGTCCGCCCAACCGAATGGCTAGCCGGACGGGAAACCGGATCCCACCAAGACCGCTCCTCCAACTCCCACGAAATGTGGTTAAGACGACATCATAAAGTGCACCTCGACGACAACCGAAAACCCAGCAACAGAACGCAATTGTGAATCGGGAGACAGTGCGTTGCCCTTATAAATTTCGGCATTTAATGTGCACCTCGGCAGCGTTCACTGCGATAAATAATTCCGGTAACATTCCTTGGCCCGTGCGTGTGACTGTCCTGCGAGTGTGAGTGTGGGATCCAAATGCCAAATGAACATCCGTTTTGCTCAGCTAGATTTTCGCCATTGTTGGCAACATTTCCAGCAGCTCTTGTGGGGATGAGCACGTCCCAGAAAAGCTGCTAACCAAATTCCGAACAGACTCATAGTTGCATAAGAATGAGTTACCACATGGAGCTCAACAAGCAGTGAAAAATTTGCAACCTGTATTTGGTTTGAAAAGTAAAATATGATATGTAATTTGGGATATATTAAGCACACCAATGCTTCTATTTAATTTATAAAAATATTAAAGATTAAACGAATAATAATTACCTATTTTCTTATACTGACATTAACAATGCTGTTTATTTATATTTTCCAACCAATTATCAACTTTATAACTATCCATTTTCTACTGGTAGATCACGAAGCAAGCTGACTTTTAAAAAGTCCATTAAATATGTTGCAAATGCGCTGTCCTTCTGCTTTTGCCACCATTTACTTTTGAAATTCTTTTTGCAAAACTGACAAAACTAAAATAGCTCAACGCCCAGATGAACCTGTCAGAGTCTCGCTGGCCAAAAGGGAAATTTCCCTTTCGGATACCGCCCCGGAGCGCTGTGCCCCAGCTCCTCGCTCGGACACTTCCTCTCTGTGCAAAATATGAAAATTAATTAAAACTTTGGCAAGACACGCACACGGTGGAAAAGTGGGGAGAACGAGAGAAAAACGAAACAAACAAACAAACAGACAAAGCCAAAAGACACAAGCGGAGTCGAGGGAAAAACGAAGAAAATTATGATGACCATGATGAAGCCAAAGGTGAGGAAATTGAGGGTGGTCCGGATTGGGACTGGCATCCAGGGGCTTTCCATTGGGGTCAGCGCGTGCGGCAGACGTTGCTGCCATTAATCCATCCTTCCACACACAGACAGACACAAGTTCATAACGCGAATATAAAAACGCTGCAGGATATCGCTACAACAGACAATTTCCGGGCAACTTAAACTTGAAGACGTCCCCCAGATCCCCCGACCATGCATCCGGTTTTGTTTGCCAAGTTTCTGCTTCGCTGAATTTCAATGCTCATGGTCAGAGCCAGAAACAGACCAGAATCGGCTCCAAAAGCAGCAGCAGCAGCAGCCTGCCTATGTACTACATATATTATATAACCATCCACCTCCGCCTCATCATCATTCTCCTCCAGGGACACTGTTGGAGTCTTCTCAAAAAAAATACAAAAAATAGGGAAGAAAAATTAAATTATTAAAACATCACCGGATGTCCATTGAGTAAAGAAGCAGAAGGCTCAAAGGAATCTGTCGCAGCTGCTAACGAAGTTGTCCAGCGGAATGGCACCGACTTGCCGAGTTGACTTCCCAAGTGGCCAAGTGGAAAAGCCGTGGAAAGGCGGTACAAGTGAAAATTGCTAGTCAGGCATAATTTCCGGTCTCGGGATAAGGATCGAACAATCGACTAGAGATCTGGGCAGGGTGATTTGAATAACATCTACACAATAGGAAATTACTTAACTGATCTTTCTAAATATTACATAGAAGCATTATATATTATTATTATTTTCTTGAAACCCTTTTTTTATAATTATTTTAAATAAAACATGAATATTAAAATTTTAAGTATTGAATATTGTAAGTATTGATTATTGCAGGGAAAATAAAATTATTTAAAAATTGTTAAAGATTCCTCTGCGTTCAAATTGCATAAAGTACATACAATACATAAAGTACAGTTGGGGGGTTAATTTGCATAACCTGCACCGGATGAAATATTTAAATAATTCATATGGCAGTGCAGCATTGATAGCGAACCAATAATAAATACGCAGAATGGGTAAACAGTTTGCTGAGGGGAAATGCAGCAGCCGCAACGACTTTTCGGCGGCAACAGATTGTTCCGGCGTTCATTGCAACCCCAGGCTTCCTTCCAGGTATGAGGTCAGATATGCCGAGCAAATATGCCATTGCAGATATATATATATATATGTTCCTTATCCTGCAACTTGGCGGTGGAAGAGAAAACACAGATGGGGCAAGCCCACACACTTAGCTCGATGGCAACCATTTTGCCTGGATTATGGCGTCCACAGATGGCACCCGTACAGTGTGGTATGGCTATTAGCGATGACATACCATTTTGTAGCAGCTCATGTATGCCTTATATGTTCAATTAATGTTAGGAACTTTGTCTGTATATATGATACCTTTAGGAAAACTCATTAATACTTCACAAAATCTGAAAACCGAAAATTGAATTGTACGTTTATATTACTTATTGTTTAAATTTCAGCCTAAGGGCTGCCCAAATAAGTATGATACGAAAATGCAAGTCTCGTCAATGGTATCAAACGGCATGTCCCTTGTTTACGTAACATTGCCACAAACACAGAGACATGTCGCACTCGAAGAACTGCCTTGCGAACACATTTCCCAGCTTTTCTTTGCGAGTTATGTAAACTTTGTTGCGAAAGACAAGGGCCGGGCCATGAGAACAAGTCTGGCCAAGTGAACAGGTAACTATTAAATAGCCTGTCATCCCGAACACACACACACATGACATAGTTGTGTGCATAAGCGGCAGGACATGTGTGAAGGAGAATCCCTTCGTTGGGCAGGAGTGCAATAAAGAAATGACAACGGCAGAAGAACAGTAAAAGCTCTTTGTATGCAAATGCAACTCATGTTGGATCTGGATCCACTTGCAAATATATCCTGCCGCAGCCCCACCTGCCCCCGCCTGCCAAACACTCCACCGCTCTTCCGATGCAGTTCTATGCTGATTTTTTCCCGCCACTCGAGTGCTCGAGGAGGCGAGCCAGACCACTCCAGCTGGATGACCACAGGAATTAAATGAAATCTTCTTTATGTTTTGCCCGAAGCCTACGGATAAGTGCCCTCGGGGCCCCCCAAAGTCTGTCCGTGTATGTGTGGGTATTGTTTGCTTGCTGATTTCCAGAATTTATTGTTATTTGTTTTATTTATAGTTTTCCTTCAATATTCGCGCTTAAAAGCCAATGTGGTGCGAAAAATACAATGAAATATAAGCAAAGTTTGGCTCAAAACAAAAAGTTTACAACGGCGTAAAAGGTATGCGAACGAGCAACGGCTTAAATGGTAATATTTTCTTGAAAGGGTATTTTGGTTTTATGCTTGGTAGCTTAAAAAAAATTATAAATAAATTCAATAATTATATATTTTTTTTGTGCTTTCCCAAACAAAGTGTTTAAGCTAGCCTCAGCCTCCTCACAAGGGGTCTTATTTAAATCTTTTAATATATCAATATATATTCACAATAATCAAAGTCCCAAAGAAAGAAATATTAATAATAAAAGTGTAGAAGGAATCCATCATCTAAATTATAATAAATACTTAAAAGATTTATTAGTTTTTCCATTAAAAATTACTCCTTTAAGGTAAAAAACTGTCGTAACTTTGCGCTTTCAAATTTAAAAATATATTTGTAGTTTTAAGAAAGATTTTAGCCCTGCCACCTGCCTTTTGGCAACACATACATACTTGGTAAGCACAAAGACACATATATATGCTGGTGTGTGTAACTATGTGTATGTGTGTGCGTTTGTCCTGGCACTTGGCCGCTCTTTATGGCTGATTTATGCGCTGCAAGTGCAGCGGCAAGCAAAAGTGCTGCCAGCTTCAAGGTACTCGCAAAAGTGGCGGGCCACTCCCCTTTTTTTTTGTGGCCGCAGCCTAAGTGGTTTATACTCGGCGAGATTTTACCCGAAATACCTATAAATTTTAACTCGTTCGTTGTCTAAGTGGGCAAATACACGTTCGCATTCTCATTCGCATCCGCATCTGCAGCCACATCCACATCGACATTTGGCATTTTCCCCCCACAGAACATCCTCCGCCCTGGCCCTTTGCTACAACTTGCAGCACTTGTGAAAAGTTGGCGAAATTGTTGTCTAAAAAGTTTCTCCTGCGGTTTTATGTTTTTTTTTTTTTCATTCTTTGCGTCTGGTTTTGCGTTAAGCTTAACGCACAAATTATTTGCTCAAGTTGGCCCCGCTGCACTTTTGGCCAACGCAAAGGGGGAAGAAATGAAAAGGCCAAAGGCCCAAGGTGTACTAAAATATTTAGGGGCAGACTCCCTTAAAAAACCAACCTTTTAAATGAATTGGGAATTGTGTTTAACCGAAAATGCTGGATTAATTTATGCGCCATCAAAAAGGGAATCTGCCGTCCCAGTGCGGTTAGGGTCGTAAAAGGAGGACTGGACTGGACTGGAAAAAAAAATGTTGGCCACATAATCCCTTGTAATTATGCCCAAATCGCTTAATTTTGCAAATCCACCGCGATAATTAACTAAAAGTGTCATTAAGTTTTAAGCAGAAATAAGCAACAATGTGCGACTCGAGTTGGGACTCGAACTCGGTGAAGGAAGGACTCGATGGCCGTGGCTATGGCGATGGCGATGGCAATGGCGTCGGCGACTTTGTCAACAATAACAAGCAACGTAATTACGCCGGATCCAAAAGACTGGACCCAAAGCCGGCGCGAAAACAAAAGCAGGCGACACTGGGACAGAAAGCGAAAGAGAAAGCAAAACATAAAGAGGATGTGGCAAAAGCCTCGAACAATGGGAAACGGCCACAAGGATGGTTGAGATGGAACCAGTAGCAATTCTATGAGGATGCGTCCCGACCTAGAATATCCTATATTTAAATTTAATTTTTAAATTTTGGTAACTATTTAATGCTTTTACAAATGACTTTTAGATATTCATTGTTGAGGTGATATCCGATTTATAAATGTATATAACTATAAATAACCCTAAGCAGTCTTTAAACATTTTACTAAAGAAAAAGCTTTCTAAATAAAGATCATATTTTTTTTTAATTATTGAGTATATTAAAAGATTGGTACTGTATTTTCAAAGCAATGCTAAACTCCCTGTAGGACTCCAACACACCCGTTAATTCTTTAAGTACCTGGTAAGGAAGAGACGGCGGGTCGGGACGACTTACACTAAACATCCATTTGGGTATTAGCCGGCGAAGCGGAAGCCGCACAAAGCGTGCCACCATTTGCGCCCAGCTGGGATGCACAGCCGAGTATCCGCAGGATGCAGGACACCGAATGGTGGACTCTGGATGCTGGACGTAGTGCAGGCGGAGTGGACCGATGACCACGCTAAGTGCAGGTTTACACAGGCCAATGATTGTGCGCCCGGCGATTTCGTCCGCGATCCTTATTATAGACCACGCTAATTCCCATTTGAGATTGTCGCCCCTGCTCGGTGGGAGTCTTTCTTTGTCCTCCTCCTACTGGCTGGAAAAGCGCAGTGGGAAAGCGTGGGACGGGAGGCTATTTCCACCCACGAGAAATAGAAGAAGCAAAAGCGGAAGCTGGGAACAGCCAAACAAGGAAGCGAAATGAGCGGGTGAAAAAATAGCTGGAATTGCCGTCTCTGTTTGTCGTCCTGCCGGATTTCTGCAACAGGACTCGAAAGGGGTTGCGGATGCAAACATGGGAAGCAATCAACTGGATTTTACAGGGCATTGAAAGACACACTACCCGAGGCACGTATCATCGAACCGACACAAGGCACATTGGCTAAAATAGACAGTCAACAGATGTGTAACTTGGGAAGAGGTGATGGTGGCTTATAAAATATGTTTCATTATTTAGTTTAGAGCAGCGCAAGTTGGTTAAAAGGAAATCAAAAAAATGCGTTGTTATAAAGCTAATTTGATTTTAAAATGTAAGAAATATATAATATATAATTAGTAACTACCAAAAGAGAGTGCATCTAAGAACTACATTAACCGACAAATAAAACTAACATTTAGTAAAGCATTTACGATTTTCCTCTCCCAAGGCCCAGCTTGCTCCATGGCCATGGATACTTTGCAGCACTTTCGGGACAGCTTAGGGAAGCCATTAAACTTACTTAAAGCATTTTCAAAAGCTAACAAACGTCAACGTCATTCGCAGCAGTCGGAGACCGACAGGAGTCCAAGAATCCAAGACTCCAAGTCCAAGTCGGAGCTGTCAGAGCGGAGCAACAGTGGCAAGGCAGTGCACGGCAAAAGGACTGTAAATAAGTAACAAGAATATCCAATTATTCCTTCACCACAGCCCACTGGCTGCTGGCAAAGTGGCTACAGCCCGGAGTGCTGGGAGCAGGATCAGCAGTACACAGGCCTGAGTACCGAGTGCCGAGGACATAAGTACATAAATGCCCCTGCCTTCAACGGGCAGTAACGATTAAAATGCTGGGGTCCTGGCCCAAAGGCTTTCATAAATTTGCACATAATAAAACGAAATCTTTGCCTAAACTTGGCCTATTAATGTTGGTACACCACACCACACACACACACACACATACGCTCACCAGCACTCACACATGTGGGATTATCCTGCGAGGGACAGAAAAGGGACACAGGCAGACAGACAAAGTTTATATTCAATTCCCAGGCTAAAATGCGAAAATGCCTAGAAATCCATTTACGTAAATTCTCTATTTAGCATGCATTCGGGGCATTTTCATTGTTTTTTATACTCTTTATTCGGCCTTTTCCCCCCACCGTCATCAAATTTCAAAGCCGGGCTGTAGTTTATTTTGATGGGTTTTCACTCTGGCACCCGGCTTGCTCCTTTGGCTGACCCATTTGTGTGTCCTGCGGCACTGTCTTCGGTTGCAGCCCCATCGCTTCCTTTTTTTTCGGCAGTGTGTGTTTGCCGAATATTATCGAATTTCGATTGTCTTAGGGGACCCGAGAGTTGGGGTCTTAGGGGAAGCCAGGGAAGTCAGGGAAGCCGAAGAAAAACGAAATTATGCGCATTGAGTTGTTGGCCATACCCAAAGCAAAGATGATGCTCACATATATAACTATATACACATATCCGTAGATATAAATATAGATATACGCTGCTCATGTGGGTGTTTGCAGATTTGTTTATAGCTTTGCATAAAAACAATGCCCCAACCTGAGTCCCCAGCCTCCGTTGCTTGTGGCTTTCGGAACGCAGTACGTACTGGAATCATATCAATATCAATATCAGCATGCGAAAGGCTAACAAATTTCCGGAAATTTATTTTTGCAGGATTAAAGTTTTACTTCCATGCAAGTCAAATCTGCTGCGAAGTGCTTCCTCCATTGGCTTTGGGGTCATTACTTGACTTCTTGTCCCAGAGTTTGCCAACAACTTGAAGTCAGCTTAAAACTTGAGAGCAGCCCCACACACACATTTATGGATAAGTGGTCGGTGTATGTGTGTGTGTGTGTGTGGGTTGGGAAGGAGTGTTTGCCACTGTAACTATGTCATTGCGGTTTCCTTAATTCATTTTGTTTGTAGGCGGCGCGACATTGTCACTGTCATCGTCATCCTCGTCGCCATCGTCATTGTCAGTGGAAACCGCAGTCCGCTGATTGCACAGACACAGCCAGGCGGGATACGACAAGAGAAAGAGATGAAAACAAAGCTAGAGGGGGACACACTTAAAAAAAAAAATTAAAAAAGGTCCAAGTAGATATTTTTGTAATTTATAATAAAAAGAAAATGATTATTTGGTAGCTGTTTACTCTCTTATTTTATTAATAACTTGGAACCAGACTAACATTAATAATAACTGTGATTCAACTGTGAAAAAACCATTAATTTAAAATTATAAAACCTTTTTTTAAGTGCACAAAGTGTAGAGCCCGTTGAGAAGCCTTCTACAGCTGTTGTTCCCGTCGTTGTTTTTAGTTGAATGGCAGCGCTAAGCGGATTAACGCTGTTATTTTAAGTTCAACAAACGAAACGAAGAATAAATTAATGAGTTTTCACTGTGGTCGAGCAGACGGCGTTCGGCCCACCAAATGGGTTTAACAGCAGAAAGCCAAAAGCCCTAACACACACACAGAGAGGGAGACAGTGAAAGGTCCTGGGAGGTCTGCTTTTTCGCCCAAAATGTGGGTCCAGCGACCGACCAAGTGCCAGCCATTAAGCGCACTTACCAAAAACTGTCTAAAAGATATATACGACTAAGTATTCCGTATTTATTTCTTAGTCCCGCGGGAAAGGAAAATGTTAAAAAAAAAATTAAATATAAATCACTATGAAAAATATTTAAATATCGCTAAATGCAACTAAAATAAATAAAGAGAATACCAAATATCCTTTTCCTATACACTTACGGGATTTTCTTGCCACCAAGTTATGTGTGGAAAAGGCTATATCCCGCTTATATTTGCAGTGGAATTTTTTAATTGTTGTACTCTTCGCATTGATTGTTGAATTGTGTATGGGTATGTATGTGCCGGACAGTGAAATTGTAATTAGTTCAAAATTTATGCGGACCCGCTTCCGCATTTTTCCCCATCGAGGATCACGTCCGTGCCGAATTTTATTTTTTATGTTCGCGCTGCTAGCCACGTTCAGGCAATTATTATTTGTGTGTATGGGTTTCTTTTTGTTTTCGTTCTATCTTGTTCCCTTTGCTTTTCCCTTCGCTTTATGAAAATTCTATGAATTTCCAATCCCAAATCGGATTATGGCATTAGTCGGACTCAGTGCGCTCAGAGAAAACCCCGCAATTGCAAGAGCAACCAAATAAAATAAAACTGAAGGTCGATGTAATACCAAATTGTGGTGGCAAAGCACCGACAATGACTCGAACTTTTATCATAATGATATGCAGTTAAGCCGGCAACGAAAAGATACACAAAGCCATTTTAACCCAGTTCGGTGTCAAGTTCGTGTCCGTAAAAATCGAGGAAGCGGGCGAAGGGTTGCATAATTAAGCTGCGATGCAATTAAGCTGTTTCCGACAAGCTGCCATCCAATAATTCTAGCCAGGACCAGACTGCCCTCCTTTGCAACCCCTCCGCGATTCCCGCTTACCGATGAAAGTGCTGCCAGGACTTGCATCCGCCAGTGCATCCGCTGCGAGCTTTGACGAGCACAGCCAAGCGGATAATGGAAAGCGCTTCAAGTCCTTATCCGCCTTTGATGGCTCCTGACTTTGAGCTGCGCCCGGCTCTTAGAGCCAACTTGCCCTGACATTTTCGTATCGCATTGCTGAATTTGCCACAAAATTGCTGGTAATTAGCAAAAGTTCTCAATGCCTTTGATTGATTGGAGAAGTCCTTGTCGGTTGACAAGCAAAATTGATAATTATGGGGTTAAATAGCGAGACTTGGGGTTAGGGAAAGAATTGTAAAAGTTTGTAAGTCAACGAGTTACAGTCTTTGTCAAATTGTATATAAATTATTTAGCTAGTTTTTGCTAAAGTTAATTAATAATAAACATTTAATTAAGTCTTTCAAAATCTATAAAGTTGGGGAAGTTATGCAATTATATATATTTCACCAACAGGTTGAAAGTTCAAGGCTCCAAAAACAAATTCAGTAAACCTTTACATTTCAAAGTGCTTCCCACGCTTCGAAGTTCCCCGAAAAAAACTTGAGCACAAAACACACATTTCCCTCTTCTGCCCTGGAGATAATTGACAAACGCTTTGCCCTTTAACCAGTTTTGTTTGTGTTTCCCTTCTCAATTTGCCACAAAGTAGTTGCCGCCACCCGGAAGAGGATACGGAGGGCAGCCTGGCAAGTGGGTGGCGAAATTTACTTTAACGAACTCAAATTCCGTGAAGCTTTTGAGTTGGCCAGAAATTAACTCACTCGCTTACACTGTCCACAGAAAGTCAAAGCTAAAAGCTGGTGCAGAGATGCAGCAAAAAAATGCCTCGCTTTGATTCCTTAGCCTCCTGGAATCTCCTCCTCCTGCGTCCCTTCCCTTCGATTCGTTTTTGTTTCTCCTGTTTTATCTTCATCTCCTTTCAGGGCATTCATTATGCCCCGCCCTTTGGCCCCTCGATTCGCCTTCATTTATCACAGTTTGTGCGCATTTGTCGAGCTGCCTTATCCCGAGTGGGTGACCCAGCATCCGCTGCCACTTTGACAGTCACGAGATCCCCGGGGAGAGGTCGGCCTGAGACACAACGGAGAATTTCCTGGGAACAGGAACCAGAACGAGAAGGGAAGCGGGAGCGGGAATGCGATGAGCCAAGTTGTCAAAGGGAACGCTTGGCGGAAAAATGTCTTTTAATTAGTGTTTAATTGAATTGCAAACTGGAATTTTAATCGAAAATTGCACAGTGCTCGGCTGTTCCGCCCCGTTTGCTACCAAAGTTTGCATTGTCCACTGAGCTAAATGGTCTGTTTGCTTAGCCAACTCGGTTTGTCTTGTCTTGGCCATTGATAGCCCAAAAGTCACTTGTCGCCATCGTCGAAGATTGTCAACGAACTGCTGTTGTTGAGTGAAAAAGGAGATTGTGCTTTCTCTTTAATGTGTCCTTGGAAAAGGATCCCAAGCTCTAAGTTTGTGGAATGTCGTAGAGATTTTCTTAAACATTCGAATACCTTTTAGATTCGAAATTAATTACGCCACTCTAAGGTTGAGCGGTGCTTTAAAATTGAGAGTTAATGGCTGGGCACCACATGACCAGCCGCCTTAATTGATTATAATTACATACATGTCCTAATGCAATTCATCAGACGCGCATTGTCCCCGGGTCCGCAGGCCTCCGATTCCGTTCTCAGGACCTCCGGCAGGTCGGCTTTGACGACAATAATGAGCATAATGATGCTGCCAGGCTGCAGGCCATGCGAACGGTATTGGAATGGCGCCATTAATGCCACAATAAAGACCGCAGCATGGATGCCGATGGCCCGGGGAGCTCTAACTCCGTCTCCGTCTGGAGGCTCTGGCTCAGGCTCACGTACAAATTGCATGATTACTATCAGGGATAATTAATGTTGATGCCAGCGAGACTCAAACATGTTGGCCAACGGCAGACTGCTCAACAAAGGGCCGGCTCAGGACTCGAGTCCCTGGGCCACATGCTGGCCAAGTGCGTTGATATGGGGATAGGAGCCTGGCAGTTGTCAACTGCAGCAAGTTGATCCTGTTAACCCATCTCCAACTTTAAACGAAACATTAAAACTTGCTCTAACTCGGCTTTGATGTCGAGAGCTGCTGCGAAGCGGGAAGAAGTGCATAAAACTAATGGAAGTAAAGCTCCCGCTGGCTGCCACATACATATGTAAATCAATTCGCATCACATAATGCCACTGCATAAATGCCAAATCATGGGAAATACGTGAGCTTAGCCATGTCCCAAATACAGGTAAATTCCAAATGAATCGGGCAAATTAACAGATATGACGGTGCCCGTTGGCGGAGGGAGGAATGCGAAAGAGCCGCACACAATTCTCAAATTGTTTGGCTTGAATGCCGCACCAAACCGTACGTAATGTAATCAAACGTATTGAAGTTAATGAGCTACTTAACCGACATCCACTTCCGACGCGGCACTGAATCCCATCCACAATGTGGATATGTGGTATGTGCGGCTGTCAGAGAGCGAATAATTACGGGATGCCTGGAATTGGGTCGAGGGCCCTACGCCGGCCACAAATGCCCGCAGCGAAGGTGTGCTTAGGATTTGATTAACCAGCATCACTTTTAACTAATTTAAACAAACAAACAATTTCAAAAGTCTTTCCATCTTGCAGAGTCCCCAATATAATACTATTTTCTTTTCTCAATAAATTCTGTAATAAAATTTTTTCTTTTATCAATGTTATTTTATGTAGTTTATTGAAGTCCAATATTTAGATAATTTGTATTCTTTTGCAGAATTTTGCGGGGGTTTCGGCACTATGTCCTTCTGAGATTTCATAAGTTTCGGTTTTAGGTTTCATTCTGATGTTTTCGGCCAGATATATCGGTGAAAAATATTTAGAAGGCTTGCTTTTTGTAAGTTCGATATAAAGCGATTCTCCTCCAATACAATTTGGTAGAAATAACTCTGAAGTCTGGATTAAAGAAAGATAAAACCGTGAAAGCATTAAGCAGTAATAATTTATTTAGAATAGTAAATTAATTGGGATAATATTTTAAAATAAATCAATACTAATGATTTTTAATGTAATTATAAATATATTTGTACATATATCTATTGAAAATTACGAGAGAATGTTTTTTAAGTTTTTCCTTTTTTTTTTGTTTTAGCTTTTAGTTATTTATAACGTAAGAGATATCTGTATTAAATGATATTTAGATCAAAACGTACAAATATTTAGTTGAATTCTATAACTTCAGTATGGAATCAAAGTTGACGACGTGAGCCATTAGATTCAAATCATACTTAGACGGAAATATCCAGCCTAAGAATTCAATTAAAACGGGTTGCTTGATCACAACCGTGGAATAGTCCTCGAATGAAATATGGCCATCCTTGTCCAAGTCAAACTTCTTCATGATAAATTCAATCATGTCCTAAAGAAAACTGGGATTTAAACTAAGTTTAAGTTCAAAATTGTATAGTATCTCTAACCGCCTTGAGCTCGTTTAGTTCATCTTCGTCTTCGCCTTCAAAGAACTTATCGCAGGCAACGCCAACTTGTTCGCGATCGATGACCCCGGTGCCTTTAGTGTCGTACACCTGTGAACACACCGTAGGGGATTCGTACAATGGTATCAAGACCATTTTCACTCACCTCGAAGGCAAATCGCATGCGCACATTGATGTCATCAGTTGTATAGAGATCAAAGAGCTGAACCCATGACTGGGGACTCACAAACGTGATGTCCTTTGAGAGGGCCAATAGACTACGCTCGATGATATGCATATCTGATATGCCAAAGATAACTAGGTATATCGTAAAGAACTGTCTCTTCTGCATCAATTTGGCCGAGGGTCCTTGCAACTTTACGAACTTGTAATAAACAAGTACCAAACAGGTGATATCCGCTAGGGACATGTTCGACATGGCTGCTATTTCCTTGATCAAGCTGCTATAACGAGCAGCAAAACGACTGTTCTCCATGTTGCTGAGGGTTAAATCCAGATTTTCCATTTTTATAATTCTGTTGTTCTTTTGTTTTTTTGTGTTTGGTTGGTTTTCGATATTCAATGTTTTAATGTGACTTTAACAGGGGGGGTTATTTGTATGTAACAATATAAGATGTTTCTCATAGCCTACTTTACTGGAATTGAAAATAGTTCATATATAGTTAACTCAATTAAAAAATTAATAATATTTACAAGATAATTTTAAATTTTCATTGTAGTTGTGGGAGTAAAAATTGCTTTAAGAGAAATCAAATTGTTCCAAATTCCCTTTGCCCGCAATTCATCTTGCTTAAGAAATTTCTGTCGTAAGTCTCTACCAAATACCGAATGCAAAATGTATCAATCAAAACTCTATACCAAAATCCAGCCCAACTCACTTGTAAATCCGCCAACACTTGGCGATGTCAACTTTGGAGACATTAAGGAGCGTGAATCCTTGCCGCTCCTTTCCTTATTTTTTCTTTGTTCCTTGCCTTACGTTTTATTGTTATTATGCCGTGTCGAGCGGTTGAGCCGCCTCCACATTTCTTTGGTATTTGGGGGGAGGCGTGGCATGTGTGTGTGGCATACAATTACACAAGCGAGGGAGTAGCAGGAGGAGATTCCGAACATTTGTTACCCAAACAAAATGGCTACACAGCCATTTCCGCCGAATTTCCACATGGAAGGCTTTACACCCATCTCCGCGCTTTTGTTTGGATTATTATATTCGCGTTTCTCATGCGCACAGCTTTCAGTTTGGGCCATTCATTCTGCCTGTTCTGCTCTCTGTTTCAGCCTTTGTGTGCACCCGGGTTTGCTTCAAATATTTATTCGAAATGGGGGACAGATGTAGTCCGTGTAGCGCTGCTGATGTATTTTTTATGTCGCGGCGTTGTTTTTATTGCTTTTAAATTGCGCTCGTTACATTCCCGATTCGTCTGGAGTCCCCGCTTTCGACTCACCCAATCTATTTGCAATTTGTCTCCTGTAGCTCGAATTTAAGTAGGCCTGTGCCCCACACGTTAATCACTTTCCGCACTTCGTGTGACGCAAAAAACACTCCTCACACACACTCAACACTCTCGCTACACAAGCACAGAAAGTTTTTATTAATAACAACCACACATTCCCTTAAATAAAATATAAAATACAAAAAAAATAAAAACACCAAAAGAACAATAAATAAAAATGTATAATATTTTGATTAAATAAGACATCGCCATAAACCCACAATGAATCGCATTGACCTTACCATGGACGACATGGCCAACACAAAATTCCTTACTATGTACGGCAGCCTGATCAAATCCTTGGCCAACTCCTCGGGCTTCACACACAACGAGGTGCTCAGCCTGCTGACGGTGTTCTACAAGTACGCCCTCAACAACAATGCCCGGGTGATGTCCACGCACCAGCTCTACAACTTATTCCTCGTCACCTTCAGGATCGTCGACGTGGCAATCATCGACAGAATTTCGATGAACATCACGCAGGACGGCCGCTTTGTTACGCCAGAGTCCTGGATGGGGCTGTTCTCCGTGTTTTTCGTCGGAAATTTGCAAGAACGAATGCAATTTGCATATAATGTGAGTGTCGTGCCACAGAGCAGATTTGTATTACCAATTTTTTGTATAATTAGGTGTATACTAGCGCTGGTACATTGCCATTAAATCGTGAAGTGGTTGGCTTGGCTATTGAAAAATTCTTCTACGGCGAGGACGACGACGAGGTCCTCGAGCTCAGAGCGGTGAGTAAGGTATAACTATAGGTGTAATCATATTGATTACTTTGTTTCCAAGCAGGATATGTGCGAGTTTTTATTTCGAAAATTCGACCAGGATAAGGATGGAGTTATATGTTTTGAGGAATACTCCGATATTGTTCAAAAGCAACCAGGACTTTTGGAGTTTTTAGGTAAAGTCTTCCCCGACGAGAATGATAAAACACTGGTCGCCTATTGTCATAACTTGGAGTCATGGTTTCCGCCAGACAAGGATCTATAAATAAAATGCGATTTTTTTTGGAAAGCTCGTTGAATTATTATTATTTTTTTACATTTTTAGCAAGCTTAGAGAGTTGCACAAAATAACACAAGTGTTGAAAATTGGCGCTTAGGGGACTCCAAGCTGGCTTACAATAAAGTCATTTTCCATTAAGTACACACTGGGAAAAGTTGAAATTGCCTTCGCAGACTGTGAATGCCTCTGCGGGTTCTTCTGTTTTGCTGCGCTCTGTTTTTCGGCAGAAATCTGTGTCTTGTCTTCGGGTTCCACTACAACTCCTTCCGAATTGTTCTCGAGGCTGCCAGGCTGCGGAGGTGGTACGGGCGGGCGGCAGCTTTCGTTTTGTCTATTTTGCGGCTTTGTTCAACAATTAAATTTGCCCAACACATGCGGGCACCGGCGGCAAACAAGGCAAACCCACAGACCCAGCGAAATTCTAATTAAGTTCCCGCAAAAATTATGTGCTTGGAGGACGGAGATAAAACGAAAATGGATTTCATACATCGGTTGGTTAAACGTTAACATTTATGGGGCAAACATATTTTCATTCCTCGCAAAGCGAGTGTACACTGAAAGAATTGTTACATTTCAGAAATTAATATATTGGGCAGCTTACCCTCTATGGTATTGTAAGTTTTCCCTTTATCTCTTTACTAACAAGTTAGTGCAGCATTTTGTGGCAGTTCATTTTCTTTGGCACACTTAAAAGAAAAGCCTTAACTAATCTATGAAAGATTTTAAAATAAACACTACGATTCGCCACTATTCCTGCAAAATTGTTGGAAGATTAAGTAGAGAATTGTAATTGTGATTTATTTGATTCTAAAATTTGAACATTTAATAATATCAATAACAATTGCAAATATTAAACTTAAATTAATGATAATGTAATTAAATGGTATTTCTATTTTTCATCAAACAAAATCCTTTAGTTTCCTGGCTCTGCTTTGCGTAGCCACAGATTTGTATCAACCTATCAATCTATGTTTCTTCTGCGTTCAACAGGGCGTATGAGTAACAAAAATCGAAAGTGGAAAGCCAAAACTTGGCCCTCCAATTCTGTGGGGCAATCAGAGAAATGAGAGGACTCGGATTTGGTGACCCAGAGTCATTGACACGCCTCGTTTTCGGGGGCATTGGCTGGGCATTTAATTCAGCGCGTGACTTTCAGACCCAGACATTGGTGGCCGGCCCCATTCCTCGAAAACCCGATTCGGAAAATGGAAAAAGGGATTTGAAAAGGCTCAGCAGAATGCATGAAAAGTGACCGCGGCATCCAGCTGGCAGCTCCCCTGCTTCTCTCCCTTTCGCCGATTTTCCCCCACAGAGTTCAGAGTTCGTCACGACTTTGCCACTTTGTTGTAAAAGGGTCCTTGGTTTGTTGTCCTTTTTTCAGCATTAACACGCGGCCTCCTGTTGCACTTCGGTTAAAATGCTGAGGACCCCAGCAGGAGTCGTCGCACCCTTGCGCCGGTTCCCGCTTTTTCCCTCGCTTTCATGCCTCGAGTGTGTTCTCACCGAAAAACAATGCCATAGAGCAAAAACGCAAAAGGCCAGCTACAAATTGGAGAAAAACAAACATGCTGCCCACATTTGTATTCCTGAACGATGTATCCTGCTGTTATCCCTTCGCGTTCGTCAGTCCATTTATCGCAGCCAAACTTTTGACTGGCAACAACAGTTTGGCTTCCTCCGCAATTCTTCTTCCTTTTTTCGTTTTTGAGCCTTTTTGCAGCCGGCTGTAGTAAATCTTGTGGTGCAACCGGTTGGCATTTTTATGAAGTTATGCCACAAACTCGGCTGCATGCCGCCCCATGCCCGCCCGCTCAGTGCATTAACACATGCCAGATGAAAATGTGCATTTTCCAAATGAAATGACCGCCACGAATGCATGGTTACTCGCTGGAATTGGCGTAAATTCGTGGAAAAAGGATACAATTTTTAGCATCGAAATAGCTTCTGACACTCGGGCGTATGCGTAACAAATGAGATTAACCACCGCTTGATTAAGGCCTTCACTTACGTTGCCCTTTCGAGTGAATGCAACTTTAAAGGCTTAAATTGCAGACCTTGAACTGATTTCATAACACGTAATATGAAGCTTATGTTCTGAATCCTAGAGGAGGTTTTAACTTCGATCTCTTCCATCTCCCCTCCCCTTGTATTCTATTTTGCATTAGCAATTCGAAATGAAAACAAACAATTCGAACAGAAAGATAAAAATCATAATGCAAACAAATTGCCTTTTTAGGATTCAAAGTGCCGACAGAGGCGAGGTCTAATGCGTTTATGCCTCGGGAAAACCTGCGCACTCAAAGGGAACGCAGATGAAAAGCCTGAGGAGTGGCAGGCGGGGTGCCAAATGCGCATTTTGCCTTTGCTTTTTACGATAACGATAACAATGATAATAATAATCCGATTCGCATAACATCAGGCAATGGAAAGGACGGGGACGAGACACAGGAATGCCGTGGCAGAAGTATCTTTCGACCTGGAATCGGTTTGATTGTCACATTGTCATCATCTGCATATTAAGTACAAGTGATTACACCCTCGTTCTGGCGACGAGATACCCAGGTACGGATATAGGTGAGCACATGTCCTCGGCGGCGGGATGATGTGTGCTGCATTGAAAATTTGGCATTTAGATCTAACCAAGCGGAGGGAATAAGAAAAACTCCAAGCACATTGCGCGCACGGCGCACAAAAGCCAACAGCATCTACGAGATACATATGTATCTTTTGTTAACGAGCACGAATCGGAGCAAATGTAAATGTTTTCCAATGTGTGTTTTGGGGAAAAGAACGGATGGGGCGGGATTGGGATCGAGATTCCAACACGTTTGACACAGAAGCCAGCAGAGAAATCAAATCAAATCGAATCGGCTTTCGGGCGAGAAAGGAAATCGGAAACGGAATCCATTTCAGGCACGTGAAGTCGTTTGATTATCCTGGTTTTTGTGCTAATGATAAGGCGGTACATCTTTAAGAAAACACAACTCTATTGTTGTGCTGAATTGTATAAACATAGTTCATAATCTCTCACGTGGCACTGGAGAGGAAAAACTCATTTGGAGCAACACAAGCCCCAATTAACTATGGCCAACTTCCACAAATGACTGGACCAGCGCTGAGCTCGAGCTGGGAATGCACAATTGTGGCTAAGATAATAGCAAACGAAATGTGTGATCAATTTTCTTTTATTTTCTTTATTAGACGGAGAGAACATCAAAACACATTAATTAAATAAATAAATTAACCCCTTTAAATAGTACCTTTGAACAAAATTTAATTCATTTGCTAGAATTCCCAGAAACAAAAACACTTAGGAATGGCTTAAAAAATAAATATACTCAACTTCTTATAAGTACTAGAAGCCATTTGTTCTCATTTTGTGGACGCAACCCCATTGCAATTATTTCCACCTCGACTGTTTGTACACAGTTTCGTTTTCTTTGTCTTTGGCCCGGAATTAAAACTAAGCACTTTGGAGCACACAACTGGCATAAACAAAAGTCAGACAATTGCGAGTGCAACAGGAGGAGGTGTGAGGAGAAACTAGGAAAATGCAGGGAAAACCGAAAGCAGCAAAAGCTGCAGACCGCCTTTGGCTGCGGAAAATTCTCGTACTTGAAAAATCGTAAAATTGAAATTATAATTGCCACTGCAACCGATCTGAGGCGCTGCTTCCGTGGATGTCTGCCGGCAAAGATGCTCTAATTACGCTCCTAACTGGCTGAAATCATTAAAACGCTTGTCAAATAATAATTGCTCGCAAGCAATTCATTTCAGAAGCTCCCTCCTGATTGTAGTATTTTCAAGTATCCGCTAAAGGCGGCAAGTCAGGACTCTTTGGAAAACTCCCAAGAGCTTGAACACCCTAACCGACATCAGCATGTCGGATGTTGTGACAGGGCCAAAAATATTTTCACATTTTCCCGCAGAGACCGGCAGGGATAAAGTCCTGCGGCTCTCTTCGTGCTCCACATAGCACTATTTTTTTCTTTTTTTTTTTTGATCCGAAATGGATTCGGTCAGTTATCCTACTTCGCTTTTGTGCGCTGACATTTTTGCTAAATATTCAAAAAGTTTGCCCGCTTTAGTGTCTCACTCTTGTTGTTTTGTTGTCTGAATGTCGAGCGGATTTTTATACCATATCCTGCACACGGTTCTTTTTTGGGGGTACAAATCAGGCTGATGGCTTTTCTGTTTTCCGTTCGATAGTTTTGTCCGACAGTAGCACACGTTACCGGGACACCTAGACAGTTGTTAGCCCCGAGTTTAGTTTTCCACTGCGTTACGCAGTGAAATCCTCACAGAGTACGTAATGGAATGCGAATTTAATCTGTGACATGACAGCCCAGCTCAACTTTCAATAGTGGCTGCAAGCCAGGCGACAACCTCGACTTTAATGGGCGGTAATCTGGCCATAAAATTAATTAAAATTTTGAATCTGAATTTGAATTTTGAATCTTTTTCAAAGTAACAAGAAAACAAACGTAAAAAAGGGGTTTCAGTAAAATTCTCTACTTTTTTTTAAATTTATTGTTTAATTAAAAGGTTTATAAGCGTTGCACAAATACAAGATTCCTGAAAGGTCTTAATAACCTTTCTCCAGATATAGAAATGATAATTCCAAGTTCGGTCTCCAAGATCTTAGCATGGAAAGCTATTCTCTGCAAGCTGTTAATGGCAACTCAAGCAAATATATATCCTTTAAGTGACTAAATTGCACACAATCCATAAAATGACGTTGCTTCATGCAACAAATACTATTTTGTTGTGCCATTTTAACATGGTTATATCTTTTAGTAGACCGACTCTCCGTGTGTGGCCATTTATTTCGCATTTGGAGTTATCGGAAAAGCAGCAACACTTCAGATTTCAAATTATTTTTAAGTACCCAAGGATTGTAAATTGCACAAAAGCCAATTCTCAGCATTAGGAAATTGTTTTGTAATGCTGTGAATGTGTGTGTGTGTGTGTAAGCCTTCCGTCTGTGTGTGTGTAGCGCAGGAACAGTGATAAGAAATCCTAAATAGACAAACGTAAATGTGGCCTCCTCTGCGGATTCCTAGCTTGTGTGTTTATTCCTGGTTCGATTGCCTTGCAGCTCCAGAACCTCAGAAACACTAAGAAAAAAAAGGGAAAGCATATTTTCTACGAATCAAAATATCCATATCTGTGTAAAAATTTACATTTTTTGGCTATAGTATGAATAATCATTCTTTTCTTAGTAACAATTTCTTATATAGCACTTTCCATTTTTTAAATTAAATTGTATATTTTTACACAAAAATTCGCAAGGAACTATTTTAAAATATAATTTAAAAAAAATAATCCTCTAATAAATGCTATCTACATCAATTTGAAATACAAATTATATATTTTTATAACGATTTATTAACTAATAAAAACCATGCCCATCTTTTCACTGCACAAAAGCCGGGTGGAGGCGCTGTGGGAACATGAACCGAAGTGTTTGTTGCATGCAACTGATTGCAAAGGATTTTATGGCTGCTGCTGCTGCAGTTCCCCAGAACAGTTCGTCCTTCGTCCTGTGCCCTTCCGCTCGCTGGCCTCTTTGGTATGGCAATGCAAAAATCCACAACAGCAGCAGCTGCCGATCGCAGCAGCAGAAGGAGCAGCAAGGATGCAATGCTTAAGTTCTGCAGTTGCCGGGAGATGGGTAGGGAATGTGAATGGGGGCTGAATTGGAAAAGGGTGAAATGTCTGCTCCAGCTTCCTTGTTGCCACAGAAGGTGTCGCTGCACTGGCACTGGCACTGCCACTGGCGCGCTGTTGTGGCAAAACACGAGCCCGCATCAGCAGCAGCTGCAGCAATGCCAGTTGCAGCACGGCACAGGAGCAACAGCTACAGCAGCAAAAACAACAGCAATGGCAGTAAAATGTCGACATCAGCATTACATGCGAGAATTGCTCGACTGCGGATTTGCAGTTTAATGGCAACCTGGCAGCCTTGCAGCCCGGCAGCTAGCTCGTTCCAATCGGCAGGCAATCGGTGACGGAAATATGCTGCGGTGCCATGTGATGCGGTTGCCATCCTGTCAATTCGGTCCACCCTTCTGCCGCCCTCTGTGATTAGCTGGAAGGTGAGAGCCAAGGTGGTATTTTTCACACATCAAGCTGGGGGGCTCAGGAGTCGTCAAAACAGCTCCAGGATGCTGAGTTGACGCTTTGCCAAAATAATTCGAAGCGGCATTTAACCGCCGCTCAAAGCCACACTGTCAGCGGCATAATGCGCGGGTAATTGCTTTGGGCCATCAACTGCAGCGCAGCCAAATACAATTGAACTTCAGTAAATTCCTTTTGGTTTTGCACATAAAGTCGTGCAGCTGCAGGGAATTTTATTTTTATAGATCTTTTCATATAAAAATACCTATGGCAGACTTTCATTTTACATTTTTATAAACACACTTGTAGTTTTTTATAGGAAAAACTATTATTTGCAGTTACCTTTAGGGTTATTTAATTAAACATTACAAATTCTTTTCTTTTCTTATTATTAATAAAGTTTTTCATATTCTAAAAGTACAATAGTGCTTCAAAAAAATACGATATAAAACTTTCAAAAATTAAATCGACTATATTTGTGACTTTGAACAAAAAATCGGTTACCGTTTTTGGTCAAGCTTGTAGCCACCCATCCTCTGTGCCGTAATGGGATATAAAAATATGCCGAAGCAAGGAAACAAAAAACTGAACAAGTTTTCCAATAAAATTAAAAGTTTGGCTGCATGCGCAGATTTCACAGATTTTACAGAATCCATCGAAAGTAGCAAATACAAATACTAACGAAAAATAGAGGAAGCTGGGTGGAGTGGTCAGAGGGCAGCGACGCTGGCAAAGTTTTGATTGCCAATAAGGATTTACAGGTGATAATACAGCATAATCTGGCCACGTTCCACGTGCCATAGTTGGCAGGGCAACATTCTGTTGGAAAATCTGGTGCTTTGTAGTTACCTTGTGCTCGCAGGATTTGGACCCCCTTTGAGAACTACATGCGCGGTAAAGCGGGGGGGCGGAATGCATTAAAATGGATTTCGAAACTTTAAAACTCAATTTCAATTGCACACAAAAAGTTTCGCGCTACGATTTGCATATTTACGCAGAAGGTAGCTCAAAAACAATATCATGTTGCTGCACAAGCACCAAAAAGTAAAACAAAAAAAAAAAGTGTAAAAGTGGATGAAACCCCTAGATCCACCTGCGATATTCCCGAATTAATTAGTTTCGCCTGTCCCCAGAACTTGGCTACTCAACATTAACTGCAGCTGCTGCCACTGGTGAAAAAAATTGGCTTCCCTTTTGGCTGCCAAGTGTAATAATTTGAAAAGCCATTGCGCGCCGCTGCTGGGTCGGAAAAATTCATTTGAAAAATTAAGTTTTCTCACGGACAGAGCCGCGTCGCACCGTCGACCAATGGGGCGTATGAGTGACCTGATTCCAACTTCTGTCTGCACTTAATTACAAAATGAGAATGCATCCAGCACAGGCAGCGGCCATGGCAGCGCCAGAAACTCCAACAAAGCCCTCGCAAACAAATTTCAATAATAAAATTCCTTTTGCCGGATAGTTTTGGCGCCGCGAAGGAGCAGCTCGAACCCTTTGGACTCCGGAGCAGGGTGGTGTCGGATGTCAGGAGTCAGGAGTCATGGAGACAGTGCAGCTGTGCGAATGCAACTGCGTGATAATTAAAATCAAAGCATCTAAAGGAGGTCAGGACTGTCGCGCAGAATGTAAAGAAGGAATCGCCTTGCATTTCAAATGAAACAATGTTGAAGTGGTTAAAGGAATGAAATATACAGGATTATATCTGATTATAATATAAAGTTAGCTTCAGGTTTTCACTACTTCTTCAGAGCTAAAAATTTTATATATATATTATTTTTCTAAAGCAAACATAATAAAAACTAAGAGATAACCATTGTGTCATAGGTCAGGACGATTCTGTTGGCCATGGCTGTCCGTATCCTGGGCGAGTGGGATGGAAAGACTATCAAAACAATGAGGAATAATTAAAATTCACCCTCAAACAATTTGTGAGCTTTGGCGGAAGGACTCTCTCCCTCCGTATGCCCTGCGAGTGGAAGGCAACGGACACATGCTCATAAATAAATTTATGTTTGCTGAAATGTATTGGGCGTGCCAGGATCCTGGTTGTAGCTGCAAGCTACTGACTCCTTTCTCCTAATTCCAACTTCCAGTTGGCCATAAATTTCTGACTGTTGTTGCCCAGCTCCGACAGCTTTCAGCCAACTCCTGGGAGAGAGACAGGACGTGTTTTTCTTTGCAATTACAAGGAATTCTATTTTAGCCTCCAGTTCCTGTACCTGTGGGAATTTGAACGCTGCTTTCGCTAGTTTTGTTTACTGTTTGACTAAATCAATTTCGTCCGCAGGGATATCGAAATTAGCAGCAATTTAAATGAGCGCTTTAAGCCGCTTCCTCCACTTCCGCCACAGCTTTGTTAATCATACTTCACACTTTTCGCAAAGTTAACCTTTGATTCAATTTATCAACTTCAATAAAGAGAACGGGAACAAAAAATTGCGACATACTCACTGAGGGCCAACAAAAACCGGAGAGAGCGAAGGTCTGGCAAAAGTTGCGCCTGCGAGTCGCAAAGGACTAACGACATCCTTTGAACGCTAGCAAATAATCCCGCAAAAACCGAGAGCTTAACTTTTTCAGCATTTATGGGGCGATGGCGATGGCGGTGGACTGTGCACTTGCCCATATTCGGGCCAAAGCCAAAGCTCTTTTTGCTATTTTCGTAGTTTAGGACAAAGTTGAAACGTCAACGCTGTCTGATTCTGATCGTATGCCACGGGTAACAAACGCAACCAACAAAAGCAACATTGTCCCCGCTTTTGATGGATGCATGGATGCCCAGATAATTCTGGACGGATGGCTCGATAGGGATAGCTGGGCACCCCGTGCTGCAAAGTCAAGTTGAGTTAAGTTGGTCCACTGACGCGGTTGCCTAGTTTCAAGCTTGTAGTGGACCACAAGCCAGTCGGCAAAGGCATTCTCGAGCAGGCTCACCACATGTTCAGTGGGCCACTGATGTCAGCCGCCATCCAGAAGGAGTCTCATTCGATCTAAATTGTACAACATCCTTTGAACGCCCAGAAACAGCAGAAAATTAAACAAACTTTAAAACTACAAAACTTTTGTGTCGGAAATAATAAGCAAATAATGTGCAGCCCTTTTCGACAAGCCAAGAAAATAAGAAACCATAAGTTTTTGCCAAGGCAAGCCAAGACCAATAGTGGCAAAAGGTGCCCTTTGGGAATGCGGCTTTGCGCTGAAAGATCTCCATCACTTGGCCTTCTGTCCTCAGACCCAATTCCCAGGTCATGGCCACTCCGCACTCACTTCCATCATCAATTCCTGTCGATAGATAAACAATGCTTGCTTACCTACACACACAGGACACAGATGCAGACGAACGTATAAATATCCAGGCAGTCTGAAATACAATCACAGCTGATGTGCCCCTCCTTGTGGGTCCTTATTTATTTGTTGTAATAATATTTGCTTTTGCATTTATGTATGTACGAAGAAGCATCTTTTGTTTTGCTCATCTTTCGCCGGACCTGAGCAACTCCGGAAATAAGATTAATGCAATTGGGAAATCCATTTGTGTTTTGGTCTTTTGTTTGCTCTTGGCTCTGCCAAATATTGGAAACGATATACATACATATGTATATATATTTATTTGAAAGCTAGTATTTCATTAATTGTGTATTCGTTTCCCCTTACAAGTGTCCCTGCCGTTTCTCTAGGGCTTCAGATTTATTAGGCAAACAATTGATTGCAGTGAAAATTACATATCTCACTACCACTCAGAAGGCTAAGTAAAACATTTTCCTGTGGCAGTACGGTCTTAGGAATTAAGTAGAGAAATCAGTTCTGAGTTTAGATCCATGTTATGTATTGTATCTTAATGTAAATTATCAATTCAAATTAGGAGTTTTTTTACCCACTTTACTTCATTCTGTTAAAGAGGAAGTAAATATCATTATTTTTTATTTGGCTGATTTCAGAAATATTTATCTAATAATTTTATATGAAATCTTAAGGAATTATGATATACATATGTTTTTCCTGCTGGCCAGGTATCCCGAGATAAAGTATCTTCTTGGTTTTATTAAATGGATTTTCCTTTCAGTTAGATGGCACTCATGTCAAGTCTCTCAGATCGTGTTTATTATTCTGAAAATCAGCTGGTTATTTCTTTCTTAAATAAATGAGTTTTTTTAATCGTTTTCAAAAATAGTCAATTCGTTTTTAATTTATTAATAAATCATACATGTAGTTGTATGTATATTGTATTTAAGTAAACAATTATTTTCAAATTCTTAAAAGTTATTTTCAAAGTTACATTTACTTATCTATTATTTAGATCGCTTGGGCACTTCGTAGGGTCCGAAAGCCCGGACATGCTCCCTTATCCGGACCGCGTTAATGGCAATAAATCCGCCAGCATCTTGGGGGACATAGCCGCCGTGTACGTCCATGGACACAAGCTGCTCATTGTAGAGGGCTTCGCCATCCTTCGACGCCTTGCGAGCAATGGCTCGGCAGTAGCCGGGAGCCAGTTCCACGATCACCTGGCCCGAGACCCGTTGTTGGGCCAGCTCAATGCAGCGGCGGACATAGATGGCCTCCGGACTGAACCAGAAGCCGTTGTACACATAGTCGGCCATGCGATCTCGCAAGACCTGCTTTGTGCGCAGCACCTCGCGGTCCAGGGCAAACACCTCGAGGTCCTGATGAGCTGCGTACAGGATAGTGCCACCGGGAGTCTCATACACCCCCCGCGACTTTAGTCCCACGTACCGATTCTCAACGATGTCAATCCGCCCGATGCCATACGATCCGCCCAGCTGGTTCAGGAACTGCAACATCTCCAGTGGTTTGGTGTAGGCCCGACCGGTTGCCAAGTCCTCCACCCTGGTGGGCAGTCCGCGGTCAAATCCAATGACCACACGCACTGGGTCTTTCGGTGCCTTTGTCAGGGGATCAACGGTCATTTCGTAAAGATTATCTGGAGCCACAGTATTGGGATCCTCAAGGATGCCAGACTCGTAGCTGATGTGCAGAACGTTGGCATCTGTGCTCCAGGGCGTCGCCGGCTTGGCGCTCACCTCAATTCCGTGCTTCTGGGCGTAGGCGATGAGATCCTGGCGGCCCTGGAACCGCCGACAGAACTCCACATCCCGCCAGGGAGCAATAATCTGAAAAGGGGAAAGTGAAAATCTAATTTAATATTTTTATAGTTTGAAATCCATCTCTTCAATCTGTATAAATATAACAAGCAAACATATATAAACTTGCGACGCGATAAGGCAACATTATCTGGCCTTAGCTTGGCTTATCGGCTGTTTTGACCCACCTGAAGATCCGGCTTGAGAGCGTAGGCACACAGCTCGAACCGAACCTGGTCGTTGCCCTTGCCAGTGGCTCCGTGGGCTAGGTACTTGGCTCCGCACTGGCTGGCTGCCTCCATTAAGGCCACGCTGATGCACGGGCGGGCCAGCGAAGTGCCCAGCAGGTAACGCTCCTCGTAGACAAGGCCCATTTGGATGGCCGGCCAGATGTAGTCCTCTACGAACGATTCCTTTACATCGGCCACGATCACCTAGAGGTATCGGAGGCACAAAATGAGCATAAGATTTTGTGTATTGGGGAACTCATCTAGCTTACCTTCTTGGCACCGATCTTGAGGGCCTTGCTTTTGGCAGCAACAAAGTCCTCCTTCTGGCCCACATCAGCCAGCACGCAGATCACCTCGTACTGCTGGTCCAGTAGCCACTTGAGGATGCAGCTGGTGTCCAAGCCACCAGAGTAGGCTAAAATCACAGTTTCTCCTGTCATTATTCTCTGCTGCTCGTCCGCTCGAGATGGTGGTGCAAAAATACTGAACTCCAACTATTCTCCTTACCCATTGGGCTTCGATTAATCTGTGTCTAATCGGGAAACACCTTATCAGCCCCACGTGCGAGACTCTCCTGAAATCGCTCACATGATAAGGTGTTGTTATATTTATTTTTACTGTTTCATAAGCTCCTAGCTGAATCATTTTTACTATACATATATAATTTATTATTTAACATTTTTTTATTATTTAATAGTAATTAAAATTAAGACAATATCACATAATATATTAATATAAAACTACATAACTTAAAAAACATTTTTTAAAAGTGTTGCAAAGTTAAAAAAAATAAAGCTTTTGAAAGTATTTTGCACATCATAATTTCTGGTCGCACTCCATTGAAAATATTCAAAGAATTCTCTTTACTTTTGAATTTTTGTGCAGTAAGAATTTCATTCATCGAATTTCTAAATAAAAAAATATGGCTCTAGGTAAGAGGGTTCAAATTTTAATAAAAAAAATCATTATGAAATCTATTGAAGTGCAATAATATAAATTATAATACTTCTTCCCCGTTACAAAGCCTCGAGTAACTTTTGGCAAACTCTTCAGAAGAAAGTCAAAGAGGCTATTGCTCTTAAAATGAAAGGATATGATCAAATAATATCTGATCTGAAGCAGGCACTGCGCTCTGACTTTCCTGACACCCCGATATACACCTTCGGGTCTCGCATAATGGGCTTGGCAAATGCTGATTCTGACCTGGACATATATGTGCACGTTGGTAAGTAAGTAAGGCTTTCCCGAAGATTTTCCGAAGACTTAAAGTTAAGAAGAAAAATCTAGAAAATCCAAATATAATTTTATTTACATGTTATCAAGATGGCAATGAAGAGTTCACCGACACGGTGGGCATTAAAGTCTTTCAAAATCAGGTGAAAATCGCAAATTCCATAAAGAAAAATTCCGCGAATTGGACTTTTGTTGATGCACGCGGCGGATCGTGCCCCATTGTCATAGTTCGCCACATCGCCTCGAATATTTTGTGTGACATTAGTTTCTCCAAAAAAATAACCGTTGATCAGAATACACTGGTTAACTACATCTTCGATTTACAGCCTATTGGTAAGAGTACCAAGCATAATTTACTCTAAATACAATGATAGTTAACCTGTTGTGTTCTCTACAGCTCGCTACATGGTAATATATCTTCACGACTGGGCCCAGAAAAATGGTTTAATCAAGTTTCGCCGGTTCATATTCATTCTGTTGGTGATATTTCTTCTTCAAATTCGTGGCAAACTGCCCAGTGTCAGTGATCTTCAAGCTAACCTTTCCCCGAATTTTGGCCGTGAGTTGAACATGATTTTATAGAAATCTTACATATTCATACAATATAAATATATTTTTGCAGCTTGGAAAACTGAATTTATGAAGCTTGGCTTATTGTCCTTTAATATGAAATCGGTTCCATTAACTGAGACACAGGTTCGTACTAATTTAAAGGATTTCTTCAGCTATTACTCGAAATTTAACTATGACCAGTTGGTTGTTTGTCCCTGGCTGGGAAAGAAAGTCGAACGCTACATGATTGAGTCACACTTGCCTTTGGGGTACGTTTCGAGGTGGTTTAACTAATACATAATAATTAAGAAATAACTTTTATCTTTTTGTAGAAGCCACAGTTTTCACAACCTTGTTGTGACCTATAACCGTGCAATGATCATTCAGGACATGGTATATCTGAATCAAAATAAGGCATATGGTATCACTCACCTCGAGCTGGGCGACTTTAAGAAAAAATGTTCACAAATGTGAAACAGTGGAGCACCATGATGAATTTATTTTAATATTTAACTGAACAATATCGAAAAACAATATCATTTGAGTTAACCTAAACATGTCTACATTTTTGATCCAATAAAGGTTTTGTTCTAGAAACAATGCGATTGCTTATACCTTAATTTTTTTAGTAGAAAACCAACTCGCAACCAATGAATTCCAACCCTAATATTCTGCGTTTCGATTGAATTGCTCTTGACCCCAATGTTGTCTTAAATTATAGCAAATGTCAGTCTTGAACGCGAACCTGGTACAGCGTGTTACAGTAGAGCTCAAATGAAAGCTACATGTGTACACATTTAATGGGAAAATATGGAAATAATTTAAAAAATGATTCATACTTTTTAGTAATTGACAGTTTGCGGGAAAGAAAATTATTTCGCAGTGGATTGTATGCCCCTACTTCCCTGGTATTTGCCTCGGTGGCTGAAGGTGCTCGCTAGTTTAAAAAAAACCACCTGTTTTTTAAGAAGCTCGAAAATATTGCCACAGAGATGCCCGCATTGCCCTGGACCAGCCCTTCTCCCGATTACATTAACGTTTAATAAAAAAGTATTTATTAACTAATATGACATTCATATGTATTAATCGCAAATAATTTGAGCATTACAAAAAGTAGAAGAAAATTTCTAAGAAGATAACAATCTATATGTATGTATGTGTACATAAATCGTTCATTCACGGGGATTCCCCTTCTTCGACGCTTGGCATTGGTTAGACAACATGACAAATACCGGAAATTAAGAATTTAAATATTGAAAACCCGCAACATTTCATCAGTCTGGCAACTCTGATGTTTTGAACCTTTTAAGTGTGACCGCTGATGCAAATAGCGTTGTTTTGGAAGAATTTTTGCTTTGTGAAAAACAATCACTCTGCATCAAACTTTATGGAAAAACTAATGAAATTGTGTTTTGCACGGCGAAAACCTTAAAAAACATTGAAAATGGACACCGGGTCGGACAATAGTGATGACGAAGGCTCCATTGGCAATGGGGGCGCCGACATGGGCATGGATTTAACCGGCATTCTCTTCGGCAACATTGACTCCGAAGGCAGACTGCTGGACGATGATGACGGCGATAGCGGCCGCACGGGCACCGGATTCGATCCAGAACTGCGGGAGAACATTAGCTCCCTAGGCAAGTAAGTACATGTGCTAGCCTTGATGTAGCCATGGAATACATTCGAATCTCGCTTAGGTTGGGACTGGACTCAATGCTGCTAGAGGTAATTGACCGTAAGGAGGCCGAACCCTTGTCCGACGATGAGGATGATGAGAAATCTGACAATGGGGAGAAAAGTGGTCTGAGTGCCTTCGATGCTCTAAAGGCGGGCGTAAAAAGCGAAGAGAACGAGGATGGTGCGATCAAAGCTCAGGACGACGCCATCGACTACTCGGATATCACGGAACTGTCCGAGGATTGCCCGCGCACGCCACCTGAGCAGACGCCTCAGATATTGTCCACCTTTGACGATTTGGAGGACGCTATTCCCGCCTCTAAAGTGGAGGCCAAGCTAAGTAAGTGTTTCTGTGGCTGAAACAAGCCACGCAGTATCTTAATTTTTGATTAAACCTTTTTGCAGCTAAGGACGACAAAGAACTGATGCCTCCGCCAAGTGCACCCATGCGGACCGGCGCTGGGAGTGGCACCGATGAGCCGGCCAAACCAGTTGAAGCAACCACCAGTCCTAGCAGCGACGCCAAAATCAACGATGCCAAGGGTAAAGAAAGAAAACAAATTATTTAAAGTAAATTATTATTAAAAGCTGTGTTTCATCATATAGATGCTGACCGCAAGCTGGACACACCGTTGGCTGATATTCTTCCTTCCAAATACCAGAATGTGGATGTGCGGGAGCTATTTCCGGACTTCCGTCCCCAGAAAGTGCTACGCTTTTCCCGGCTCTTTGGTCCTGGTAAACCAACAAGCCTTCCCCAAATATGGCGACATGTGCGAAAACGGCGCCGGAAACGTAACCAATCTAGGGATCAAAAGGTAAGGAAACAAAATTTAAAGACCATAAAGGTTAAATCGATGATTTTACATTGCAGCTGACCAATACCGGTGGCTCTGATTCCGCCAGCGACACGGAGGAGCCACGAAAGCGCGGTTTCAGCTTGCACTATGCCTCGGAGCCAACGCCAGTGGAATGCATGTCCGACGACGAGGACAAACTGTTAGGCGACCTTAATAGCGAGGATGTGCGACCAGAGGGGCCTGATAATGGAGAAAACAGCGACCAGAAGCCAAAGGTGGCCGACTGGCGTTATGGCCCAGCGCAGATCTGGTACGACATGCTGGATGTGCCCGATTCCGGTGAAGGATTCAACTATGGCTTCAAGACGAAGGCAGTAAACTCTTCAGCGCAGACGCAACCAAAGAAGGAGGTTCTGGAAGATGATGTCGATCCCACCATTGCGGATGACGCCTTTCTGATGGTGTCCCAACTGCACTGGGAAGACGACGTGGTCTGGGATGGCAATGACATCAAAGCCAAGGTGATGCAGAAGCTTAACTCCAAGACAAATGCGGCTGGATGGCTTCCTTCCAGCGGTTCGCGAACGGCCGGTGCCTTTAGCCAGCCCGGAAAGACGGCTCTGCCGGTGGGAAACA
Organism: Drosophila mayri; assembly: GCA_008042485.1. Taxonomy (NCBI): domain Eukaryota; kingdom Metazoa; phylum Arthropoda; class Insecta; order Diptera; family Drosophilidae; genus Drosophila; species Drosophila mayri. Next base: position 111,069 of record VNJN01010202.1, on the reverse strand, counting down.
GCGGTGGTAGCTCCAAGCAGGGATCAGCTTCAAGCAAAAAAGCACAGCAAAAGTAAATCCAGTTAAAATGTATTCTTATTTGCAAGGTCTTAATTCCGTTTCTATTGGTTTCAGTGCTCAGGCAAAGCCAGTAGAGGCCCCCGATGACACCTGGTATAGTTTGTTTCCGGTGGAGAACGAGGAGCTGATCTATCACAAATGGGAGGAGGAGGTTATCTGGGATGCCCAACAGATGACTAAGGTGCCCAAACCTAAGGTACTTACGTTAGATCCCAACGATGAGAACATTATCCTGGGCATACCGGACGACATAGATCCCTCGAAGATCAATAAGAACACGGGTCCACCACCGAAAATTAAGATTCCGCATCCGCACGTGAAAAAGTCGAAGATCTTGCTAGGCAAGGCGGGTGTAATTAACGTGCTGGCAGAGGACGCTCCACCACCGCCACCGAAGAGTCCAGACCGGGATCCCTTTAATATATCCAACGATTCGTAAGCGAGGCGTAAATCTCATTTAAAGCAGAAACTCATTCATTGTATTAATTCCCGCAGGTACTATACACCCAAAACGGAGCCCACGCTACGTCTAAAGGTTGGCGGTGGCAATCTCATCCAGCACTCAACGCCAGTAGTGGAGCTGCGGGCTCCGTTCGTGCCCACGCACATGGGCGAGATGAAGCTGCGCTCATTCCACCGTCCTCCCCTAAAGAAGTACTCACACGGCCCACTGGCTCAAGTCTCGCATCACCCCGTTTTTCCGCTGCTGAAGCACATCGTGAAGAAAGCCAAGCAGCGCGAGGTGGAGCGTATTGCTTCGGGTGGTGGCGACGTTTTCTTCATGCGAAATCCAGAGGATCTTAGTGGCAAGGACGGAGACATCGTGCTTACCGAGTTCTGCGAGGAGCATCCGCCGCTGATGAACCAGGTGGGCATGTGCTCCAAGATCAAGAACTACTACAAACGCAAGGCAGAGAAGGACAGCGGGCCGCAAGACTACGTTTTTGGTGAAGTGGCCTTTGCCCACACCAGCCCCTTCCTGGGCATCCTACATCCGGGCCAGTGTATCCAAGCGATTGAGAACAACATGTACCGAGCTCCCATCTATCCTCACAAAATGTCTCACAACGACTTCCTCGTGATTCGTACCAGGAACAGTTACTGGATCCGGGCGGTCAATGCCATTTTCACGGTCGGTCAGGAATGTCCACTCTACGAGGTGCCGGGTCCGAATTCCAAGCGGGCCAACAACTTCACACGCGATTTTCTACAGGTTTGCTCTTAATTTATTTTCACTATTTGAAATATTTCTTTATAGCTATGTTTGGCTTTCAGGTCTTTATTTACCGCCTGTTCTGGAAGAGTCGCGACGATCCGCGGCGCATACGTATGGACGACATCAAGAAGGCCTTCCCAGCTCACTCGGAAAGCAGCATTCGTAAGCGGTTGAAGCAGTGCGCCGACTTTAAGCGCACAGGCATGGACTCCAATTGGTGGGTGATTAAACCGGAATTCCGCCTTCCATCCGAGGAGGAGATTCGAGCGATGGTATCACCGGAGCAATGCTGCGCCTACTTCAGTATGATTGCGGCCGAACAGCGACTGAAGGTGAGTAAGATCAGAAAGAGTTCTATTCCAAGGAAAATAGGGTGATATAAAATATCTTTATTTTCAGGATGCTGGCTACGGCGAGAAGTTTCTGTTCGCTCCGCAAGAGGATGACGACGAGGAGGCACAGCTAAAGCTCGATGACGAAGTAAAGGTTGCGCCATGGAACACCACACGTGCATATATCCAAGCCATGCGGGGCAAGTGCCTGCTCCAGTTGAGTGGGCCAGCAGATCCTACGGGCTGCGGTGAAGGATTCTCCTACGTTCGAGTCCCCAATAAGCCCACGGTAAGAGTATAACTCCAACTCTTCGCAGTATTTCCTAAATTGATATGTATCATCCTACGATCCTGCAGCAAACTAAGGAAGAGCAGGAGTCACAGCCGAAACGATCGGTGACTGGAACAGACGCCGATCTGCGTCGGTTGCCGCTGCAGCGGGCAAAAGAGTTGTTGCGAAAATTCAAGGTGCCGGAGGAGGAGATCAAGAAGCTGTCGCGTTGGGAGGTCATCGATGTGGTGCGCACCCTGTCCACAGAAAAGGCGAAGGCTGGCGAGGAGGGCATGGACAAGTTCTCCCGCGGCAACCGCTTCTCCATTGCGGAGCACCAGGAACGCTACAAAGAAGAGTGCCAGCGCATCTTCGATCTGCAAAACCGAGTGTTAGCTAGCTCGGAGGTGCTGTCCACCGACGAGGCAGAGTCCTCGGCGTCAGAGGAATCAGACCTCGAGGAACTCGGCAAAAACTTGGAGAACATGCTCTCCAACAAGAAGACCTCAACCCAACTATCACTGGAGCGCGAGGAGCAAGAGCGCCAGGAGCTGCTGCGGCAGCTAGACGAGGAACACGGCGACGGGGCAGGACAAGGCGGTGCCAAAGGAGCAAAAGCGAAGGATGATCCATCTCAACAGCCACTAGCCAGCAGCAATCAGGGCCGGATCCTGCGCATCACGCGTACCTTCAAAGGTAACGATGGCAAGGAGTACACCCGTGTGGAGACGGTGCGCCGACAGCCGGTGATCGATGCCTACATCAAGATCCGCACCACCAAGGACGAGCAGTTCATTAAGCAGTTTGCCACGCTGGATGAGCAGCAAAAGGAGGAGATGAAACGGGAAAAGCGGCGTATCCAAGAGCAGTTACGTCGTATCAAGCGTAACCAGGAGCGCGAGCGACTCGCACAGCTTGCCCAGAATCAAAAGCTGCAGCCGGGTGGCATGCCCACTTCGCTGGGCGACCCCAAGAGCTCCGGTGGCCACTCGCATAAGGAACGGGATAGTGCTTACAAGGAAGTCAGTCCCTCGCGCAAGAAGTTCAAACTAAAGCCGGATCTTAAGCTCAAGTGCGGTGCCTGTGGTCAGGTGGGTCACATGCGGACCAATAAGGCGTGTCCGCTGTACACGGGCATGCAGAGCAGCCTGTCCCATTCGAATCCTTCTCTGGTCGATGATCTGGACGATCAGAGCGACAAGGAGATGGGCATGGACGACGACGATCTGGTGAATGTTGATGGAACCAAGGTGACTTTGAGCAGCAAAGTGCTCAAGCGGCATGTAGGTGACGACAGGCGTCGCATGGGCTCCAGCTCGGGCCTAACTCTGAAAGTTCCCCGGGATGCGATGGGTAAGAAGAAACGCCGAGTGGGTGGTGATCTGCACTGCGACTATCTGCAGAGACACAACAAGACTGCAAACCGAAGGCGCACCGATCCAGTGGTGGTGCTCTCTTCTATTCTGGAGCTAATCCTCAACGAGCTCCGGTCCATGCCAGATGTATCGCCGTTCCTCTTTCCTGTCAGTGCCAAACGGGTGCCCGATTATTATCGCGTCGTGACCAAGCCCATGGACCTGCAAACCATGCGAGAGTATATTCGCCAGCGGCGATACACGAGTCGTGAGATGTTCCTGGAAGACCTCAAACAGATTGTGGACAACTCACTGATCTACAATGGATCGCAGAGTGCATACACCGTGGCCGCCCAGCGCATGTTCTCCAGTTGCTTTGAACTGCTCGCCGAGCGTGAGGACAAGTTAATGCGTCTGGAGAAGGCCATCAATCCACTGCTGGATGACGACGACCAGGTGGCTCTCTCCTTCATTTTCGACAAGCTGCATACGCAGGTCAAGCAGCTCACCGAAAGCTGGCCCTTCCTTAAGCCGGTCAACAAGAAGCAGGTAAAGGACTATTACAATGTTATTAAGCGGCCGATGGATCTGGAGACAATCGGAAAGAATATCGAAGGTAATTTTTCGTAAGTGGTTAGCTTCCGAATAATATAATTCTTTAATTTGCATACAGCCCATCAATATCACAGTCGAGCTGAGTATCTCGCCGACATAGAGTTGATTGCCAGCAACTGCGAACAGTATAACGGCGCCGATTCCCGATACACAAAGTTCGCCAGGAAGATGCTGGAGTACGGACAATCGCAGTTGGAAGAGGTATGTGAAACGACATCTTAAAATTTGTTGTATTTAAGCACTAAACTAAACATCTTAACACAGTTTACGGAGCACTGCGCTCAGCTGGAGGAAAACATAGCCAAGACCCAGGAGCGCGCTAGAGAGAACGCACCGGAGTTCGACGAGGCTTGGGGCAATGATGACTACGACTTTGGACGTGGCAGTCGAGGTAGCTCGCCAGGCGACGATTACATCGACGTGGAGGGCCATGGAAATACCGCCATGCCACCGAACTCCATTCATCGTGGAATGGGAGCGGAAATCGGCATATCGCATTCGGCGACATCATCGCGAAAGTCTCAGGCACCAGCTCCGGGTGAGGTGAAGCGAGGCAGAGGTAGACCCCGGAAGCAGCGAGATCCCGTTGAGGAGGGTAAGTGGGTCCAGGGTATCTTTCCTTCTACTAATACCACCGCCAGAACGGGCGAGGTTTTATGGAACTATATCTCTACGTCTGCATACATATACATTTTTTACATTTAATCTCTTTCCTGGAACTTATGAAACTATTGGTATTGATCACGCTTCCTCCTTCCCCATTTCGAAATCAACAAAATAAAAAATATATGAAATTAGAGCCCTGTGGTTATGGTCGACACAAATCCGAGGGGATCTATCTGCTTCTACTAATCCCGAAACTAGTATTTTTCAGCGTAGTTTAAACTTCAATATTCATCGGATGGTATTATATTTGACTATTCATATTTATTCATGTAGACATCAGATCCGTTAGAATAGTATTCATTCAACATCAACCCAATGCATGAAACCCTACTTAATGCCTAAAGTAGAAAAGTATATCCAGAGGTAAAGTCTGATATAAGAGAAAGCGAGATTCGATCGGTAATATTGACTATTAATTTTATATTGATTTGCTTTTTATAAATGATCCATATATTAAACATTAAAATGCCGTTTTATGGGGATTGTCGAAGAGGAAATATATAATAGGGAATTTTTTTAAATAAAATTTTGTACAGCCAGAAGAACATATATTGCAATAATTTCCGGAGATTGCCCTTTATTCTCGAACCACTTAAATCTGTTGCGTCCAGCGAACTGCAAAAACTTTTACCTTTTCTTGTAGTCAAAGCCCAGAATCCGGTTAAGCGTGGTCGGGGTCGTCCGAGGAAGGACAGCCTTGCCTCAAACATGAGTCACACGCAAGCTTACTTCCTGGATGAAGGTAAGCCTCTAATCACCGACTGAGCCCAACTAAGCCACCGAGCCAGCACACGAATTCACCTGCATCCAAATAATTAAAACATATGACACCGAAAATTTATTGATACCTATTATATGCTTTTCCTAACTGCTATTTCACGCAAATAATTTTTATTTGAATTTCCAAAGCTTGAGCATTTAATTACCTACTAACGCATAGTTAGTAACTCCAAATAACACTTTTTAGTAGCGAATTTTTTGCATGTCCTTACGTTAAATTTTAGCTAGTCTAATTTTCTAATTTTAATTTAACTTGCATCTTATTTCAGTTCCTGGTAATGCACAAATCAGTGAGTGTTCTTTTATATTATTTTCTAAAATTAATTTGCTTTTCATTAGACCTGCAATGCTCGACAGACGACGATGACGACGACGAAGAGGAGGACTTCCAGGAAGTGTCCGAAGATGAGAACAATGCGGCCAGCATTTTGGACCAGGGCGAGCGCATACATGCCTCCGGCGACGATTATATCGATCCTAAGAACATCAAAACCGAAATTGACATGGAAGAGCAGCAGTTGGCAGGTGGGTGCATCCGGCCGGGAGCCTTTTTAATGGTTTAATAAAAATAATATAACAAATATAACAACATTTATTGTTAAGCCATCAATAACATATTTTTTTAATCTCTATAAATTAGTAAAATTAAATTTATAATGAGTTTTAAGTTGTAGTTTAAATTTATAGTAGTTTCTAAGACTATATTAATCAAACAATGTCCTTAAAATTTGTTAGTTGTCTAGGTTAAGTGTAAGTCTCAATTACTTTTAGTGCCTTTATATTGAAACTTTTACTGATTTTGGTCCCTGGTCTTTGTTTCGAAATTGATTACTAATCATCAACCAACCACTTTTGGTCTCTGACGTTATCTGGATTCTTTTTGTGATATTATCTGATATATCACCCGAGCAGAGGAACCGGTCGGCGAGGATGACAGCCAGCAGGTGGCCGAAGCAATGGTGCAGTTGAGTGGCGTTGGCGCCGGCTACTACGCTCAACAGCAGCAAGGTCTCTATTTTCTATTTCTTAACTTCTGTGTTGTGCCCTCAATGTCTTGTTCCCACCCCCAGCCCAGTTTGCCATTGGTTCTCCTCCATGTTCAGCTCAGTTTATTATAACATTTATTGATAACTTGCAGATGAGTCCATGGATGTGGACCCGAACTACGATCCCTCCGACTTCCTGGCAATGCACAAGCCGCGGCAAAATCTCGGGGAGCCCACCAGCCTACAGGGTGCCTTTTCCGATTTCATGCCCAGCGCTCAGGATGACAATGGTGCTTACGGTTTGACGGAGGCCAGCACGAGTGCCGCTGCTGCCGCCGCTTCTGCGACTGGAATGGGTTTGACTTCGCTCGATGATGATTCAGCGGCCATGCAAATGCCGGCGGAAATGCCTACAGTTGGCATGAACAACGGATTAGGCATAGACGACGATCTGGATATCTCGGAGAGTGACGAGGAAGATGATGGCACCAGGGTGCGCATCAAGAAAGAAGTCTTTGATGACGGCGAATACGCCGTGCACCAACAACAGCAGATGGGTTTGGACGGGCAACTATCGCAGTCGCAAGTATATTTGGTGGATTCGTCCAACGAGCCCACAGCTCTCGACTATCAACAGCAGCCGCAGCTCGACTACCAGCAGGTGCAGGGAATAGAACAAATGCAGATGCAGCAGCATCCGCTGCAACCGGATGAGATGCAGCAGCATCCGCTGCAACCAGATCAGATGCAGCAGCATCCGATGCAACCGAATCAGATGCAGCAGCCACCGCAAACGCCGCATGGAGACAACGATTATGCATGGACTTTCTAAAAAAAAAGTTTTTAAAGAATATCCTTTTATTTTGATTATACAAGAGTGCGAACTCCGTAAAAATAATGTAATTTTGTAAAGCCTTTTCAATTTTTAAGCATAATTTTGTACTTTAAAATATAAACACACTATTTTAAACAAATTTATTATTGTCAAAAAGTTCAATTTGTATCTATCATGATTTATCGTTTAAAAATGGTACTGTTGTGTAAGCAAATATTCATTTTAATAAAAATTGTCCCAAACACATTATAATATTTTTAATGCAGTAAAAATATCAATAATTTCATGCTGGGTTGAAATATAAAGGCAAGGTCAATATTTAAATGCTTCTATAAGATAAAATATTCTCTAAGATTAAAAAAATGCTGGACTAATTTGTTTATATAATGCTGGAATTGAGAAACAAAACGTAATTTTATAGTTTCATCGATATAAATACTGATGATACTTGTCTAAATAGTATATAGGACTATTCTGCGCTATAAACATTCAGAAATAGTTTTAAAATTTATCGTACATATATATGACAAAAATTCCCATTACCTCTCCCATAAAAACAAATTTACATTAGAGCTTTGCAGTTCCACGCTTGGACTGCCAATCTTTTAATATGTAACAGCTCGGTTCACAGTTAACGTGATAACGTAAATCATAGCTTAACTTGCATGTCACAGTCGCCGTCGTCGTCATCCTCTCCGCCTTCTCATCGGTGGCATGACGCCATCTCTACCTTATCCATCGCCATCCCCATGCGCTCTATCGCTTCGAGATTTGTCGGGTTGCACTTAGTGAATTAGTGATACTACATGGCTTGCGAGGGTTATATTAATGTGCAGATCTTACAACAGCTTCAGGTGGCCGGTCACCCGATCGATATCTTCGGCGGCTGCCGGCCCAATGGCCAGCACAGTCTTTGAGTTGGGCTCGATCTGGGTGCGTCCTGCGTCGCGGATAAGGCAGGTGTTCAACTGTTGCCGCTCCGCTGCATTCTTTATGGCCATTAGCTCCGCTTCGCTCTCTACGCGCACGGCGATCTTTGCGCATCCGCAGTTCTCCCAGGCACGAAGCAACCGTGGCGTCCGACCCACCGCCCGCTGATAGGCACCGACCGCTCCGTGGCCACACTGGGCGGCAATCTTTCCCTTGCCCATTTTCAGATCGTTGCGGACGACAAGGACCATCTTAAAGTTCTCGTTGAAGTTTCCGTAGCCCTGAAATGATGGACGAAATTGGTTAATTAGAATTGAATTGCATTTTAGATTATAATATACCCAATCTGATCATAAAGAAAGGATATAATAATGAATTTTTGTCTTAATTTGCAGAAACTTTAGTTTTGGGAGTTTAGACAAATTAATTTAGTTAAAAAATATAAATAGTATACCGGTAAATGACAATTTGCAGTTCTAGAATTCTGGCCGTGAGTGTAGGTGTGCAGAAATGTATCGAGCGTTTGTGGGGCCTGTGACCTACCTAGTGCACCCAGGTACGTACCTGGGTAAGGGCACTACCTGTCTTTTCTCGGCAACCAAATGATATCCTTTCTCACCTTATCGGCCACTGGAGCCTCCATAGGACTGGACATTTCAGCTCCAACCGCTGCATTTGCTCCTTCATCCGCAGACAAGTCTTTGGCGTCCCCACGTTTCAGGGCATATCGGTAGCCGACGAAAAACGACAGCATCACAGCGAGCCCATTGATGATTTGCGTGGAGTCCAGCAGCTTATCCCCCATTTTGATCCTGCTAGTTAATTTGCTCTTATTTTATTTCGCGAAAAAACGCAACCGATGGCGCTCACTTCACGTTTCCGGATGCGGTCACACCACACCGCGCCACCTGGGTCACACTAACAGTGATGACACTATCATAATAATAAAATTTTTAAGCTTACTATGGAGTTATTATAATATTATTATATAGTTTGTTTTTAATATTTCATTATTCAAAGTCACCAAACCAAATCGGTGTTTTCCAACCTATATAACCATTTCATTTTTCCTAACTTTCATTTTCCATTCCATTTCCATTTTTCCTTAACTTTGCAAGACAAATGCCAGAACTGGCATAATGCCAATCAGGAAATATAAATAGATTACTTAAAAAATTTAAATATATTACTATTTTGAGCGTACTATTTGTACGCTACCTTTTTGGCGATATTGATGGATTATATCGATGGTTGCGGAATAATATAAAAATAGGAAAGTAAAGAAAAAAAAATACAAATTATAAGTGACGCAAGCAGTGGCATTTTGCAGTCATCTTAATCAATTAGTTATTTTTAATTAATTGCTAATCGTTTATATTTATACTGTTTTCTTAGCCATATTTTTTTTAACTATTCTGTTCTTTAAAATTAATAAATATGTTAACCTTAAAATTATTTTGCACGTTTATTAAGGGAAAAAACTAACACATTAATGCATTCAGAAGTTAATTTCTTGTATTTTTAGTCAAAATATGATTTTCAAAACCTAGCTAGATCGATTCTCCCATTAATTCTGATCAACAATATATGGGGTTTATAGTGCCAAAAATTACTCCTTCCCGTCTTAAAACATAATTTAAAATATAGTTTGAAAGGGTCGTCAGAACAAAAAAGCCACCAAGCGGCCATAGTTTGAACTACGGCTTGTTGGTGAAGGGAGTGAGAGGGAGAGAGCGATGGATTTGCATACATATGTGTTAGTGGGTTTTGTGCTGTGTACGAATGCGAATACGTACACATATACACATCTGAAATCTTAATACATTGATAGGTGCGCCACGGTAACCAGTTACCCATCGTCTATAAAGGTAGCCGGCTCAGGAGTGTGACCGCGTGAAAGCAAACAAATTTTCCCCACTGCTGGAAGTCTGGCCGCACTGACACATACGTGTCTGTAATTTTCTGTCTTCGTGGACGAAGCCGACGACTTTTGTTAAACCCTGTTTAACTGCATTTAGCTAGGTTAATCTCCGCAAGAAGAACCCCAAAACACACAGCCGCAGCAATGGGGGTAGCCAGCATGTTGCAGATCGACGAAATGCTGGGAGACTTCAACAGAATGAACAAGCGTCAGGTGAGCGCGACGCCGCCTTCCGGCTCATGAGTAGCATCCTGACCTAAATTTCCCCGTTTTGCAGTCCCTGTATCAGGTGCTGAGCTTCGCCATGATCGTCTCCTCGGCACTGATGATCTGGAAGGGTCTAATGGTGGTGACCGGCAGCGAATCGCCCATTGTGGTGGTTCTCAGTGGCAGCATGGAGCCGGCTTTTCACCGCGGCGACCTTCTCTTCCTCACTAACTACAAGGAAGAGCCAGTGCGTGTCGGCGAGATCGTCGTTTTTAAGGTGGAGGGCAGAGACATACCCATAGTGCATCGCGTGATCAAGCTACACGAAAAGTGAGTGCAATCAGCAGCAGTGGGATTTGCTCCCAATGTGGAGTTCCTATATATAACCAAAAATTCTTTTGGCAGGGAGGACGGCACTGTCAAGTTCCTTACCAAGGGCGACAACAACAATGTGGACGATCGGGGCCTCTATGCTCCCAATCAGCTGTGGTTGACCAAGAAGGACATTGTGGGCCGAGCCAGGGGCTTCCTGCCCTACGTGGGCATCATTACGATCTTCATGAACGAATATCCAAAGGTTAAGGTGAGTCGGCAGCTCTCTCAAGTTTCTATCCACTTTTCTTATTCTTGAATACCTTCTCCTTTGCAGTGGGCCATCCTCTCCATTCTGGCCATTTTCGTGCTGCTGCATCGGGAATAGACGGGTCGCTCTTATTTTGTAGGTACAATTTATAAGTAGGAAGTGCACAATCTCGAGCCTGTTTGCATTTTCTTTTGAAGGATCCGATACAGCGATTTCCTTAACACCACCACCCAAAAAATAAATAAATCGTTGTTCGGAGCTGAGTTTCAATAAAGACACAAATAACAATTTTTAATTGATCAAAGAATTTTCAAAGGTGAGCAGCTGCTGCTTGAGGGACGAGCCCCAGTGGTATTTGGTGGCTCCATTTTGCGACACGATCCTGTGGCAGGGGATTAGGATGGCTACCTCGTTCTTTGCTACCGCGTTGGCCACGGCTCTCACTGCCTTCGGGCGACCCATGCGTTCAGCCAGTTGGGAATAGGTGCAGGTTTCCCCACATTTTAAGCCAACCAAAGCCGTCCACACTGACTGCTGGAATTCGGTGCCTAGGACAGCAATTGGAGTCACTCTGTTGTTCTCCTTGTCACCCTCAAAGAGCTTCTTGGCTGCACTCTGGGCAGAAACGTCATCCTGCAGGAGCTCCGACTTTGGCCAACGCTGACGCAGTTCCTTTAATGTTTCCTTGTCGCTTTTCTCCACAAAGTAAAGTAAACAAATTGCGTCTTCATTTTGGCTTACATCTGCAAAGCCCATCAGCATGCGGCCGAACTTGGTTGCCAGGATCGAATAGCGAATGAGCTTAGGAGGATCCTCCAATGGAACCAAGCAGATGCGGGGGTTCTCAATAAACCACATTGCTGCTTATGTAGTTATACTTTATAATTTTTGTTTTTTAAATTAAATGATAAAAGGAGATAGTGTACCCGCCGCTCACAAATGTAAATAGCCAGACTTTCCAATGTTGGCGCAAAATTTTAAACTGTAATGCAAGCAGTGTATGGTGAGCGCGACGCCACCTTCCGGCTCATGAGTAGCAATCCTGACCTAAATGTATCCCGTTTTGCAGTCCCAGTATCAGGTGCTGAGCTTCGCCATGATCGTCTCCTCGGCACTGATGATCTGGAAGGGAGTTGCCCCCCAATGTGGATTTCCTAAGGTTAAGGTGAGTCGGCAGCTCTCTCAAGTTTCTATCCACTTTTCTTATTCTTTAATACCTTCTCCTTTGCAGTGGGCCATCCTCTCAATTCTGGCCTTTTTCGTGCTGCTGCATCGGTAATAGACGGTTCGCTCTAATTTTTCAGGTACAATTTATAAGTACGAGGTGCACAATCTCGAGCCTGTTCGCATTTTCTTTTTGAGGATCCAATAACACCAACACCCAAAAAAAAAAAAAAAAATCGTTGTTCGGAGCTGAGTTTTAATAAAGCCAAAAGTAAATTTGAGCAGCTGCTGCTTAAGGGACGAGCCCCATTGGTATGGGATAGCTGCATCGTAGCACACGACCCTGTGGCAGGGGATTAGGATGGCTACCTCGTTCTTTAATACCACTTTGACCACGGCTCTGCATTTCCCGGGCCTCACTGGTTGGTTTTCCAGGGGAAACCTGACCCTATACCAAAGTGGCATGCGTTCAGCCAGTTGGGTATAGGTGCAGGTTTCGCCACTTTTTAAGGCAACCATAGCCGTCAACACAGACTGCTCGAATTTGGTGCCCAGGACAGCAATTGGAGTCACACTGTTGTTTTCCTTGTCACCCTTGAAGAGCTTACTGGCTGCCCTCTGGACAGAAACGTCATCCTGCTGGAGCTCCGACCTTGGCCAACGCTTATCTGCATCCTTCAAAGTTTCCTTGTCGCTTTTCTCCACGAAGTAAAGTAAACAAATTGCGTCTTCATGTTGGAATACATCTGCAATGCCCATCAGCATGCGGCCGAACTTAGTTGCCAGGAGCGAATAGCGAATGAGCTTAGGAGGATCCTCCAATGGAACCAAGCAGATGCTTGGGTTCTCTTTAAACCACATTGCGGCTTAGGTAGTGGTTATGTAGGTATTCTTTAAGCTTTTGTTTTTCAAATTAAATGACAAAAGGCGAGAGTGTGCCCGCAGCTCAAATATGTTTTAACACAAAAACTGCTTGAATTGCCAGAATTTCCAATGCTGGCGCCAAATTTTAAACTGTAATGCAAACAGTGTATGGCAAAGTAACTGCAAATAAATTATTTGAAAGAAATTTTATGTGAAATACTTGGAATCCTTTTTTTAATTAAAGGTTCTATGGATTTTTAGACTTTATGCTTAACAAGAAAGGAGGCTAACTTCGGTTCGCCGAATTTTATATACCCTTGCAGACCGAAAACAACCACCAGCCATGGCCATAATTTGACCTTCGTCTGGTTAGCGAGGGGAGAGAGCGATGATCTGAAAATTTTGTATTTTTGGCCAAATTATAATTTTTTTTATGATTTTTTAAATCTACAAACCTTAAATCTTCTTCTATAAATTCTGATTAAGAATATATAGGGTTTATGGGGTCGAAAATGTCTTCTTCACTGCGTTGCAAACTTCTGATTGGAAGTATAATACCCTGCAAGGGTATAAAAAGGGTAAATCAAAACCTAACTATTTCCAAAGAATGGCAGTTATTTTTTGATTTGCTTATTCTATGAGTCATGATAAAAGTTTTTGGTTAATTTCTGAGATTCCAACGTTCCTGCAATCTATAATGTGGTCTTAAAATCCTATCTATCAGCCATATGCAAAACTGTTTTGGTCAAAGGCGTTTGATGAATTTCCTAGGTAATTTTCTTGGCTACAAAATTACTCAAGTTATCAAAACAAAAAGATATACAATCAATAAATCCACAAAAAATGCGAGTTTTCATAAACATGTGATGCATGGATCTGTAATCCCCAAGCCAGGTCTGTCAACGCTATGATAGATTTGCATATTTCGGGTTCTGACCATTCCATTCCAATTAATCAAGATATCCTATACACTATATGGTTTGAAGGTTATTTTGCCCTTTGTGGCTGAATTCCCCTCTCTTATCTGGTGTACTTGGCTTGATTACCAAAAATAAATGTGTCCATAATTCGTCAGCGATTTGCCACGAATTAACTTTTCGAGATCGCCATCATTATTGTAATGCCCACGCTGGTAATAAGTTGTCCACACACTGTTCATTAACAATTTGCAATCGGTTTGGTTTATTGTTTATTCATATATATTTCATTATGTGTTGTACAGTTATAATTATGTTACAATTAGGACTAGATTAAATATACAGACGTACATCAAGATTGTTTTACCGATTATTACTGGCTAGCACAAAACGAATAACTTAGCTAATAATACTACAGACGAGTGGTGGTGTACACTTGGGGTTCTACGTGGTATGTAAGTATATAGTTCTTGTATGGTTTTTCATTTAACATTTTAATTTTGGATCTTAGTTTTGATTCTGTTAGTTATAGTATGTTGTTTAGTCAATTGCTCTGCGTGCTTTTTAAGTTAGTTTGATTTTTCATATAACCCTGAGTTTAGTTTATGCTAGTCTAACGAACTTCAGCTGCGGCAATGCGAAAATTAAGTTTAAGTATTTACAGCCCCTAGATTGAATATGGCACCTCGACTCCACAAGTTTCTAGCGTTTGATTACCGATTTTGTATGGGTTTATCATACATATTTAATCATTTTTAATTTGCTACAAATATGACATAATATTTATTTACTTATTAAGGTTATTTCTTTCTGATCTTCTGGGCATTTTCTATTAATTTATCACAACGAAATGCGTCAATATTTTGGCGGCAACAACAACGAAAACAAAAACAACAGCTATATTATATATATATTATATATATATAACAATAACAAGTACAGCAGCGAAAAGCATTCAACTCTGCTTGGCGGTTGCTGCCGCTCCTGCGACTGCTCCTGCTGCTGCTGTCGATGTTGCTGTTGTGGACAACTGTGGATTACTGGCCAAATCACTGGCCTGTGGCTTCATCTGCAACTCAGGTTGCTGCTGCTGCTGTTGCTGTTGCGATTGAGGCGGCTTCTCGCTGGTCACTGGAGCCGAGTGCTGTGTCAAGATGTCCGCCGGAATGAGGCCCTCCTTCACTCGCTTCTTCTGTTTCATGCGGCGGTTTTGAAACCAGATTTTCACCTGTAACCAGGAGTAAATTATTTATTATTATTACATTTATGTTGCCCTAACTTGTTTACAAGAAATCAAAAAGCAATTCTTAACTTTTTATACTGATCGCATCTTTAAAAACTTTAGAATAACTCATCGGTTGCAAGACCCGTATGAAGTTGTCTATGATAGGCTTCATTTATATTTCAAAAGCCCGCAGATGTCTCTATCTTCTTATTTGTACATTTATTATCCCGTTCAACAATGATGGATTTTGTTAATAGAAAGTAGTCATCAAGTTCACATAGGTAAGTTTTCCAACTAAGTATTATTTTTAGGGTAAAATTAAAATATTAAATGAATAGATTTAGAAGATAAAACAGATGTGCTAATATCTAAATTTCCAACCCAACACATCTTAATAAGTGTATTTTTAAATTGAAGTTTATATTCTACCATTCCCGAGTCAGGCCTGGGAGAGATCTTCAGATAATTTCCAACTATCTACTTGCAAATTGTATAAAATTTGTTCTAGAGGTAAAATAAAATTGTTTCTAAAATTCTGTTAACAAGTATAGAAGCACTTGCTTCACCGCCACTTAAATGAGCATTTGGAAGATCGTGAGGCAAAAAGGGCCAATAAGATGCTTGTACTGCCGACACCACCCGTAAATCTGACGACTATTGCTGCTATGCCGATGGCATTTCTTCCCCTTGATTTAATTTCCATTATAATGTCTTTTCTATTCATGATTTGCTTCATAATATTAATTAAGTACTCAAAGCAGCACCCTTACCTGAGTTTCGTTTAGCATCAGTGTATTGGCGATTTCAATGCGCCGCGCCCGCGTCAAGTAGCGGTTGAAGTGGAACTCCTTCTCCAATTCCGTCAGCTGCTTGTTGGTGAAGTTCGTCCGGCCGGAGTTGTTGGTGCTACTGGAGAGGTTGCAGCTGCTAAGGCCCCCTCCGGACCCATTGCCCAGGCCGACGCCGACGCCCAATCCGTTTGAATGGGCGCTGCCGGGCGATCCATTGTTTACTAACATCACGGAGTTTTGCACGGCCAGGACATTGCCGATCCCAGAGGATCCGTTACCGCCCACACCAACAGAACTGGTGACGACACCGTTGCCGCCGCCATTACCACCACCGCGGCACATGTCCAGCTGCCCGTTCAGTTGGTAGTCGTGGATGCTGGCAATTCCGCTGGCAGGTAGTTTCGGAGCTGCAAAGGAAAGACAGAGGGCAGTGAGTACACTTGGAGAAATCAATGAAGAACTATAGAATTATTAGAAAATTATAAATTATATAATTTAACAGATAAAATTACTAGCTTTGTTGAATGTAAGTTCTTAATTCAGTTCTTTTAGTTAATGATAGAAAGATACTTCCTTAAAGAACGTCATTACTTTAGTTACATTCACCTATTTGATTCAGAATATATAACTATTTCTATTCCATATTTTTGTTAGTAGTGTAATCCCTGTTTTTATGTGCATCTTTGTTGTGGTTTTAAGGTTTACGAGTCGAGATTCAGGTGAGGAGAGTCGAGCGATCCCTTGGGTTGATCTTTAGCTGTCGCAGCTAATCATTGTGAGAGTTTCGTCTTCCTTTCCCTCTGCTCTCCCTCAACTCTCTATCTTTAACTTTTGACTTTTGGCTTGTTTGCGTGATTTTGCACTTTATTCATAATTTGACATGCGCCCCGTGGCTAAAGCCGACGATGATGAAAATAATTCCTTTTGGCCGTTTGCCTTTCCATAGAAGGATTTAATGCGCCCAATAGGTTTGTTTGAAAATATAGGGTTTATCCTGACAGCGGGCATTCGGCTCGCTAACTGATATCCTCTGGTACGTCACTTTGTTTAGGGGGAGTTACGGGTATTATGATATTTGTGGGTTTGTCTAGGATTTGGATTTTGTGTTTGGTCCGGAAGAAATTCTACGTTCAACTTAAAAAGCGGATAATTGCAGTTCTTAAAATGTGTTGTAACGATTTCTATTTAAAAAGTTAGCAGGTGGAATACTTGGAATAATATTTTCTAGATTTAAGATAATCAAACAAAATTATTTAAAATGGTTGAGCAAACATAATATTTTTTAAATTGTTGCTGCTTAAAACTAATATCTTCATAAAGTATACTTGAATTGATATTTAATTTATTGAGCTACCCTTAAAAGCTCATAAAAAACCTTTTCACACAGTCATAAATCTAAATGAAAACTTCTTCAGCATAAATCAATTAATAAGCATTATGCGACCGGACTTCAAGAGTTTCATTACTAGCTTCCCGGCGATGATTAACCTTCCCCAGACTTAAAAAGATGCCGATTGGTGGCAATATTAATACATACAGGTTGAGCCCGTTTAGTTATCGAGTTGTTTTAATAGTTTTTAGGCAATTGGCCGCTGTGAGTACAATAAATCAAAAACGCCGAGCCAACCAACCAATAAATAAGTTCCACAGAGCCGAATGAGTGATGAATTTATGACGGCTCCTCCAAGTGCCACTGATACCCAAATTGGCATCCAGCCCGTCATATCCGCACAGTAGCTGGCGCGCACCTTTCGAGGATTTGGGAACTGTTTGCGCGGAGCGATCGATAAGTGGAAGTCGGACTGCCTGCCTGCCTGCCTACTAGCTCCTATCGTAATGCACACAGGAATGTCTAAGAAAACAAGCCGCAGGATTACCGTGTCGAGTGGCTTGGGCTACATTTGAATTTTCCAGCAAACAAAACCAAACACACTCGCTGCGGCGGCAGTTGCAGCCGCCAGTCGCAAGTCACAGTCAAAGTCGAATTCACAACCACCTTCACGTTGACGTTCACATTCACGGTAGCATTAATAGCAGCGGTAGCGACTGGGACAGTTGAGAGTTACTGCATTCCGGTTAGGTTATCAATATGTTGCCGCCAATCAATGCACAGTGGTGTAAATTATATCCATTACACAGATGGGAAAAATGCTAAGGTGTCAGGGGTTTTTTCCTTTAAACTGTTGTTGAATTTTCCATTTACAAGATATATATTTTTTGTATGATTTAATAAATGCAATTAGTATTTACTTTTTTATGAAAATATAGGGTCATGAATCTGTAAATCCCTTAATTTAATCAGAAGTTGAACTCTGTAGTTTAGGCCAAAATGTAAGGCTACAGGTAGGCACAACTGAAATAAATAGAATATCTTATGGATAAAAAACCCTTCTAATTTTCTATATAAAATATAGAAATCATTTATCTGTGCTCACTGTGGCACGGTGCGGCCTCTGTTAGTGGCACGGCTGCCTGCCTCAGCCACTGGTGGTGTCGCTCGGGTTGTCAAACATGTCGCGGCCAGTTGGCGGCACTGTCGCTTTTGTCCGGCGCCAAACGGTATCTGCTTTGTAATATTAGTTTTAGAGAGCATTATCGGGGCTCGCTTCCACTTCAGTGCTGCTCCGAACGAGGAGTGGAAAGTAGGGAACTCCACACCGCTTCGTTCCGGGCCAACTGCGCCTCCGTGGCCACCTCTTCTCACCCCCTTGAAGGCCATCTCCCAGAGGGGGTGGGTGTGCCAGAGGGCTGGCTCCATGGCGCTCAAGTGACACTGTTGACAATCAATGTAAACAGCCAGAGTCGGGCTGCAGCAGAACCCACCTCCAAAGAGGATAAAATAGAGGGAGGGCCTGAGTGCAACAGCCAGAGGCGCCACACCAAGTCAATGTAATTTGATAACATCTCAACTAGCGGTAATTACAATTGCAGGTTTAGCCCAGTCAAACGCTTGTTGACTTTTGCATATCTTCCCTGACATCACAACCAATTCCCGTGTGAAAACCTGGGCAGGGAAAATCTAGGCAACGTACACAGTCAGTGGTGATTGTCTTAACCAGGTCAAACAAGGTGATTATTGATTTGAAGATGAGATAAATTATAGAAGTAACTATTTGAATTTCAAAAGTATTTCCCAAAGACGAACCCATGGAATATATAGACGTTGACATTCATCTGTCCCTGGTTTCTAAGTTCGAATAATCAGATTCATTGTCTTACTATTTTATGACACTCTTTATATACATATTTAGTTTATATCTAGTTTTTTTTTGTATTGTCTACCACAAATCAGTTGCATTTACCAAATAGTTGTCCTTGAATTCTTTACTCCACGTACAGTTCTTAGCAGCCGTGAGTCATACGCCCGAGAACGGCCATTTTGATATGATATAATGATATTATCATTTCTATTATGTAGGCGCCACTGCCACTTTACGGAGATCCCCACTCGTGCACACACTGGCAATCTGGGGGCCCGGGTAGCATTACATGGGGTCCGTTTCGGGGCGATTAAGTGGGCCTGAGCCCGTAGTCCGGCGACCGGGGAACGTACCCGAGCAGAGTGCGTGGAACGCCGTCTAGCCGACGGCTCAATTGATAATAATATTTAATTCGAGTGCAAATAGAAAATTATATTTCAATTAAAAGTAAATTGTTTTAATTGTTGATTAAACACAACATCAACATCAACGTCATGTGGCGAAACTTTTGAGAACCGATTCTGCTAGGCCATAATCTGGGGCCATAAAACTGCACAAAAGCTGACCGAAAATATGCTGACGATCGGTGGCGCTGGTGACGATTTGATTGATCACCTGGCGGTAATTTATGGCCCCCAATAGGAAAGTGCCAATATGGCCCATAATATTTTGCAATCGATGGAAGCGAGGCTGTACCATGACATCGATCGGGACAGATGTTCGGCTTCTCTGACCAGAGGTCAGTTGGCACTAATTGAGTTGGCAATCTCGGAGTCTGTGAACCCTTTTTTTCGGGGGAGGGTTCACGTTGACCCAGCAGCTAATTAGGCACAGTCAACACTCTTTGGCATTTCGGGGTCCGCATTCTGGGACTCTCTCCTACTCACTGACTTGACTAAACTGGCATAATCCCATCCAAAATCCACGAGCCATGTCCATTCATTCTGTCAGTTTTATTGGCCGCCTGTCAACCGGTGACTTTTTCCACATGTCATGCGATGATGCAGTCGTATCTTGGTATCTACATTTCGAACACGAATCGTGAAATGCACAAAAGCCAAATTCTCATAATTGTATCTACATATCATCGTTCCTCCAAAAAAACTCCAAAACCAAATCGAAGCCACAAAGGCCACGAAGCAAAACTCAAGTTTTCCAGCTTAATTGAAAGTTTTGTATGGGCATAGCAGACGTCCCGCGGCTTATTAGTCACGATGTCTAACACACATGGAAATTGTTCGACAAAGGGTTTCAAATTTTTGAAAATAAATCCCTAAAAAAGAGAGACGAGAGACGGGCAGGCTGTCTGAGTCAGATATGTACTATGCCTCGCATGGGGCATTAGAAAATGTCTCAGCTGGCGCCTGGGCAACAATTTCTTAATCTTGTTAACTGTCTCCCCGGAAGAAGTTTTCAAATCCTTATCGAACATCTTTGATCTGTTTGAGCCGTTCGTGTGTCTCTGTTTTGTTTGTTTACCTTTTGGAAAATTATGTCGCCGTCACAGACAACACCACACCACACAACAGATTTAAATATTTACCCAGATACTCGTATGCACATATTTGTGTTATCTTAATAGCAACGTTTTGGCTACTGTTTTTCTTTTTGTTTATTTTTATTATTCTTATTTTCTATTATATAGATTACGCTGAATTCCGGTAGCCATTCGATAGACCAGAAAATCAAAATTGTCGACATTATTTGTACTACATTTTTTTTGGCGATAAGAAATGGCTGAAGATTGCGACATGAAGGGGTTTGGGTGAAAAATTAAATTAAAAATATTGTTTGTAAAATATTTTTGATTTCAGTATGGATCAATATTATATAAGCAATTAATTTTATGTGTTTATGATGCCAACTTCTTCTTAAAAGTTGCAGTTTGGTAAGTTAAAATAGTTGGATGGAAATTGAATTTAAAACTCCCAGATATAATCAATCAATTTGTGTAAAAAATACATAAACTTTAATTTCATTCATAAATTAATTAAAATGTACTATATAAAATTTATTAATGATCTGTATTATAATTTTTCGTGTTAGATTTAATTTTCCCAACTATTATTAGCTCACTTTGATAATGCGTTAATATTTAAGAAATTTAGTTAAGTTTGACAATAACTTGTTAGATTATCTCCAGGTGCTGGTTGATAATTAGCTCAAGTGCCCAAACGATAGCAGTGACAATTGAATATTTCCAAGTAACAATTATTTTTTATGGCTAATTATTTGTTGGTGGCTATTTATTTTTAAACTTGGGCTAGAGGGCTTTGATTTGGCCAAATTAATAATAGAACTGAGTAACTGAAATTTTTCTGTTTCCAGGGGCGGACTGGCGGAGTGGGCAGGGGGTTAGTTTTTCCCCGGTGCTACAGCTGCTCTTTTGGTCGCTTTGCCTGTGTGTTAATTCAATTCAATGGCAGCAGCAGAAAAAAGTAAAATCTTAATTCGAATAATACATTCTGACAAGATGACGGATCACCAAACGAAAATGCACGCACACATGTGCGGATGTACGGATGTGTAGATGTTCATAGTTTCCCTTTTTGTATTCGTACATAAACATAGCACAATATAAGTATATATGTACGGACATTTGCCGAAGAGCTGTTGAAATAAGGGTGTTCGATGGGGTCTAAGGAAAAGAAATGAAATGAAAAAAGAGTCGGGGGAAAAATACTCGAATAAAAATGGCTGCCAAATGCCAAAGGGAAATAACATACAAGAAATGTGGGCTGGCACACATCTATATACGCAAAGGAAGGAACATATATACGATGTTTATATACACTCCAGTCGGGTGTGCGTGTGGCTGACAGTCAACACTTTGAGTGGCTCCACTTGACATGGCCCTTTCCCCATTCCAGCCACCGCCACCGCCGCCTCCTGCCACTTTTTGATGATTTAATTCAATTAATGCTCCATTCGTTCGCACATAATATGTGTACGCACATACATATATCCACACACACTCTATATACCAGGGAGTATTTGCAAATTAAAATGTCAACAAAACAAATTTCAAAACATTTTGCCTCTCAAGTGGTTTGCAAAAAGAAAAAAAGGTTCCTGCTCTTCGTCCTTTAGCTGGCTTTAAAAGAAATATTTTTCGACAATGATGCTAATGTCATCATCAATCTTCGTGCCTGCCGTGGAAATTCGTGCAGACAAGACGCCCGAGCCTCAGACTGTCGCCTTCGATATTACCCGTATATCTTTGACTAGGCCTCAGGTTTACTTTGGATTTTCCCGAGAACCCCCCCCAAAATATACGCCTATATGTATATACAATTTTCATTAGACAAATTAACAAATTTTACTGACTGGTGCGGCGCAGAGTGGGGCGGTTTTTTTGGGGCTTCCGCTGAGACAAGTGGCATTAGCCAAACTGGCAACTGACTTGACTTGTTTACATGAGATAATTTCAATATAATAAATCATTTTTTCTTTCTCGGTGTATTTTTTTTTTGCTGTTCTTACAAAATTGAGATTTTAATTTTGTTGTTTATTTTTTTTTGTGTATTTTTGCTTGTCCTTGGATTTGGACTGTCATACAAAAGTGTTACGAGGCTTAGGCATTACTTGGTCGTATAATCGTGAATCATGAGGTTCAAAGTTCTGTGCCTAATTCTACATAGTTTAATTGAGTTGAAAGCTTAAATATTGAGAACAATTTTTAGTAAGTAATAAAATGTTGAAGTTGTTTGTGATTAAAGAAGAATATCCTCTTTAACAGCTTAGCTTACGTAGCTCTAAATAAGTAGAACTAATAATTACAATAATCTATATTGAGTTGTTAATAATATATTCTAGCAATTATCCTGAATTTAGTTTGATTCCCAGGCTTCATTTACTTCCCATCAACTCTCAATCAAAATGAAATTAAATCTTTTCAATCTAAACTAAGCCCGTATATGGTGGTATAGTTAATGCCTTAATACCACCCTCCTGTCGCTAATGTCTGGGCCTAAAGATAGATAGGATACATCCATCAGTTCGGCTCAATCGCAGCCGAAATGAAAATTAAATAAATCACAATTCAAGCAGCGCGTGTCGCCAGCCAAGTTGAAGTTCAAGCGTTCATGGCTAATACTTTCTGGCCACTAGAATGTCCACTTTAAAGCCGCCCGCTGTCCATTGTCGTTATCTCCGTCGGGGAGTCCACTGAGAGTGGGAGTGGCGACGGACATAGGCCCCGATATCGTCGAAAGAAACGCACAGCGAGAGCAGTAAAAATTGGAAACAATAATCGAAACCAACAATGGGACTTCAAATTGACAGCTTTCGTTTACCATTTTATCTACTGTGTTCGTGGTATGGAGAGAATTTTGGAATGAAATCACCTTGGCCCGCAAGCCGGCGCACTGAGAAGCCAAGAAATCGAGACAATTGTGGAGCTCTAGGGCTCAGAGCGGTCCCTTTGATTCGCAGATCAATTGCTAAATGCTCTAGCTTTTTACCAACAATTCAAAGCGCACCGCAGAGCAAAAGTTTTCATTGCCCAAACCATTTGTCTCATTGTTTTGTCCGTTTTTTTTTCTTCTTTTTGGCCAAATCAGTTTGGGAACAGCTTAAATTGTTGGCCGACTACTGTTTGTCTCGTCAAATGATTCATTAGGTCGCAAACTATTTTGTTTACTGCTGCCACTTACAACGAAACTCCATTTGGTTGAAACGGGAGTTGTCTGTCTGAAAACGGGCTAATTGAAAGGAACTTCCGCCTTCTTTGAATACTTTTTTTATTTTAAGAATATAATGTTTTTGTAATATAAAGATAAAATCAATTTAGTATCTCTCAAGCTTATCCCATTAACAATTTTTGAAAAAGATTTATTTAATAATGATTTTAGATCACGTATTAGCACAACTGATTTAATTTGTACTTCATAAGTACAATTCCACTGTCCTGATCAATTAAATGTCTAATCCATTAAGTGTATATTTTTCCACAAACTTTTGCCAAAACTAATCCACTTTTTTCCCCTTTTATACATTCAGAGCTCCAGACGATCCACTTCAGGTGAAATATATTTTTAGGAAATCAAACTTAAAAATAACGTTTAAGTTGAATAGGACATGCCTGAGACCACAGCAGTCCCGGGTCCCAAAATAAATCACAATCAATTAGCTGCGTATTGATAACCCCTATCAGTGCAGTGACCAGGGGAAACTAAAGTTTTCTGGAAAATCGAAAGACTACAATGACTCTGAGCAATTTTGCGCAGAAAGCGAGGGAAAACAAAAGGCGAAACTATACGATATTGAGCCGCATTTATCGTTGTGATATCGGCCTGCTGGCAGGGGGCTGAGTGTGTTTGTGCTTGTGTCAGGGCACGTAACGCGATACTTATATAATTTACTAAATTATACACTTGAAAAGTATTAAGGCGGCCACGATGGCAAAGGAAACGGAATACGGAATATTGGGCGCCATGGCTGGATATGAAGGGAACCTTGGGACATCGCCGAGCGAATGCAAACAGCAGATAAGATATCCGTATCCTCCGCTTTTGGCGCACTGTTTGCACCAAATGTCCGTTCAAGGCAAACAACACCACGCCACCACACAGATACCCACATCGGACTATACATATTTGTGCTTAATATTACATAACATAACGAAAGGAAGGACACTGAGAAAGCGCACCCTCGAAGGGAAATCCTTTAATGCAGCGGTGGTTGCGCTGCCCAATTTTGCTTTTCCTCTGTCATATCCTGTTTGCAAAATCTATGCGAGGTATGATGGACTCATAGGATTATCATTTTGTATTTATACCTATATATATTTTACATTTATAAACATTTAATAACAAATGCGTAACTTAAAGAATTTGTTGTAGGTTCAATTATTTCAAAGGGTTCTAATAACTGAGATATCATCCCTACTACTGGGTATTATAAAGTCTGTAAATCGGGTAAGTCGTTCTTGTTCCTTTAATTTTTTTTGGGAGCAGTTCCTCCTTTCCAACCCCCTCCGTTTCTCCCCATCCCTCTGCGGCTGTCGTGCGGACTGGACTAATGTGCTTCTCATGTTGTCTCCAGAAACTCGCCTGGAATCGAGTCAGACTTTATGAAAACTGACATTTTAGGTGTGTAAATGTCACCGCGGCACTGCAGATGGAGTGCGGTTAGCAGCCGAGGTAATTTGGACACAGATAGAGTTTGGGATCCAGGTCTGACCCTTCCCTATCCCTATCCCACTTAAGTGGTAATTATTGTAAGTACTGCCCGGGGCTTATCACCTAACAAATCGATTCGTTGATCGGCCAAACTCAAGTCAAAGGCCAAGGCTAGGCTCCTTCGGGCTACTCGATTTCCCCTGAACCTCAGCTCCCCCTCAATCGCCACTGATTGGGGGAAAGAAATTTAATAATACGCTTTCAAAAATGTTAACTCAGCGCGCGCCAGCGAACAAAATTTGTCACGACACATGCCATACATTTTTTTGGCCCCGGTTCGGTATGCCATGGTTTTGTTTTTCGGTGATGTTGAAGGCGGTTTAGAAATACCTGTATAAGAGATGGGAACGTGAGAGGTTCGTGAAGAAACTATACAACTTAGAGGAAACTTGTACTCCTATTAGATAACCAATAAATTACGCATACGACTAGTTGGCCCTTGGGCTACAATCTCATATTTCACAAAATTTTACAAGGCAATTGAAGCAAAAGAATAGTATTGAAATGTGAAAATCTTTACAATACTAATTAGTTACTTTATATTAAATTATTTCTATTAATAGATGTATTACAGTTCCCACAAACAAAATTAATACTTTCATGCAGTTATGATAGTTAAGACGTGAAAATATTTTTGTATTAAAATTATACCTGATTCTTAGCCACTCACGCAGCGATCTCTGTGCGAGCGGACTAACTAGCCCCTGTGACGGACCTCGGTCTGTGACGATGACGGTGACAGACAGGCAAGCGGGGCGGGTTCGAACCCAGCTCCCAGCTCAGTCTCGGCTCAGAGTTCTGTTCGGTTAGGTTTGGGTTCGGGCCTGGGTTTTTGGGCAAGCGTTTGATGTTATCTGGCATTCCTGGTGGTCACTTTTCTATCCACAATATCATTTCATTTAAATAGTCTGCCTCATTTTTTCTCCAAGGGTTTTTCGGCTCGGGGTTCTCGTTCGCCGCTCGCTGGCTCGCACATACATACATATATCTTACCAATTTTTGTTTTGAAATGAACGTAATTAATTCATTTCGTTTTCATTGTGGCACATTCGCCGCTCTTCGAGCCGCGTCGCGTCGCGTGTTGGTGTCAAGAAATATCAAAACATCACATCAAATAAATGTTGAATACCCCAAGTGAATGCCCCCCTCGGCCCGGACACTCCGCTGGCCCGCCCCTGCGGTGGCCCATAAAACTAACACCTTTTGCAACCTTTTGGCCAAAGAGTTTTGTGTTCCCTTTTGCTTTTCCACCAACATTTATGTTAATTCGAGTTTCCTTCACTTTTGTCAGCTATTTTCATATTTCATATTTTCTGTGAGCGCCAGGTTTGCGTGTGGAAATTCCCAACCCTTCGCGGGGGAGTGGGCGAAATTCTCTAACAAAGTGGTAGATCGTTTAAAAAACAATAAAACACGAACAGCAGCAGAAACGGAGGAGAACGGCCAGTTGCCAGGCATTAATTAAACTGTTCTACCACAACAACTCCAGACCCGCCTCGATGGGAACTTTTCAATTATGTTCGAGGAGCCCATCAAACGGCCAATAAAAAAGCAAACAAAATTATCGCCGAGCTGAGGTCGTAAAAACCTTAGTTGGGTGCTAATAGGGGATAGATCTTTAGGGAGATAATCATGTAAATCAATAAGAACGGTAGGAGTTTTAAATTAAAACCTAATCACGTATCTGAGTTATATTTGTTATATAAAATTCGATTAAGATAACTCATATGTAAATATTAAAAGGAAATGTAAGAGCTTGGCCTAATTCCATCAGATATTCTAAATGGTGATATGAGAAAATCCAAGAAAATTAGAGTGATCCTTCGTAAAGTACTAGAAGGAAAAAATAAACCCAGTTTCACTCAATTCGCATACAAACTTTGAGTTTCCTACGAGTTCTAAATACTTTAACCCTGACATTTGAATGATGGATAAGTTTTTCGTTTCTTTGCTTGGTTTATTTCACTATTTTTTTTGTTTGTCGAACTGTGGCTAATTTTAGTTTTATCTAGGTGTCATCATAATCGTGTCAAAAGTATTTTCGAGATTTCGCACATTGATTGATATTGGTGTCTGAAAAAATAGAAAGTTCTCTGCGTGTATTTGTGTATCTTAAACCGATTCCTAGCCAGTGACAAATCCCTGTAAAAATGTCCATTAATCTTCATGGCAAATGGGAGCGAGTTGCTCCTTTCTTCCTGCTCCAACTCCAGATCGCGGTCTGGTTATTGAAAAATGCTGATTAACACATTAGAGAACTCTTTGAATCGCAGACTGGTCAGCGTGCATCCAGACCGAATATGTGGCTGCGTTTGTGCGTGAATGCCAATATGTCGAATGCTACCATTTATAACCATGATTGCTGATTATGCTGTTTCCCTGCCCGAGAATGGATGACATGACAGATGGACCCAAGCATGTGCGCAGAGCTCGCGACGAGCATCCAGTATCCAGCATCGAGCATTCAGCATCGAGTATCCAGCATCCAACGCCCAGGGATTCCAGGGGAGCCGGAGCCACGAGGCAGCGGATCATTGCTCAGTGACAGTTCGGTTGCAGTGAGGCTCAAACGAGAGACTCTTATTTAAATAATCATTTTTTCTGACAGCCAACTTGACTTCCAGTTCGAAATGCCGAGGAGCAGCCCCTCCGTCCCTCCGTCCCATGGCTCCCTCGGCTCCCTGCTGCAAGTTTCATTCTGGATTCGAGCTGCATCTCACGACCGCTGGCTGCACGCTTTAATTGTTTGTTTGACTTGCGGTCGCCCCTGCACCACACGGAGAAAATTGAATATTTATTAATTTACATAATTCAATTTATAATTTTAAAGACCCAATTTTTAATTTTACAAATATATTTTCCAGGCGCAAGTATTTAAATACCAATTAAATCATCATCTTTGAGTATAATGAATTTTAAAACTTGTTTCCTTTAAAAAATTTATTGTTAAGGTATTTAAACTTATCTTATTGTGGCAATCAAATATTTCAAATATCCCTCCGTACTATAAAGTTTCTGGCAGTGCACTCCTGCCACCTTTCTGCCCCACCCTTCTCT
Organism: Drosophila mayri; assembly: GCA_008042485.1. Taxonomy (NCBI): domain Eukaryota; kingdom Metazoa; phylum Arthropoda; class Insecta; order Diptera; family Drosophilidae; genus Drosophila; species Drosophila mayri. Next base: position 82,912 of record VNJN01010202.1, on the reverse strand, counting down.
CCCATCTTAGCGCCTGGTTCCACTTGCACGCGTCATTCGAGGGGCTATCGGGATCGTATTTGGGTCTCGAGGCGGTTGGGTTTTGGGTGCGGCGCGTGGGGATCTTGGATCTTGGATCGGGGATCTCGGATCTCTGATCGGTTCGGCTGCATTTCGGTGCCCGGCCTCTGTGGCGTCGTTTAATTGAAAACGATGCATGTAAATGACACTTTTCAGCATTAATAAGCAAATATTTGTATGATTATTGGTGTAGCCAAGGGATTAACGTTTGAACTGTAAGTGGTCGGACGCTCGATGCTCCGATATCGCCGATCAGCGTCAGTTGGGCAACTGGAGTCATGAACAGGTTAAGTGCATTACGAACGGGCCCACAACGAACACAAATTGGTCAACAGGTTTGGGAGGACGGATGGATGGATGGACTTAGCAATGAAAGGCAAGTTAAGGAATTTCGTATTTTGAATTTAATCTAAGTTCTTAAATTATTAAATTAGAAAAGAATGCAACCAAGGCTGAAACATACAAATTAGTGATACAGATACTCTACAAATTATATACTGACAACTAGCGGAAATAAAAACTATGCAACAACAAATTTCAAGAGAAAATTCCATATCCATGAGTATTATTTATAATTTTATACTTTAAATATTCCCATAAACTAATTGTCAAGGTGACCTCATAAACGTTTGTCCATAAAATGTCCATATAATTATTTGACTGAACTATTAAAAACTATATTAAATCTCAGGGTGAGCCATAAACACTTAACTTCAATAAATTATTATTTATTCATTTACCTGACCTCAAACTCTACAACAAACACTATTAAAAAAAACCGCCAATTAAAAGCTTACACTTGTATTTTATGCAATTCATGAACTTTCAAAAAAAAATACTCGTTTTTTTCAGGTCCCGCTGCTTCTTTTGGATAATCAACATTTCATTTATCATATGAATATATTATACGTTTTATGAAGTTTTTTTTTTTATCAACGCAAATGTATTTTCTTAGCTGGCTAATTCTGAGATACAAAACTCCACTCGGCAATGTGACAAGTGACAATCTGACTGACTGCACAGGCATTGACAAAATTATCTGAAATATGCAAGAAATATGCCAAAGGAGGAGAGTCCAAGAGAACGGCGAAAATTATGAGAGGTGGAGTGGGTCTTGGGGATCGGGTCGGGCGGATCGGGGAGAATCTGGGAGACTGCAGGACGGTGAAGGGAGGTAAGCGAAATCTTTGGCATTTGAAGAGACATTCTTATTTTTAGGTGACATGCCCTCGGTGGGACGTCTCCTTTGAGTTTCTGTCTGAGGCATCAAGTTGCTATATGTCAGTTGTTATTTTTGCAGTGCTAATTGTTCATATATGTAGCTGCGGTTACTATTGTTAAAATTCTATTTTCTCCATTTGTGTATTTTTGTCATACTGAATTTTGTATTATTGTATTTGTTCCCCCAACTTCACATTATTCTTACTCATATTCATCTTTTTCTGGTTTCACTGGTTTGCTGATTCCTGTATCTTGGCCTGTCAATCTGTTTTGAAAGTCATCGTTTTATGATTTTTGAAATTTATTTTCGTCTCTTTGTTTTATGTTTATATGTTTTTATGAGTGCCTATGTTTGTTTGCATATTCACTGCCTGATTAGTTTAATTTATTCTTTTAGCAAATCTGTGATCTATTGGGGGAAACATTTGAGTTGACAATACTGGTTGAAACTGAAATATGGTCATTAGCCAAATATGTGGCCCACTAATTGCCGAGATTACGGGTAATTTACTTTATAATAACTCTATAATTAAAAGTGGTGCGAAGGCGTAAAAAGTGCATAATAATATACATGTAAAGCTTTCTTTTTTGTTATGTTCATAAACCCAATTAAAAATCATTGAACATTAGTTGTATTTTTGTAAAAATATATTTAAAACCTGTTTTATTTTATGAATCCTGAATTTTTGTTTATGATTTTTAAGAATAATTTTAAACATTGATCTGTAATCAAAAATGCGAGCAAACAAATTATTTTTTCTTCACTCACCTTGTGGCTTGGGAACATTCCTCTTGAGCTGCATCCACTTGTAGGTGGGAATGCTGCTGGAGTGATTTGGCGATTTTGATTGTGAGCTCGCGGGATGCGCGCCATTCGAAGCGGAAGCGGTGGAGGAGGATGTGGAGCTACCGGGAGAGATGACACCGCCGCGCTGCTGGCGTGACAAGCCGCCATTGGGCGACACGGAATTTTGTTGTTGATGTGGTTGCTGCTGTCCCGCTGGCGATTGGTTCTGGGGAAGTTGCGCCTGCTGCTGCTGATGCGCCTGCTGGTGCTGTTGCTGGAGCTGTGGGTGTTGTTGATGCGAGCTGGAAGCCAGGTTGGCCAGGTGTCCGTGGGCCAGGCCATGATGCATATGCGCGTGCACACCTAGCGAGTCCATGGCGTCCAGTGCATAGCCTCCAGCCAGGTGCTGTTGGTGGTGCCACATCTGAGACTGCGTCGCCTGCTGCATCATGGGATCCTGCTCATCTAGAAGCAGGCCGGGACCATAGCTGGCATGCAGAACCGCAGCGTACTTCTCCTCCATCTGGCCGGCATAGCCATGAACCGGGGCCTGGGCCTGTGCCTGGGTCGTGGGATACATGCAGTCCAGGTTGGTGTACATCATCCCGTTCTCGGAGCTGATGATCGCTGCCTGCTGTTGCTGCTGCTGGGGATTGGTGGCATTCGCAGCAGTCACAGGTGAATTGTTGGTGGGTGGTGGTACGGTGGCCACGGCAGCGGTGCCATAGTACGAGTGCACGGAGTCACTTTCGTAGTACGAATCCGCTGGCGAGTGGCTCGTGGGATGAAGCGGAGTACCCGGATTGCCGGCTACCGCCGCACTTGTGGTGATTCCATACTCCGCCGCACTGGGACTGAACAGATGCGAGTGGGGATAGAGCTGTTGCTGCTGCTGCTGGACAACCTGGTGGTTTCCAGATGGCGGCGGTGTGAGCTGCGCCTGCTGCTGCGGATAGTAGCTGCCGGGTGAGCTGCTCTCGTAGCCATTGTAAGAGAGATGTTGCTGGTTCTGGTGGTGATGCTGCTGCTGTTGCTGATGCTGCAACTGCTGCTGGTGCTGCTGCAGCTGCTGCTGATGCTGCTGCGGGGCAAAGTAGCCGCCGGAGGTCGTAGTGGCCGCCGCTGCGGCGGAGCCATAGCCATCGTAGGCATTGGCATGTGGGTGGTGGTGGTGCGGGTGGTTGCCGTACATGCTGCTTACGTCCATCATATTGTCCCGCCGGAACCGCACTTTTTGGGAATCTCGGATCACTTTCTGGTTCTTGGGTTTTTCACTTCACTCTGCGGCACAGTTCTTGCAATCTCGAATATATCGGAAAGTATTACGCGACGGGGCTCTATATGCTATATCCTTATCTCTCTATCGAACTGCAAACACGACACCCGATGACGACAACGACGACGTGCTGCCAGCGCGCTTACCAAGTCGTGACTGATTACTGGCCCGAAACCGATTTCGTTCAGACCATACAACATTTCCACTCTGGCCACGCCCCCTCAGTGGTCTTATTGTGGTCTTGTTTCCACACACGGACCTTGGTGGTGGTGCAAGCTAATGGCATCTCACTTGCTCCAGCCTTATCGCTGGTTCGGTTCGGGGTTAGTCATATATGTGGACTCACTACCGGTTTTTGGCAGTTGCCGTTTCCATTTAGATTTTCTCGAAGTTAGGTTTTTTTTTTGGTTTTTGCTATTCGCCATGGCAGGAGCGGACTTTCGCAGGTCAAGATGGGAGATCTACCTATTTATGGGGTTGTATCTTTTATATCACACATAGAGTATCTGAGATAATCGGATGATATTTTACAAAATATTTTATAATTTAATTAAATAATTAAGTAAGAGTTTTAAAAGAAATAATTATAGTAAATTGGAAAGCTCACAGTTATCCAGAATACTCAAAAATATAAATAATTAAATGATATCTTATTTTATAGACAATTATAAATTAATCTAAAGGCTTAAAATAAAATATTATTATTAATTAAAATAAAATAAGATATCTTTTTAAAAGGGAGTGAACAAAATATCGTTTACAAGAAACTTCGCCTCAAATAAATGAATTGAATCAGATTCCAAGTGAAACTAATTTATGACTTTTTCTCACCATTCAATGTTTTTTGGTTATTGTTGATTGATAAACTTATAACCAATTAATTTTTCTATTCATTTTTTGCTGACTAAATTTAACTTTACATATTTAATAATTCCTAACAATGTCTTTGAGCCCTAAAGACATCTCAATCTGAATTAAATTCTCACTGCTTACAGTTCAGTTTTGGGCTCGAAACATTTGCCAGTTAATCCGGCCCTGCCGCCCGCTGATAGTATTAAAAGTTACGCCCCTTCCCATGCTTATGTCGACGTCTTGTTTTAACTGGAAACCCAATGTTGTGTGTTTGTTTTGTGGTTTTGGCACGTTTTAGCACCTCGCACGAAATTCCCAAATGAATTGACGGGCAGGTAACGGAGAGGAGTGCGTCCGGGGATGGGCAGTGGGCACTAGGAATGGGTTTTGTGAACGCGACTGGGACTGGAACTCCGACCAGGAGGAGCTGTGAACGGATGCTGACTGTGGCAGCTGTCAATCGTCATTTGCACATATGACAGCTCATCTATGGCGGCACTGTGGAATTTAAATCGTCGTCGACCGACCCCGACTCCTGGCATTATCTCCGGGTTGCGACTCCGTCTCAGTATCCGTTCGCGTCTCTCGACCTGGCTTTGGACTCCGACTCTGGCCCGGCTCAGACTCTGACTCAGTGGGATGCAATTCGTAGGCGCCCCCTACGAGTTATCCGGCATGTGTGTCTGTCACTTGGCGGAGATAGAGATACAACCGTCAGATATCTTCATGCACCTTTCACGCACAATGCATCATCTTTGGCTGTCTGGAGAAGTGCGTTGTTCCCTTTCCATCCATTGGGTATATCTCGTTTTTTTTTTGTACAACTTGATTGACATTTTCACAAGTTTTTGTCTCTACACTCGCACGGGGATTTCGGGGGACGAGGAGCGGAGTGAACTGAAGTGGCCATTCGTTTCGTCCTTTCGGGTGTTCCTGCCCAACGCTCCAAGGTGATTTGTTATATTTTTCGGACAGCAGCAATTAATAGTAACAGGATGTGTGCGAGTGTCTTTGGACGTACATATGTACACAGGCAACTTACCTTGGTCCAATCCCAATCCCAATACCACTCCCAATTCCAAAACTGAAACTGTCCCACATGGCTCGAGCAAACACTGAGTATCCTCGTTGCTACATTGGGCCTGGAGTTGGGGCACAACCTGACAGTTCCTGGGGACTTGGGCATACATAGGTAGCACATAAGTGGAATTTCCTTTATCCCATCATAATGTAGTTGGTTAGCAAATGGATATGTCATTTGCTTTTGGAAATTTAGGGAGAAGTTATCATTATATAGAAAGCACTGGCGAATAAATAAAATTTATTTACTGAAATTTAAATCATTGTATCTTTAATCAAGCCCAAAGTCTGGGTATGCAGGTATCGAGGTATAGATACTATATATATAGCGAGATGTAGAAGGCTGCTATGCAATATATTTATTAATAATCATTAAAGATAATTTCACATACAATTGTGGCAAATGATTTATGGAATTTGCAAATAAATAAATAAATATTTCTTAAAGACTTTTTAATGGTTTAAATAATAACCCAATTAATAAGTTTCCCCAATATATGATAAGATCATTGAATAACAAATCAAATAGGAGCATTTCCCTCCCATAAGTGCATATGTCTAGTCAAGTGCTCGATGCACCTCCAATAATGACTTTCGGGGATTTGTAAGTCGCGCCATTAATGTCTGCTTAGCGCCATGGAAATGTCGGAAGTAAGATATATGGGCTAGATGACGTCTCGGGCTGTTCCGAGGGGCACTGGCCACAAGCTGACGCCAAGTTGATGGGCGCCGCAGCAGTTACAGCTCCAAAAACTTGAGCTGCCGTCTTTCGATTTACGCTGATTCGATTCGATTTTTGTTACAAAGCTTTGGGGTCTCCACACGGCAGCTCCTATCTGTCCGGTGTTTTGTTATCCGCTGTCCGGTGTCCGATGTCCATTGTCCGCCGGTGTCCGAGACGTGACGTGACGAGTAACTGGCGTAATTGGCACTGCACCAAATTGATGGATTGCCCGGCGCCGACTGTCACCGCTCCAAGAACAAAACTTGGCGGTACTTTATGGGTTTCCTTTGTAATTTTTTTTTTTGGTAAATCGATATTTGTGCCATTTTTTCGGAGTTTTCGGTTTTGTGCAGCTTTTGACTCTGGCGTTTTGTTCGCTTCTGTAATGATTAATTAATGGAGCCCACTTATCGGGCTCGGGAAGACGGCGACGGATGCCTGTTGAATGGTGGCCAAGAGCTGTGCTAACTGGTCCGTCGCCGCTTTAATCGAATATGTAATTGGCCCAGCTCATTATGTTTATGAATACGATTTTAAGACTCCGCCTCCAATTAGTTGCCGAATTCATCACATGTCCATTTTTTTGGGCTAATTCCTAAAACCCCCTTTGGGGGATTTTATTTTGGGGTTTTCTTGATTGATACCTGTAATTGGCGACGGCCCACAATTTTGTTCAGACGTAAAGAAATTCCTTTCTTAGGAGTGTTGAATTGAAATTGAATTCTTATATTTTTAAAATACATACAATTTTATTGGAAAAACGTTATACAATTGTACAAATTATATTGAAAGTGCTTTTTATTTAATTTTTTTTTTTAAATATAATTGTGTTTTACGACATTCAACTAAACTTCAACTAAAATTTGAATATCAAAATATGAAACTAATTCGGGAATTGTACCAGGCAGTGAAATGGCAAAACTATCAGAACTACATAAGCCAATAAGTTATTAATTTCAATTCGTAAAGCTTTTCTCCATTGTTTTTATCGGGTTAAAAAATAAGCATAATGGATTTTAAATCATGTATTTATTTTTTATCAACATAAATATGTATAAATGTACATCGAACATTTCTTAACCTAACAGATACATTTTAATCTAATCTAAAATATTAAACCTCTTTTTTATTCTTGACAATTTTATTGACGTTTTAAAAACCTGCATTAGATTTGTAATTTAATTAAATTTGTAGAAATTTTCAAATGATTTAATGTTTTAATATCCATGTCAGTTTAGAATAAGCTTAAGTAAAATCTATTCAGTTAATATCATAATAATAGCAAGTAGCAAGCAATATAAAAATAATCCGGAAAGGCATTTAAACACCTAGATTTGTAGACACAAATTAATTAAAGGAATTGAGTATAAATAAAGAAGACTATATTTATGCATAATTTATTATACATAATAAATAAAGAAGACTCTTTATATATACATAATTCATTTAGTTTCATGTCTATACATCAAATGGGCTTTAACTTTTCACTTAAATTTGTTATGTCGTGTTATTCAAATCACTAGAAACAATGTCGGCGGAGTAGTCAACGACCTTGACTGCTTAAGATGCAGAATTATGCAAAAAGTCCTCGACAAACATGATGTAGGAGTCCGGCATTAAGCCAAATCCGACAGCTCGAGATTCGTTCATTTTAGAATCGGATAAAGTTAGAGAGGGACGACGACTCTGTGCACGCTGCCTTTATCCGCTGCGCAACTGAAGCGAGCCAATCGCAATGGACTTCCATAGAACAGCCCCCGATTTCCAAATATCCCGTCTAAAATAACAGTCTTTCCTTGTTTTCCTTGCCGAATTGAGAATCCTGCCGAAGGCAGCTGTACAGGAGGATGGTAATAATTGCCATGGCATCGGTTTTTATTGTTGATTGGCAGGCCACGGGGAAAAGGCGGCCCGCAGTTGTTGAACAATTTTTGGTAAGAGTCAAAATGGCATTATAAATTAGAAATTCACTGATATATGTAGAATAAATATGACTTTTATTTATGTATTACATATTTAGTGCGAATATAGCATAAATTTAAAGCTAATACAGTTACTAAATTATTTGTTGTTGTGTAAATTGAAATGCATGTACTATATGTGATAAAAATAAAATAATATTAAAACCGTCTTAAAAACAAATATAATTATTAGAATTATTACAATCACTGCTATGCATTCAAATTTTAAATAAGATATGTTTTTGTTCCCAACAATCTGCAGATCCATATTTTTGTCACAGAAAAGATACAAAATTTATTGACTGGGCTGAAATTTGCATACTTTTCGGCGGATAGCGAACTCAAGCATTGAAAGATATAGACATTAAGGATCGTGTCGCTAGAGGGCGTAATTTCACATAAAATAAAAAACATAAATATAAATAATACTTATAATAAAATATTTATATTTAATTTATGATAAAGTTATATATTTTAGTTGTATTAAAACAGTGTGAAAAACATTTTCTTTCTTATTGTTTATTTAAAATCCGGCAAAAAATGGAATTTTAGATTACCAAAATTTTAGATACTAAACTTATTTTCTATTATCTATTTTTATTAATTGTATATTACATTAATTACAATATTGTATTAATAATAATTATTTGTATTAATTCATTAGTAAACATTTTTAATAAAAAAATCAAATAAATAAGTTTTAAAGATAGATATTTATTAATTTAATAAGCTGTTAAATATTTAAGTGCGCAAAACTGTTAATCAGAATCCCTCTCAAGCGTTAACGAATTTCAGTTCGGAATGACAGCGCTAAAATATGTACTGTAAGAAGCTGTAGGCCTCAGCAGCAGCCCAAAGTCTGCCTGAAAACCTGTCGATTGGCTGATAAACTTGTTGGGGCATCGGTACACTCAACTCCAATTAGGCGGTCTAGAGCGAGACTGGACGGGAGGTCCAGTCGCTCCGATGACCTTGCAGGGACCCAGATCCAGATCCCGCGGCAGATGCAGGCCACTGTGGCATTGGGTCAACCAGTCAGCCAGTTCCCTATATAAACCGAGGTCCCATTCGAAGTAAATTTGTGTAAAGTCAGCTACCGACAGGAGCAAACCTTCGTCCTCTTCTACTCGAGAATCGAACAATCATGTTGAGAAAAGTAAGCAATGATGTGATTCTTTTGCAGGCCAAAATATTACTGATATTGGGCTTATCCTATCCTTTACAGATTACCCTTTTTGTGGCATTGATAGCCGTGGCTCAAGCTGGTTTACTGCCCGTGAAATCTTCGGAAAGCGATGCCACCTTTGACTCCCATCCGCGCTACTCCTTCGGCTACGATGTTCAGGACTCGGAAACCGGAGATGTGAAGTCGCAGTCGGAGTCCCGGGATGGAGATGTGGTCCAGGGCCAGTATTCTGTGAACGATGCCGATGGCTACAGACGAACCGTGGAGTACACCGCCGACGATGTACATGGCTTTAATGCGGTGGTGCGACGTGAGCCACTCTCTAGTGCCGGACTGATGGTAAAGCCACTGGCCGCAGTGGCCCCAAAGGTTCAGTTCCAGCAGAAGCCGCTGAAGAAGCTGCCTGCCTTGAAGCCTCTCTCCCAGGCATCCGCCGTGGTGCATCGATCTTATGCTCCTGTTATCCACCACGCTCCCGTGACCCATCATGTGCTGCATCATGCTGCTCCCACGCACGCCATTGTATCTCATCATGTGCCTCTGGTGAAATCCTCCCTGCACCCTGTCCATCATCCCCATGCCATTTCCTATGTGTTCTAGAGAAAGAGTTTCATCAACTATGATTGTAATTGAATAAAGTTAAAATTAAAATAATTAGTCTTTTTTATATTAGAAGATCCTTAAGTGGTTTTACTTCCATTTAAAACTGATTTATTCAACCAGACATATAATTAAATATTTTAATTAAAGCCCTGCGGAAACTCTATTAAAAATAACAATAATAATTCCCGAGAGAAACATGTAAGAAGGTAATAAACCCTTGTCACAAGGCTCTGAGATACCCGGTACTCGCTGCTTAATTCCATTTGGCATGACAGATCCGAAAACATTCCTTAAAAGGTGATCAGCAATGACTACTCTTTGTTGGGTGGCCATTCGGAAGTGCGGTGGCCACAATAAACCAGAGCTTGAAATCCAATTAGCGTTCAACTGGAGCGACAGCGACACCGAAAAAAACAGCACCTAAGGTCGCGACGAGTTATGGTTAATCGGAATCGAAATGGGTGAGCTTGCAAAGTGCAGAGACGATTTGAAAAACCGTTGTTATGCATTTGCGCATGCGCTGCATACGATATGGACGGCATTAGTGCGCGGGCATTTTTCGAAAGCGCTTTAGCGATCATCATTAACGTGGATCGATTTTCGGGATGGGGAATATAGGGGGCTGCCACGACTGCACGTTTGGGTATGCGACTTCTGAGGCCAATATTAATTCGGCTGCCCGCTCAGGTGCGATTCAATCAAGAAGGCATTATGCTCGCCGCGGCTTTGTCACCGCTCAGTCACCTTGTCCCCAAGTCTTCCCCCGCTTCTAGTCTTGAACGTCTCGCATTTTGATATGGTCGGCGCGGTTTTGTGACGCAAGTGCACGCCGCTGACATCGAACGCGGGCGAAGTGCCATCGAGGCGGTATAAAAGCCCCAGTTGGACGCTGTTCAAATCAGTTCACAACCAATTACGGTATCTAGAGCAGCCAATCCAAACCCAAACCCAAACAATCAACAATGGCATTCAAAGTAAGGACTAAGTTCTCAAGTGCAAACCAAGTGATAAGTGCGAATACACGGAGGAAAACTTAATAAATCGAAATAAAATCAATCAGAAATTGATCAAGGACAATATTGAATATTCGAAAAATTAATTATAGAATCTTGAGATTCTTGTGATCATTATGATCTTGAACAAATTATATTAACTCCTCACATATGGATTCCATTACTCCTGTTCCAGTTTATTCATCTATAAACTATATCTCATTTAATATTATATTTATTTTTATCATAATTGCAGTTCACCATCCTTTTCGCCGCCTGCATCGCCGTGGCCAGCGCTGGCATCATTCCCGCTGCCGCTCCCTTGGCCGCCGTTGCCCAGGTGGAGGAGTACGACCCCCATCCCCAGTACACTTACGGCTATGATGTCAAGGACGCCATCTCCGGCGACTCTAAGACCCAGGTGGAGAGCCGCGACGGCGACATTGTCCAGGGCCAGTACTCGCTGAACGACGCTGATGGCTACCGTCGCATTGTGGACTACACCGCCGATCCCATTAATGGATTCAACGCCGTCGTCCGCCGTGAGCCTCTGGTGGCCGCTGTTGCTGCTGCCCCCGCTGCCGTGGTTGCCGCTCCCGCTCCAGTTGTCCGCGCCGCTGTTGCCGCCCCCGTTGCCGCTGTCGCTGCCCCCGTTGCCGCCCCAATTGTTCGTGCTGCCCCTCTGACCGCCGCCTATGCCGCAGCTCCCGCTCCCCTGGCCTACGCCGCTGCCCCAGCTCCTCTGGCTTATGCTGCCCCGGCGCCAATTGTCAAGGCTGCTGCCCCTCTGGTTGCTGCTGGACCCGCCATCGTCAAGACCCAATTCGCTTCCCCCCTTATCTCGTACGCCTATTAATGACCTCACTAATAGGTGACCACGACCCGACATTGCCGTTAGTTGTTATTGAATAAAAGGATGTGATCTAATTGAATGGAAATTATGCAATAGCTTTTATTTGGGGGGAAAGTACTATTGGCTTTAAACTGGTTTATCTATATAACTACTACTGTCTAGGGTAAATGTGGCATGTATTAGGAAAGGATAAACACAATCATAAGGTTCTGAAAACTTCTTATATACTACTTCATATGAGTTCATTAAAAAGATTAAATATTTAAAATAAAACATAAACTTTAGAAGTTCTTTTTAGATAGATTTTTAGATTGCTTTAAGATAATTTTGAATATAAAGAAAATACTGACCTGAACTTGATAAATAAAACAAATGGTTCTGTAAACTTCTTATATAAACTTTCTTTTATATCATTATATTAAAAAGATTAAATATTTCAAATAAATAAACATAAACTTTAGAAGCTCTTTTTAGATATTATCTTTTAACAGTGCGATTGCTTGAAGATAATTCAATTTTTAATATAAAGAAAATACTGACCTGGACTTGATAAATAAAACCAATGCCAATTCTTGGTTTAATAAACAGCCTACAATTAACAAAAAAATTTACAAAACCATTTATATGATTTTACCTTTTCAATTAATTTCTTAATTGTACGCTTTTATTTTTCTTATTATTTTTATTATTTGTATTATTTTTTCTTTCATTTAAATTTCACACAATTGATATTCATAGACATCATTCAGGAAAACCAAGTATCTTTAACATATAATTATTTCTTTGTTTATAAAAACTGAAACTTTCACTCTCCCACGACCGTTTTCAAGGCCAAGACCAAAAGAAAGAATTTACTGAAAGCGACAACTACTGACAAAATAACACTTACTGTCACTGAAAGACACAATAAAGTTATGTCCGCATAATGGGACAGCAAAACCGCAGGCCAACACGTCCAAGAACGACCGAAATGCGCGACAAAATCGTAAAGACAATTCCAGAAGCATTTACATCACACTGGAAAAAATGTGGTCTATTTTGAATATCCTAATGTTATTTATCCTAATCTTAAGAAAAAAGATAATATGGAAATTAAATATGGTTTTCTGAAATAAAATAGTAGATACTTTTATAAGTAAGTTACTGGCTTACAAAAAACTTCTAAAAATAATAGTTTAAATGAATTAATTTTAGTGTAAGGGAAACCCCAAAAGATGTTTACTCATTCGTGGAGCTGGTGCAAACGGGGCTTAAGTGCGGCGGCCGTTCGGCCGGTCTGATTTTCAATGCGACACGAGCTTTAATGTAATTCGCCTGGTTAAGTTTATGGGCCTCGCCGCGAGTTGCGCATGCGCACTGGCATTAAAAATCTGAATTGTTGCCGTGGATCTTTGGGGCTGTGTACTTACATGCTAAACATGGGAATGGGAATGGGTAGCGGAGTCCGTTCGCTGCAACGGTAATTAACAATGCCAACTGACTTTGACCTTAACCCTCGATGTCTGCTGCCTGATGTCCGTTGTCCGTTGTCCGCTGTTTACTTTAAAGTACCTTGGCATATTTGCACTTGTCCGCATTGGAAAGGCGGCCAGATAAGGAAAACGATTCGGGACCCAATAATGTCGCGTAAATCATTCTCAAGCCGACCCGATAAATAACAACAAAAACAAAAACAAAAACAGAGACTTGGCGAAAGGTTTCTGAGCAAGCCAAAGCTGCAACTTAAGTGACCTTAACTGGTTTCCAAGAGCTGGGCGCATTACATGCATTAAATTCAATAAGCCTTCGGACGCAGATGTTTTCATTGAAATGTTCCGATCGATGCGTTTTCTTTCCGATCGGATGTCTGCCTCAATTTTCGTTGATTGGTGTAAAATGGGTCGGACGCGAACGCCTGATCAATTTGGGGTTTTAATGAGTTATTACTGCCAGAAAATTGATTACAAAATGCATATGGTTAAGAGGCCGTAAAAGAAGAGCCAAGGCAATGCCAAATAATCACTTCCATTGACGTTTATTGGGTGGGATTAGGGCAACTCCCCTACGGCTGCCCACTTACTTTAGCTTGTTTACTTCTTGTTTTTCCTGCTGGAGCTTCACTAATGTCTTTTTAAGCGCATGATGCTTAATTAATTATTCCCTAGTAACTTTTAAATTGCCACCCAATGAAAATGTGCTTCAATTTCTATGAGCTTACAAATATTCAACAATTTATTGATCTACAACAGTGGCCACAAATCGGAATAGGTTCCACACTTAGTGGTGCTGGTGGTAGGCCACTGGCAGTGGGGCAGCAGCAACGGGCACAGCCACGGGAGCCACGGTCTTCACCACAGTCTTCACATGCTCCAGGGGAATGCGGTTGACGACGGCGTTGAATCCGTTGACGGGATCGGAGGTGTACTGCACCACCCTCTTGTAGCCATCAGCATCAATCAGAGAGTACTCGCCATGGACCACATCGCCGTCGCGCTCCTCAACCTGGCTCTTGGAGTCACCGGACAGAGAATCCTGGACATCGTAGGCGTACTTGTACTGGGGATGGGGATCGTACTCCTCGGTGGCCTTGGTCAGGACCGGCTGGGCATGGGCTACGGCAACGGGAGCGTGGGCATAGGCCACAGCAGCAGGAGCGGGGGCGGCGTGGTACACCTGCTGGACAGGAAGGACTCCTGCATTGACGGCCGCAACGAGGGCGAGAACAGCGAAGAACTTGGGGAGAAACTTTCACCGTTAGGGCCAGGATGTGATAATATCCTGCGAATCTCTTACCTTGAAGGCCATGGCTCTGGGTTTGTAAGGGGGCTTGCTGGTTATCCGTTAACTGCTGCGAAGACAGAGAGGCTGTGGAATGATTTACTCCGCCACGAGCACTGCTTTTTATACCAACTCAAAGGGGCCAAAATGCGAATAGCGAATGGAAATTGATTAATTCGCTGCTGGCAAAATCATTTTTGTCACTTTTCATATCGCTGTTTTACACTTTTTTTACCATTTATTATGGCTGGTATTGTTGGCTCGCTATTTACCTTATTAATTTATCGACTGGAAACGAGGCAATTACAACTGCCCACGCCATGGGCACGAGATCCATTTATGCAATCCGCGGACACATGCAAATGTGGTGCGGCTTAGTGTCGTAGGAGAGACCCTCGGATTTCGGGTCTGTGTGTTCCTCCGCGGGCTATTCGCGGATCGGCCGCTTTCACTATTCTGCCTTGAGAGCGATATCATGTTACCGGATCGGTCTTTTGGGTGGGGAGCTAAGATTAGAGAGATTAGAGACTACACTGGACTGGAACTGACCTACACCAGTGACTTGTGGTATTTAGAAAAGTTTTTTTAGAAAGAAACTTTGAGCAGCAAGAAAGCAGCCTTGAAGGATTTATATTTAACTTAAATAGTCCCATCTCTGTTTTTAAGAGAAATCAAACAAACTTTATTAAGAACTTCCCGAAACTTTTGTCATAATCCCAAGCAAACTCAGATCATATAAAGTTTATAAACATAACAAATCACATTTTATTATCATAGAAACAAAACAACAGATTGATCATCATTTCGTTAGCAACATTTTACAAGTTGGCGACGGTGTAGGCTGGAGCTGTGTACTTCAGAGGAGCGGTGTAGGCAGCAGTGCGCAGAACAGGAGCGGGGGCAGCCACTGCCAGAGGGGCAGAGCGAACGAAGGGGGTGGTCAGGGCCAGAGGAGCGGACTTGATGACGGGAGCAGCCACCGCCAGAGGAGCAGAGCGGACGAAGGGCGTAGAGACAGCCAGAGGGGCAGAACGGACGATGGGAGCTGGGATCGCAACTGCTGGGGCTGGGGCAGCGAGGGCAACGGGGGCGGCGGCCTTGACCAGAGGAGCAGCAACCTTCACCACAGGCTCGGCAGCAACCACGGCGGCAAGGGGTTCACGGCGGACGACGGCGTTGAATCCGTTGACAGGATCGGCAGTGTAGGTAACGGTGCGCTTGAAGCCATCGGCATCGATCAGGGAGTACTCGCCGCGGACCACATCTCCATCGCGCTCCTCCACATGTCCCTTATTGTCTCCGGAGAGCGAGTCCTGCACATCGTAGCTGTAAGAGTACTGTGGATGCGGATCCACCTCCTCCAGCTCAACGGTCTTGGCCAGGACGGGAACGGGAGCTGCGGCCACTGCCACCGGGGCAGCAGTCCTCAGCACGGCGCCATGGGCAACGGCGAACAGAGCCAAAGCAATCACGATCTATAGAAATATTAAATAAAATAAAGAAATAAGTATAAGATCCCACATTTGTACAACTTCAACAATAATTTCTAATTAAATAACACTGATTGCACTGATAATCCTTTGGAGCCTTGATCCTTTAACTAACCTTAAGGGCCATTGTTGGTTAGTTGATTTTGATTAACTGTTGCTGTCTTGGGCTAAAGCCAAACACTGAATGTCTGACCCGGTGTGGGCCATTGGATTTTATACGCTATTTGGCGACATTGATGACACCTAATTGGAATTCATTTTTGGCGCTTCACCTCGAACGGCGCTGGGGGCTTGTAAAAATAGTCACGCACCCTCTTCGGTTCTGTCCATTTGGAAATGAAGTCTTCGCTTGGAATCCCCACCTGCACTCGATCGATTACACCAGGCCAATTTTAATTACCTAATTCTGAGAAGCGTGGATGCCATGGTTAGCTAAATATATATTTTTTATATTTAATATTAGGTTCATATCTTAATTGTCTATCAAAAAGCATAAAGCATATATAGTTCTTGTGCTGATAATATTTATAATTATTATCTTATACCAATAACAACTATGTAACAAAAGTTTTCCTGGCCTCTGTTGATTAAATCCAATTTAAACTACTTACCTATAAATTAATTAACTGTTTCGTGAACCAAAACAGGTTTTGGCCAACGGTAGAAATGACAGTGCGCACGCTTTTCGTATCTCTTGGTAAATTGAATTTATTTGGATGACAAACCGCAAAGATACAAAGATTGAGCACGGCTTCAATGCTACGCATTTCCCTCTGCACACACGTTTAGCATAAGTGAATTGCACTAATTACGCCAAGAGCGTGGCCAACCAGCGCAGAGATCGCTCCATCTCCGTATATAAGCGGAGTGCTGGCCCAGTAGCCCTCACAGTTCACTTCGCCTCTCAGCAACCAACAGCAGCAGCAGCAGCTCCACTAACCAAACCAAAAAACTCAAAATGGCATTCAAGGTACGCCTTGAGGATACAGATATGGTCCAAGAACCAGCTCCTAATCCGACTTCCCTTTTCAGTTCATCGCTCTCTTCGCCCTGATCGCCGCCGCCAACGCCGGTGTTCTGCCCGCCGCCCAGGTGTACCACGCCGCTCCCGCTGTGGCCACCTACGCCCACGCACCCGTGGCCGTGGCTCATGCCCAACCCGTTCTGGCCAAGGCCGCCGAGGAGTACGATCCCCATCCCCAGTACAAGTACGCCTACGATGTCCAGGACTCTCTGTCTGGAGACTCCAAGAGCCAGGTTGAGGAGCGCGATGGAGATGTGGTCCGCGGCGAGTACTCCCTGATCGATGCCGATGGCTACAAGAGGACCGTCCAGTACACCGCCGATCCCATCAACGGATTCAACGCCGTGGTGAACCGTGAGCCCCTCGTCAAGGCTGTCGCCGTTGCCCCCGTTGTAAAGACCGTTGCCGCCGCCCCCGTGGCCCACTATGCTGCCCCCGTTGCCCACTACGCCGCCCCAGCTGTGGTCAAGACCGTTGCCCCCGTTGCCCACTACGCTGCCCCAGCTGTTGTCAAGACCGTGGCTCCCGTGGCCCACTATGCTGCTCCCGCCACCTACACCTCGTATGCCGCCCCCGCTGTTGCCTACCACCATTAAGAACTGAATCCCGAAACCCTTTTTGTTATAGTTATACGAATGTCCCCTACAAATATACACTTATTATTCATATAAAAAATTATGTTTTTCTCAAAGGAAGTTTTCAAGGAAGTTTTAAGCTGGAAACTAAATATTTTGTGATATCTGATTCATTTTTATTTAAATTCAATTACCAATAGTGGGCGGCATTGAAATTCCACAACTCCAGTTTCAAAGTCAAATCGAGTTTTTTTCTTGTAATCATTATTTTTCCGCTCAGCGGTGTTCCGTTTATTACTCCCTCAAAAAATCAATTAAATTCGACTTTGGGTTAAACCAATCGTATCAGAAAAAAGTAAGTCAAAATAGTTTATATGTGTGTCACGGATATATCTTTATATTACAATAGATCAAATACAGTCAGCAGACTTCTGTTGTTTCTTTTTTATTCCGGCTATAACGGATATATGTACACAAGTATGTACACTGACTGCCTCTTTAATGTCAATGTTTTTTAACAGGTTTCAATCGCCGTCACACGCAAACAAGATCTTTAATTGTTCTTAAAAACTAGTATATATTATAATTATATTGTCTTGTATAATAAAATATATTTAAAACAGGAATTACATACTCCTAACAAGGCCCGAAGATGTTTGAAGTGCTTATAAACCATAAAAAGATAAGACAGTTGGTTTCTTGATTTCAAGTTTTTTGCTTAAGTCTTTTGTTTTATGTAAGGTTAAAATTAAAAAAAAAATATTTAACACTCTTGGAATGCTGCTATAACAATGTTATTAATTGTTGAAATACAATATTAAATAAAATTATTATTTATTGCTTAAGTAACTTATTTTATTTCATTTTCATAAATGAAAAGGATTTGAAACTTCAACGAACTTATTCGAACACTTCAGCTACTAATTATAAGTTAATTCTTTCCAAAATTGACTTTTCACTTATACAATCAAATTTGTTAGTTAACTTCGCCCAGTTATTTCAATAGAGATCCATGCTGGGTACTGACCAGAGTCGAGGCTGTCGATTATTATCCCCGGCAGTGGCAAACAAAGAGCGCCGCGAAAGGCCAAGAGCTCTGGCAGTGGCGCTGTGGTGGCTAATGTGGTTGCGTTGGACCTTTGTGCGGGAAATGTGGAGCAAATTATTTCTTGCCCGGCAATTGGACATACATATTTCGGGCCCGAGTCAGCGCCAGAGTGTCCGTGTGCCAGCAGATATGTCCCAAGTAATTTGACATTCAATTTGTGTGCGACATTAAAATTGCAAAAAGTGCGATTGTTGCTACCGGATATTTTGGCATGCCCGAAAACCGGTCTCGATTCGCCTCCCGTCTACGCTGAAGTGCAAAAATCGAGCATGGGCAAAAATTCGCGTTGGATTGCTACCGCTAATCATGACCAATCGGGAAACACTGGCCAAATGCTTAAAATGTAAATCTCACACTTGATAAAATTACTGCCAATTGTTCTCTCATTACGCACTTGATTTCGGCATACGTATTTTTGTCAAAAAATTCGATTGTTAAGCTGGCCTAAGTTGGACATAGGAGTGTGTAATCCAGCGGAACACGAGGCTATGCCAAGATAATCCCAATCAGGCTAGCTCTGTGGCTTTGGAATAATGCGAGTCATTCAATATGTTGGCATTGGCTTTGGCATGACATTATAGTGGCTGAACTTCAAAGGGTTTTTGATGAAATTTAAGTTTATTCAATTTATGTCTAAGCTAATCATAAAAGAAATTGGAAAACTTAAATTGCAATCTTTGATGTTGCTCCACTTATACATATTCCAAGTAACTAATGTTGGCCTTTGCTTTTAATACAAAATTAAATATCGAAATAAATATTTTCCCAATTAACCCAATAATAATTTACCAAAATCTGTTTTTGTATTATTTTGTTATATTGAATAAATGCTTCTTTACACAAAATTTGTTCAAACAACTAAATTATCCCCTGGCAGAATTATAGAAACATATTTTTACATAGTCATATAGGTAGATAGTTTATTAGGAATATGTACAGGAAGTGTAAGACTAATCAACAAAACTAGGATAATGTCTAAATGAGTTATCGCGATGTAGTGGATGCAGAGTTAATACTTTCGCTCGTCAGGTGATCTGTGGCTAGAGGGAATCCCTTACTGGTGGTGGTAGTACTCGTGGCCCTCATGAGCGGCCTGCGAGTGGGCAGGGGACTCATAGCTGGCATAGTGGTGCTGCTGGTGATCCTGTTCCTGAGCCTGGACATGCACATGCTCGACCTGCTGATGCTGGGGCTGCACCTCGTGGTGGGCAGTGTAGGCGGGAGCAGTGTAAGCGGGGGCCACATAAGCGGGAGCAGGAGAAGCGTAGGTCTTGATCACGGCAGCGGGGGCGGCGGGCGCATGATGGTACTGAGCGGGAGCAGCGGCCACCACCTTGTGGTGCACATGGGCCAAGGGCTCGCGGTGCACAACAGCATTGAATCCGTTCACAGAGTCAGCCGTGTACTTGACGGTGCGACGGAAGCCATCGGCATCGTCCAGCGAGTACTCGCCCTGGACCACATCCCCATCGCGGGACTCAACCTGGCTCTTGGAGTCTCCGGAGAGAGCATCCTGGACATCGTAGGCGAAGTTGTACTTGGGATGAGGATCGTCAGGGTACACCTCATGGCCGTGGGGATGGATCTCGTGCTGCTTCTGATAGATCACATGCTGAGGCTGGTGGGCCTGGTAGAGCTGGGGCTGGTGTTCGTGCTGCTCCAGCGGGATGACGCCAGCAGATGCAGCTGCCAGGCAGCAGGAGACGAGAGCGATCAGCTGAAAAATATGAAATTTTAGCCTGTTGCCAGGGCCAGGGTATTACATCAGCCGGGGATTACCTTGAAAGCCATTTGGCGAACACTTGAGGTTAGTGGGCAAACTGCGGAGCGAAAGAAGCGCGACTTTGTCCTCCTTCTGTGGAGTTCGTGGTTTGAATAATAATTGAACCTCGGCTGCATTCGTATTTATAGACGAAAAATCTCTGGGCCATTGTTTCTCCGCTGGCCTTTCTTTCACTTTTTTTTTCACTTGGCGGCTTACAGCAAATCACTTCGATCGTAATTCATTTGCATGCTCCCCTCCCCGTGGATCCCTAGATTTACCCAAAAAAAAAGAAAAAGATTTGCACCCACGAGTCGCACCCATTTCGCTATTGTTGTGTGAATGGGAGACGGACGAACAAGCGGACAAAGCCGTCAAAGTCGTTACAAACAAAAGACTTAGGCGAGCAACTCGATTTGTATCGGGGGTCCGGACTTCGAAAGGGGTTTCGGGGGCTACGGGCATCGTGGTTTTGGGGCACACTCGAGTCATGTAATTAACCCAATAAATCGCAGCTTGATCGATGAACAGCGCTGCACTTGACACAAACGCACACATTAAAGGGGAGAAAAAAAACTAGAGACCAGAGAAAGACGGCAAGGGACACACCTCCACTATCCTCCGCTTGGCGAATGACCCAAAAATGGTGCCCGATCACCTCACATGGATAAATGGACAAGTAATGCTCGAGCTTTCAGGTTGAAGCTTTTTCCCCGCCGCTTTACAGCCATTATTGTGGCCTAGGTAAGTGCTCAATCATGGTCGAAGTCGAAATGGGCAGGAAAGTGACTCAACTCTCGGCCAAGTGATGTAATAAATTATACGGCGGGGGCTGGTATCGAAAGAATTTCATTTGAAGGTCGCCGTATAAATAGAGGAAGTTGTAAATGAAATAAATATAAATCATAACTAATATAAGGCTATTATTAGAAGCCAAGCCAATCGTAAATACCAACATATAAGTTATACGGTTTTATTGAAAAACTGCAGAATCAATTATTTTACTAAATAAACTAAATAATAAACTTAATACAAATAAGATATATTTATAAATAAACAAAATAATATACTAAATACCAATAACATACATATATTTACAACTAATCATCAATTATTAGTTTGTACTAAGCAGTTAGTATTAATAAAAATAGAGTCATCATGTTTAAGACAGTGAAATACAATCCAAGAAATATTTTAGAAACACACGAAGTTTAGTTTTTATATCTCGAAAGGGTGCGCCACAAATGTTCACTTTTCTCATCTAAATTAACAAATCGATTTTTAATTATTCCATTGAACCAAGCCAAGTCTCTGTTATCTTGAGAATCGATCCAGGAATCAATGACCGTTTAAGGCCAATTCAATAGTGAATTCATTTTCGATTTCAGTTCACTTCAATTAAGTTTAGTTTATTGTATATTTCACTTTCAATCAAGCGTTTTAATTAGCAAATCTGTTACTTGGTTGTGTTGTGCCAGAGGCCCCGATCTCATTACCCGGCAATCGAACAATAAGCGCAGAATTATAAGAACAGTTCAGATCTTGTCTGACGTGCGTCTGGCCGCGAGTCAAACCAGTTCCTGGTCACTGCCATTCCACCACGTCATCGTAGGAACATGAATGGGAATAGGAGTTAATTTGGGAAGGGGAAAAGCCGGCAAATCATATCCGTTAGATAGAAATCTAAAATTTACGCAACGGCAGCCGGAATCGAACTGACTAAAATCTGATAGTGATAAGTTGATAAAATAAATTAAATAAAAGGAAGAATTGACTCACAAAAACAAAAGACTTAGGCGAGCAACTTGATTCACTTTATTAACATGAATTAAATGAATGTATGAAGTGATTAAAAAAAAAACAAAAGACTTAAGCGAGCAACATGATTTCCCACATGTCCTTAAACGTTCCTCTTTTATATTGTTTAATGCAATCACTATTGAATAAATACTAATAAATATTGACTAAAAATAAATAAAGATGTTATGTTTTATTTATAGCACATTTTTGGGTATTTATCATAAGCTAATAAAGACATTATTCTCTCAAGTTCTCTGACAAGTTTACTAATAAATAGTTTTAAACTCCAATTGATTAATGGTTATTATAAGAACCATTCAATATCATGTCTGTCGTCCGTCTGGGTGCTAGTGAAACGCCATCGAATTGATATACTGATTCCACCAAGTCATCGTAGAAATATGAATGGGAATATAAGCTAAAATTGGACGGGGAAAAGCTGGCAACTCGAAAACAATTGCAAACACCAACCGGAAACCACCTGACCACGTGCTAAAGGCCCAAGTCTAAGAATACCGAAGCTACATCCGTGACATACTTATATAATCATACTACAAAGTTCACAGCTATCCGATTTTGATTTATTATTCGCTGATAGGATTGGTCAATTTCCAGAGCCGAACCGAATCGTAGCGGGTGTAGCAAATGGAGCACTAAATGGAATGGAACAATTGAAAGAAAAAATTCAATTTGACTTTGGAACTCGAACCTCGGAATTTCAATGTCGCAGCCAAATTCAATTAATTGGCCACACAGCAGCTCGAATCGGGCCCTAATGAACTGAAAATAATTAAAATAAATTTCGAGTTTGCCGCTGGCCAAACAGATCCTTACAGGCGGATATCACGATCAAATAATATACATATATATTTTATGTGAAAAATATTTATTTATTTTTAGGGGTCGTTCGTAAAACTATAACAATGGGCAAGTTTGGGGAGTGGGAAATGGCGCTTCTTAATGGTGGTAGGCAACAGCGGGGGCGGCGTACGAGGTGTATGTGGCAGGGGCGGCGTAGTGGGCCACGGGAGCCACAGTCTTGACCACCGCAGGGGCAGCGTAGTGAGCGACAGCTGGGGCGGCGTAGTGGGCAACTGGAGCCACGGTCTTGACCACAGCCGGGGCAGTGTAGTGGGCAACGGGGGCAACGGTCTTGACCACAGCCGGGGCAGCGTAGTGGGCAACTGGTGCCACGGTCTTGACCACAGCTGGGGCGGCGTAGTGGGCAACGGGGGCAGCATAGTGGGCCACAGGGGCGGCGGCAACGGTCTTCACAACGGGGGCAACGGCGACGGCCTTGACGAGGGGCTCACGGTTCACCACGGCGTTGAATCCGTTGATGGGATCGGCGGTGTACTGGACGGTCCTCTTGTAGCCATCGGCATCGATCAGGGAGTACTCGCCGCGGACGACATCTCCGTCGCGCTCCTCAACCTGTTCCTTGTTGTCACCGGTCAGCTTGTCATCAACTCCATATGAGAAACGGTACTGGGGATGGGGATCGTACTCCTCGGCGGCCTTGACCACGACCTTCTGGGCCACGGCGACGGGGGCGTGGGCATAGGTGGCCACAGCAGGGGCAGCGTGGTACACCTGGGGTGCGGCAATTGGGGCGTAGCCAGCGCTGGCCACGGCGACGAAGGCAAGAGCGAACACAAACTGTGGGTAAGGGAAAATAGAGATCAGTTGTTTGTTTTTAATGTATATATTTATAGAATTAATGTTCTAGAAGAAAATTTATTTTAATCTTACTTTATCTTTGTATAAGATAAAGATCTAATTTAGGTAGCTAACTTCCAAAATCCCTATTAAGAGGACTCACCTTGAATGCCATTTTCTTGAGATTTGGTTTTTGGTTCTTTGCAGAAACGGTGCTGAGGGCTGAATGATGTAGCTTCTGGCCAGGCCGTCGCTTTTATAGCTCACGCTTGCACTTTCTGCTCGGGCCAGGCAGGTGCTGGCTCTTGGCCTTCTGCATATCATGCTTCGAATTAGCGCGAAGTCACCGCTCTGCGTCGACGTCGACAGCGAGATTGTCCAATGCGAGCTGGCCAAGTGCTGACCAATTATTTAGAAAGGATTCGGCGGATTCGCGCGGGATTTCCCTGCTCCCTGATGCCCACGTACAAATTGGATGTTGTGAAATGATTGCATCTGCTAATAGCAGCTCCGATTAATCGCAGGTCTTAAGATGGCCAAGAGAGGATCGTTCGAGAACGAAGAGATGGGTTTTGGGGATGTCTTCCGACGATTGGGTGGCCTTGACTTCCGACGATTACGCAAGCGACGATAAGTGTCTGACTTAATGACAATGAATCTTGAGCTTAACTCGTATCTTTGTGGAAATTATGAAATATTGAGGAAATACAATATGGGAACCTCTAGTATATCATCTTCAGGGTAGTTTTATATTTGTTAGGAATATGTTTTGATTATTTATTGGGATAAAAAATTCGGAATGCATTCTTGGGGAAATTAATTTTTTAATAATATTAACTCTTCTCTTCGAAATAACTTCCTACAACTTCCTAAATTCCAAAGGAATTCCTATTATTATCCAATAGATATAATAAAAGTTCATTCAACTTTCTTTTGAAACGCTTTGCAGCTTTTCAGAGTTACATAACCCTAAGAAGATTACCAAACCGTTTGAATAATAATCAAAACATATACGGCATATCGCGTTCTTAACAAGATTACCAGAGCTTAAGTTCTGAATAAGATAACCAACCAGAATAAAGGCGAAAAAAGAACCAACTTCAGCGGATTTCGTAATTTTTATTTGACCATTTTATGCCAAGTAATCCAGTGAAATAATTAGCCTCACATTAGCCCCGCCAAGCCCTTTCCTTTTTCGTGGCGAACCTTTCCCCAGTGTTCTTTCACTTGGCTAAGCATTACCGGCTCCAGAATTCGCGGCCACAGCCACTCATTCTGCGCACATTTTGCACACCCACAGAGCTTAGCGCCGCGAACAGGAAGTACAAGTTATTGGCCGACAACAATCGCAGTCGAGAAACATTAAACACACTTCGCTGTCACCGCGAAAATAGCGCTGAACCAAAGCAGAGCAGATCTGATCTGGGCAGAGCGGATTTGGGCAGAGCAGAGCCGCGACTTGGTTTACTATAAAAGTTGAGGATTGGGCGCAGAAAAGTATCATTCGCCGATCAAGTTCACTTCTGTAAAGAACCAACAATCAGCACCTCCAGCAAAATGGCATTCAAGGTGAGTTTTCGGGATAGGGCAGGGATTCACTGGGAGTTCACGGATAGAGAGGACGAGGAACTGACCTAACTATTCCCTTTCTCCAGTTCGTGTTCGCTCTTGCCTTCGTCGCTGTGGCCAGCGCTGGCTACGCCCCAATTGCCGCACCCCAGGTATACCACGCCGCCCCTGCTGTGGCCACCTACGCCCATGCCCCCGTCGCCGTGGCCCAGAAGGTCGTGGTCAAGGCCGCCGAGGAGTACGATCCCCATCCCCAGTACCGTTTCTCATATGGAGTTGATGACAAGCTGACCGGCGACAACAAGGGACAGGTTGAGGAGCGCGACGGAGATGTGGTCCGCGGCGAGTACTCCCTGATCGATGCCGATGGCTACAAGAGGACCGTCCAGTACACCGCCGATCCCATCAACGGATTCAACGCCGTGGTGAACCGTGAGCCCCTCGTCAAGGCCGTTGCCGTTACCCCCGTTGTGAAGACCGTTGCCGCCGCCCCTGTGGCCCACTATGCTGCCCCCGTTGCCCACTACGCCGCCCCAGCTGTGGTCAAGACCGTTGCCCCCGTTGCCCACTACGCTGCCCCAGCTGTTGTCAAGACCGTGGCTCCAGTTGCCCACTACGCTGCCCCCGCTGTCGTGAAGACTGTTGCCCCCGTTGCCCACTACGCTGCCCCGGCTGTGGTCAAGACTGTCGCCCCCGTTGCCCACTACGCCGCCCCCGCTGCCTACACCTCGTACGCCGCCCCTGCCGTTGCTCCCGTGGCCCACTATGACGCGCCTGCTCACTACGCCGCCCCAGCCGCCACCTACACCTCGTACTCCGCTCCCGCTGTCGCCTACCACCACTAAGGAATATAGTGAACGAGATCGAAATCGACGTTGTATATAGAATTGTTGGCTTTATTATTACTGTACATTTATTTATTGACAGCACCAATAAAAAAATGCATACAAGTATGTAGACATATCATGAAAAACAAGAGTGTTTTGAGCAGTTTGCTCAGAGGTATTCCTTGAAAGGACTCTCAGAGGTCGTTCACATTATTCTGTTGGGCTTGAGCATTATTTATTTGCTTGTTTTCATAACGTGTTTTTTGTTTTCATTTGTTTTTTTTTTTTTTTTTGTGTGAAAAAGTTCACAGACATCTTAGGCCACGAAAAAGGATTGCTGGAGTCGTAGGGCGATGCAGTTCCTGTGGTGCTTTTGGTGGTGCAGTCTGGACTTTTGTTCCGCGATCCTTTAAGGATGCGGCGAGGGCAACGAACTGCGTTGGCCTGCTTGATGATTCCGCTGGCCATGCAGATCCTGATCCTGATCCCCAACCCCCTGTCTGTCTGAAAAGACTGAACATTTTCTGGGCTTTGTACCTTCGCGACGGTCATTTCCATTTGAATGCCAAGAGAATCGCCTTTGTTGTTGGTGTTTGTAATATAAAACGGAAATTATGGGGTCACGACTCTACTTGCCGAGTGATAAATGATTTAGCATCTTGTCGGGGGAGCTGCGAATTAAACTGCAATTTAATTCTAGTTGCAGGCTCTATTTTCCCACAGCTTGCATAGGGATTTATGTGCGACTAGAGGACGGCACACCTGTTGTTTTTCTCCCTAGAACAGTTCTGGATTCTGCTGGGGCGCTCCAAGGTCAGCTAGCCAACTGCTTCCTTCGATTTCGACTTCTCCCTTGTTGCGGTGCCGAGGTCCGACTAATCAAGTGGAAGATTTCTGATTTTGGGTGCCGCTTCTCGTCGATACGCGGCCGAAAACCCTTCTCAACTTCATCATCGTCATTATCATCCAGCGAGCAGCCAACAACAATGCGAACTGACAATGCAACCGGCGGCCAAGACAAGAAAAGAACAGAAAAAGCACAAGCCCAGGAAAAAACAAAGGGAGCAGGGAAAAAAGCCAGAAACAAACCCGATCAAGTGAGCTAAAGGATCGTCGAACCTCAGCAGGGGCAAACAGGCTTTCGATTCCCTGCCCGTTCTGATTCCCGGCCCTCGTATAAATAGGACTCGACATCTCTTGGTTGCCTCATTCAGTGTTTTGTGTTGAGTCCGAGAGGTTCAGGATCAGGAGCAGCTTGCGATCGCTCCTTGGGGTCAGTCAGGCCAATAAAAGCATCAAAAACTCACAATTTGGATACCGTTCTTCAGGATTCAGCCGGCGACCAGTCCACCAAGTGGCAGACATGTAGAGGTAATTTCATCAGAAAGGAAAATTATCCTACATTTGGAGGATAACTTCTGTTTGGGATAATTTTTAAAAGTCTTTATATTCTTCATTAGCAAACTAGAGAAATTTCAAAGCTAAATTTGTTATTAACTGGATTAAGTGAGCTGAATTTTCTTAAGGAAATTTAAGAATACATTAAAAAGTTGATTTCGAGTGTGTGTGTTAGTTTTTTTTTTAATAAAAAGAGATTCATATAAAATATTGCAAAAAGGCAGAAGTACAGAAGAACAAACGTAATTCTTTAAAAATTTATAAAACAACAAGTGAACGTTTTAATTTTCAGTACTTCTAGTTAGCAGAAGGATGTTTTCAAATCAATTTTCATATAAATCCAAACAAAATTCTTAGATTTTATTCAACTTAAATAGGTTAAATCAATGAAGATCCAATTATTTCCCTTTAGTAGTCTTTAAAGACTTTATATAAATAAATCCTCAGTATGCTATTTATTACTAATAATATAATATTATATTTTACAGATTCATCTCTTGTGTGTCAGCCTTGTAGCTGCATACTCAAAATAATGAAAACGAAAAAATCTATGATTTTGGTCCAAGCACAGTAATAACATCCACCTGCACCACCCACCAAAATAAAACCAGCATCTAGCTGTTGATTATGACACTCTGGACCCATTGAAGAACCCAATTATAGGGCCTAATCAGGGCTAGCACCTGGCCAGAACTGCTATTGGCACTCATCACGAAACATTGAATCGCTGGAAGGCCGCACAACACCGCACATGAGCCCTCCACCAACCATCCATCCATCACCCACCAAACGTCGTCTCGGCCCTTTGGACAAAATTTACATTTGAGTTTAAGTTTAGGTGTAAACAATAAACAAAAAACAACAATAGGCTACCAAAAAAAAAGCGAAAAATCCAACCAAGTGTTTGTTTATTTCTTTTTCTCGAATTCTTATCGGGCAGTTCGCATCGAGTTATCTATGATTATTCGGATTATTGGGGACAACAGATATAGAGGAAGGCCTGAAAAGCTTAGGCAGTGATTACAAGTTCAATGAACTCAAGGATAAGAGCTTCTTTAGAATAAAATATTTCCTGTTTAGTTTAACGAAAAATAACAACATAAAGATTTGACTATCTGCTTTGTAATTTTAAAATTCTTTTCGCAGGACCATGAAAATATATAAACCTTAAATTTATGTTAAGTATTTAAAAAATTGCATCCAATTTTTAGCTGACAGAAGAAATTTAGAGAATAATTTATTTTTAGACACACCCCGAATGGGAATTTATTCGTCACCCCCCTTGACTTTTACTTAGCTGCGGGCATCTTATAAATAGTTGAACAAATGAACAAAAATATTTCGTTATGATTGCTTACAAGAAAGGCCACAGTGCGAACAATAATTTATGTGTATCAAGGTCAGGCCCGCCAGCAAAGCCTATAACTATGCGACTGCGACTGTGACTGGGACTGGGACTATGACTGAGGCACCGTATGTGATTCGAGTGCCACCAGGCAGCGTCAGCAGATTTTTAGGGCTTACGTCTTGGGCTCACACAGGTGCCGCTGCTGCTGCTGATGGCGCACTGGCTACTGCCAAAATAAGCCATAAAGAAAATGTTAAGTGAACTGGTTTGGTCGGCAAGTTTAATTGGCATTATTTGAGCTCGAGCTTGCCGGCTGGACAGCGTTTACTTCGTATTGTAATTCCCATAAACTATTTTCGGCTTAACCGTTTGTAAATTGCGCTCGCCGATGATTAAGCCAGGCAAGTGTCGGTGCTTGAGTGGCCGCTGCTGGAGTGTTTCCTTCAGAAATTAAGCAAACTAAATTGTAATTAACAAACGTTTTTCAACAGTTGTCCAATAGAGACAATGTCTTCGCTGACGGCCGGCAGCTGAAGTGATTATTTTTATTATTTTCAATACAAATTTGTTTTCGTTTCGTTGGAATGTTTTAATTCCGCTCAGCATTGACCTCACACTGGGCACTGCTGAGGGCCTGGTCAGGGGTGTCCGCTGCTAATTAAATTAATCCAACCTGATGGCAACTGCCTTTTCATCCGGTCTAGCCTATCCTTTGGGGAATTCGGCTGCTGCAGACATTATTTAGGTTTTAGCAGGCACTCGACATCGATACCAACACCAACATCCTGGACAACCGAACAGCTCAGCCAATTTCCAGCAAACACTCGGCCCGGTGATCAATCTTAAATTTTCACCGCTTCTGTCAGAAATGTGCGTACTCGACGACATGGGACGACATCGGCATCATGTGGCTCAGTTGTCCTGGCCAGCAACTCGCACCCGAATACCTTAAAACGTTGACAGGCAAAACCCAAAATGCTGGTTGACGAATGAGGCCCGGAGCCCGTAGCGTTTCCTCTGGGGAAAGCTGCGAAAATTCGGTCTGCCTGCATCCAAATAAAAAAAAAAAAAACGGCAAATCGAGCATGAATGTCGACACTTTCCCTAATCAAATAAGGAATATTAATATAAAATATATAAAAATGTATGAAGCTTTTAAAATTTTGAAAGATTCTATGTTTGATTGGTAGGAACGAAAACATTGAAGGAACTAAACCTTAATAGTAATTGACTAGTAAAATATCTCTTAAATTATTTATGTTATTGAACATTACAAACTGCAAGAGTAATCCTTGGCTGTGTAGATATCATTTTCCCCAAATATATATGTTAAAAATGGGAATATTTTATTTCATCCTTTTATGAAAACTCTAACGCATTAAAATATTTATCTCCTTTTCTTTCAATTGTTTGTTTTTAGGACTACGTAATCTTTTATACTGGAAATCTTAAAAAGCAACGGGATACCGCTTTAAGGTCCCTTCTCAGCCCGAATCCCATCCATCATCGATTGTCAATAAACCGATGTCTACGCATTGCACATTTTGTAGCCGCCTAAATGGGAGATTAAGGAAGTTGGAACGTTAAAGTTGCGAACTCAATTGTTATTTCATACTCATATCTTAATTAGTTTTTATTCTTTCGCCTTACAAAGATATCTAAGCCAATATTTATAATCATATTTATAATATATATTTGTTTACTTTTTATGCGAAAATGTAGAGCAACATACAAACAGGACAAACATTGAAATAATTGAGAGTTCTTAAGATTCTAAATCAAAGTTCTTTTGTAGAGAAATTGCACTTGAATCGGGCGGGATCCAAATTTTGATTTCAAGCTTTATTTTAGTTTTAATGACAGTGTATCCTTAATTTTTGATTTAAGCTACATCAGCTATATACAAAACATAATTTTTTATAATTATTTATTCACTGATTAGGACTTGTGTGAAAGTTGTTGAATTTCTCTAACTATATACAATTTGTGTTTGTCTTTTATTTCTGAATGGAATATTCGAAAGAGAATTTCACTTCGACTTTGAGCCAAAACAAAACATGGACATTAAAGATTTATTTAGCCTAATTAAGGTGCTAGCCGCGGAATAGAACCCTTTGGCTTAGGGGTTAAGTCTCTAGCTTAGTATTTACAGATATGTGCTACGGACAAAGTGCTTACGTGGCTACAACACCAAAGAGAATAACACGCACACGGGGAGAATTAGACTAAGGAAATATGTACACGGTCCTCTGACTGACAGGCATCGGCTTCGGCTCCGGCTTCCTACATAAACTAACTGAGTTGGTAGTACTCCGGAGCAAAGTCGTTGGCCAGGTTGCTCAGAAAGTTGAAGTCCGACGAGCTGTTCGAGTTCTCCAATCCACCGATCGCAGCTCCTGCACCGTTGGCTCCATTATTGCCAAAGCCCTGACCCTGGCCACCTACTCCGTTCAGGGCAAATCCATGGATGTGCGATGGCGGCGGCGGAGGTGGTCCCACCCCAACTCCAACTCCAATTCCTACTCCCACAGGCCCTGGAACACCCACAGCTGCCTGGGCTGCGGCTGCCGGGTTGTGGTGGGCATGGATGTGGGCGTGCGCCTGCGCCTGCACCTGCACATGGTGGTGTGGATGGTGGCCGTGCGAGTGGGTGGCCGGGCCAGGGGGTTGTTGACCCGCCTCGTAGTAGCCAGAGCCGCTGCCGCCGCCCCCGAAGTTGTTGTAGCCCTCACAGTTCTCCATTTGCAGGCCCAGGGCACTGTACGTCTCCCCAGAGCCCAGGTGATGCATGTGCCTGTGGGGAGGAAAGTAGGTTTTGGGATGAGAGGTCGTATTCGATGGGAAAATTGTTCTAAATATTTATTAATATTATATACAAAATTATGAATTCAATTTAAATTCTGCCGCTTCAGTGGGATATAGTTTTGTAATTGTAAGGAGAATTTTGGCAAGAATCCTAGGGTTATTTAGTTAAATTTATTTTATTTATTTATTATTTAAACAATTTTTGCACAGACCTATTGAATTTTCAAACCGAGTTGAAATTAAAAAATTAAATGTGAATACAAATATATTCCCCACTGTAGCTATGACAGCAACCTTTGTTCTTTACTTACTGCTGGTGGTTAACAGCGGCTTGCTGGTGTTGCTGATGCTGCTGTTGTTGCTGGAACACTGCTTGGTGTTGGTGAGCCTGCGCTTGTTGCTGAAAACTCATATTGTCGTAGTACGAGCCGTTGTTAAAGTTGCCCGGCGCCTCAAAGTCAGCCACATGGTGGTGTTGTTGTTGGTGGTGTTGCTGCTGCTGGTGGTTCAAGTACGCACTGCCACCGTTTGTGTCATTGTAGTTGTAGTAGAACTGCTGTTCATGCTGTTGTTGTTGTTGACTATTTTGGTGGAAACTGGCTGCGTTTGGTTTGGGACTGAGATATTCGCCGTGCAGTGGTTTGGGATTGTGGTGCGGCGATGCGGCGAATTCAATATCGTATTTGCCGTAGTAGTCCTGCGGCTGCTGCTGCTGCTGAGGGTGAAGCTGCTGCTGTTGTTGCTGCTGCTGCATCTGCTGCTGCTGCTGCTTGGGACTAGGATAGTAGCCGGGGAAGTAACCACCGGCTGGGCCACCACCGGCCCCATTTCCTCCGTTGCTATCGGTCAGCGGAGTGGGCGTGGCAATGGCATTGGCACCGCTCTGGAAACGCTTTTTGGCGCTCGCTTTGCTAAGGGGTGCATTTCCTCCTCCACCGACGACAACTGCAGCATCCGAATCACGTCGAAAGCTGACCAGACTGCTGGGCGTGGAGTTCTCATAGCCAAAAGGAGAGGCCTTCGATGAGGTGGATACCGCTTCCTTTTTGATGACCTGCCAAAGTGTAGGGATTTGAGAATTAATTTAAATATATTTTCTACTGTTTATTTTATTGAATTTATTATCGATTTTATTGAACAATTTTAATAAAACAATTATATTTATTATTAACTCACCTGTCCATCGTCTTTCTTCTTGACCTTGATGGGGCTGCTTTCCTCAATATCCTCGTCCAAGCTGACACTAGATGCCACACTGGAGTCGGCGCTGATCACATTCGAGGCGGATACGGTGGTGCTGCCCAGCAGATTCGAGGAGATGCCCGTTTCCAATGATGAGTTAGGCGTCACTAAAAATTACCAACTATAAGAATCGAATGATATTTATATAGTATTATAGACTTACGACTTCCAGCACTCGGATTATTATTGGTGGCGCTAGGCGTGTTATTGTTGTGTCCGCGGGAATTGGACGTGGAATCGGGGATATCATCGGAGGGCAGTTCGCAGCCTTGACACGATTTCTTCGAATTGGAGTCTGCAGTTGGCGGGAAGGTAGAAAAGATAAAAGCGAATCAGTAGGTATATAGCCACGAATATTGATGATTTGTTTTCGTAAGTGGAGGATTGAGACGCGGTCCAAGGAGAGTCCCGGTCGAGAACCCAAGGCGAAACTCTCACGCGAAAGGGGTTAGCACGTCGAGAGCCGCCCTGCCAAAAGTGGTTCCATCCCATCCACTGACAATGATTGATAAGCTACACCATCTCTTACTTCAGCTTAAAAGCCTCAAAACGAAGCCATGCTAACCCGAAAAGTAAAAGTGGAACAACTTGTTAGTAAACTCCAAGAGCGAGTTTAATTTTTTGGTACAGTTTTCTTATACTTTCAGTCCTTTTAGGTCGTATGAGATATAGGAAGTAACTGAGGAGAATTCTTATTTTGTGTGCCGGGTTTTGGGAATCATTTTGTTATGGAAAAATCATGTACCAACAAATATTGGTCTTAATATGGGGTACGGCAAGTACTATAACCTCGGGAAGTCATAATTGAATAATAGTTTAAATATTTGCTTTACTTACTGCTATCGGACTGATCATCGTCACCTTTGAGGCTATCCTTGTTGTCCTCATCGTCGGTCTTCGAGAGCGTTTGCCTCTTGTGCTTCATGCGGCGGTTTTGGAACCAAACCTTTACCTGCAACCAAGATGGGATTAGTTCAACTTCCGTCAAGGTGTGTGCAATTAAAAGTGGGAAAATGGAGTAGGGGACTGCACACCGCTGTCAGCCCGGGCACCCGGCAATTTGTCAGCGAAATAATGGCATTTTTCACCATCAGACCGTCAGCCGTGTGCGAATGCAGCGGAATAAATTGCATTGCAGAGCACTCACCTGTCGCTCGGTCAGGTCCAGGCTGGCAGCTATTTCGATTCTCCTTGGGCGGCATAAATATTTATTGAAATGGAATTCCTTCTCCAGCTCCAGCAGCTGGGTGTTGGTGTACGCGGTGCGCAGTCGTCGGGGCAGGCCGTTTTCTGGAACGAATTCAGCTGCAATTGAGAAATTGCATTTTGTTCGTTTGAGACTTGCGGAGTGAATGTGAATTTTTCTTTATTGTTCTTCGAGGGGTTTCGCCCTCGGGCATGTCCCTGTGTGGGCGTGGCCCAGGGACACAACTCGACATATTGCATTCGCTGTGGCACTCGAGTATTCTTCAAGGATTCCACCTCTCAATCCCCGCCAGCAATCAATCTATCAGCTCGTCAGCGGGGGCATAACTAATTCAGCGAGATTCGCCCAAGAAAACATAGGAAAACTTTTAGAAACTCGTCGTTCAGTTTCAACCCAAAAGTGCAGCTGATGTCGGGCAGCAAGTTGTGTACTAATTCGGATATATCTTCCTACCTCTAAAGTTCTGCGCCAGTGTTTTTTCTTCGCCGCTGAGACGCGACACTCGCAGCTCGAGCGTTAAGTAATTAACAAAAATCTAATCAATCAATCAGTGGAGAGAGACGTGCCCACAGCTCGGCTCTCAAGCATGTAACATAGTTCGGCTACCGAACAGAAGCCCCAGCCAGCAGCTTCATTGGGAAATTACTTCTAGGGGCAGTTGTGGAAAAACTTAATTTGAATAACAAACAGAAAAGTATATTCAATTTTTTAAGCCACAAATTAAAAGGGAAAACTTGTTTGTTTTTTATTGAAAGTATTCTCAAATTTGGGTCTGTTCGTTCCAGGTTATATATAAAATAATTTCAGCTTAAATATCTACTTATTGTTCAATAATCTTTTATATTTAAACTCTTCCCGATTATTTAAATAATGCCAAACATTGTGTTAAGTATTCCCAAACTATTCTTCTGCGACTCAAAAACAAGTTCTAATGATTGAGATGCTCCAACGACCAGGGCCATAAACTTTCCCAAAATAAATTTCCCCAAATAAAAATCGCATTGAGTAGTAAAGAAATGCGCATATCATTTTAGGAAACTGAACATTTCGCTACCTCTCTGCCACCTTATTTGCATTGATGCGATTGCAAAATATTTTTGTATTTTTTTTCCTTCGCCTGTTTGCCGTTTTTGGCAACAAACACGAAATTTCCAGCTGAACGAGCTGCGTAAACAGGGTCTCAATGGCGAAAGGAAAAGGATCCTGGTGGATGCGGCATTGGGGGCGGCAGGAGCCAGACATAGACACTGATTGAATTACAGATGCGAACTCGAGTTCCTTCATCAATACTCGCAAAGCGGATGCCATAAACACCACCTGGTGGGGCACACACACCCAAAGAGTTCCAGGAGCAGCGACAGAGACGGAGGCGGTGGCGGTGGCGGAGGTTGGAGGCCATTTCCCAGCCCCAAGTCGCATGTACTTGTGCGAAAAGTGCCCAGATACAGATACGGAGCGAAAGCATAAATTTCGCACAAAAGTTGCACCCGAAAACTGTTTACGAGCAAAGCCAGCGGCAGCCAACGAAAACTGAAAAGTAAAGTGCACAAAAGCAGAAAATATGATTTCCTTTTTGGCGACGACGAGCAAAAAGATAATTTTCTAAACCCGAACGTGGAGGGCGTGGCGGATGGCGGCGAATGGCAAGGGGAGCGAGGGCGAGAGTGGGAAGATTCTAGGCAGCCAAGTTGAGTGCAGTTTCTGCAGCCTGGTCAAAATGGAATCCAACCCGTTCCAGCTGTAGCCCCTCCGCCCGGTTCGCCAAATGACAGCTGCCTGGCTCCTGGGTCCTTTCTAGGTGGCTTGGAAATTACAAAATGAATTTTGTTTTGTCACGGCCACGGGGAGATCGAGGGCTGAGGGGGGAATGGAATTGGAAATGTCATCAGCATGGATGAAATGCCGGAAAAGTCGAAATGGAAACTTATCAGCAAACTACGAGCAAAGGATACTTTGCAGCAGCAGTCCTTGGATTAGGCAACGGAGGACGAGAGAGGAATTGTTTCTGGCCGGGAAAGGGTGTGGGCATTTCTGAGGCCTCAACTTAAATATTTGAAATCATCACTTGGTTATTACTGGCTCGTAAATCTTGCAGCTATTTCGGGTGTGAGGTGTGCAAATAAAATTAATTTCAAAGAAAAGGAAACGCTCCCGATGATTTACAGCCCTTGGCATACACTTATTAACTGCTTCAACAGCATCATTTACATGTTAACACTTAAGCGCACTCGTTGTCCACTAACAGGACCTTTCTTTTGCCCCTTCTCCGGCTGCAGGTCAGAATTTATGTTTCTATTTCGGACTGGACTTACACACAAGGACCCCAAGGTGAAAGAGAGTAAGAGAAAGGGGGAACATTTAACGCATTTGCCGCACTTTTGGGCTGAAATTAAAATGAGCGTAAATTTTGCAACAATTGCACAAATGGCCAGAGGTAGCCAGGATGTTAAGCGTAAAAAAGCATATTATAATAAGGACACAGAGAGAAAGTTGCATTTAATGTTAAGTTCTTGTCAAAATATATATTTAAAAAATATGTATAATACATTTATAAACTATTGGATTTTGTAAGTAATGAATAAACAAATATAAATGCAAGTTATATGTTTATTAATAGTTTGTTTGATATTTGAAATAAACTGTTTAAAACTTGTATGTCTTTTAAGAATTTATTATATTTAAATTTAATCATTAAGAATTACAAATTTTAATGTTTTCCAGACCGTTCTAAATGTTTTTCCAAGTATAAAACCCAGCTCACCTCCCCATCTAAATCATCCGCTCCCCACTCACATGCCGAGGAATTTGCAGAATGAATTGTACACTCCTCGTGGCTGTTTGCCTAGCGCTAACTACTCGTTCATACTTACATAAAGAAGGAGGGAAAGGGGCCAACCATTTTTTGGGCTCGACCAACTCGACCACTTGCACATGACCGCAGTCCATAAGGATGCACATTAAGGACATTTGCGGCCGGTCAACAAGGTGGATAGAGCCCGGGCTAGAGACCGAAACCGAACTGGAACCCGAACCCGAACTCGAACCCGGACACGGGCACGGGATTGACCAAAGGTGGCCACTGGCCACTGGCAAAAAATGACCTCAATTTATCTTGTAGGTTTTTTTTTTGTTTTTGTCTCTAGTCGGGGGAACGGAGAACTTGGAACTTTTGCCTTGACTTGGCCTTAAATTATGTGAGCTCTCTGCGGTTGAGCGACAACAAGCTGGCCGAAAACCTTAAAGGCCGACCGATGATTTCCAGTATCTGCAAGTTCCAAGGCGGATTCAATCAAAGGGGAGTTACAATAAAAAACTGGGAGACAATGGAGCAGATTGCTCGGTAGCTGGCAACGCCAAATGCTGATGCGCGATGCAGTAGAAATTCTCATTCAGATACAGATACAAATACTGGAAGAGCAGCAGCAACAGCTACGGATGCAGATACAGAAACAAATACAAATACAAATGTATCTATAGCCGATGGTGTGGGCCGACGAATGCGCAAAGAGCAGAACCATTAATCATTCCGGCCAAAGGAAGACAACAGCCAACAGACATCTGACGACGACGTCGTCTTTTGGAGCCATGGAAAAAGTCAATTTCTCATGAAAACATTTTGTATCTGCATCCACTTGATATGCATTCAAACTAAACCAGCTCCACCGCCACATTGTATCTCTGGATATATATAATATATATATTGTATTGCCGAAAGACATAAACTCCAAAGATATCAAAGCCAAGACAAAGACCTCACCGAGTGTCTTCAATCATTCAATTGTGGCCTGATTGACAGTTATGCGAAAAGTATAACAACATCCTGAATGGCTGAGTCCTTTCCCTAGGATTAGTTTTAATTAGCCGGCCGGAAAAGGGTTAAAGGGAGAGTGGGAGTGGGCTTGATGGGATGTGGGCGGCGGGGAGATCAGACCGCAGGGATCCCAGGCCACCACATCGGTGGCCAGACAAACATTTCCGCTTTCTTTTCACTTTGCCCAACTTTACTTTAATGCCATTACCAACCACCGACCGAGGCTGCCACAGTCGAAAGATAAATTAGAGAAATATATTTAATGACTTTTCATGACCAGCAAATGTCAACAATACGAAACATTTACACAAACAGGGAAAACAAATTCAACAAAACTAAACCCTCTGGATTGTTTATCAGGATAGGAGGCCAGCGTAGAGAGCGCCGTGTTTTGGCCCTGCTGGAGGTGTGAAAATTTTTGATTAATGCTTCAATATTTTAGGCAATATATATTTTTGTCCAAGATGAGAAAAGATAGCGCTGAGATCAGACAGTTTTTAGCTCTTTTAGTTGAGTTCACTGGCTAATAAAAATATGGGTAGCCTTTGTATAATTTGTATAGTTTTTGGGCAATAATTCAAAATTTAACTCGGGATAATAAATAATATTATGAAACATAAATGAATGAAAGAATGCTAAACTTATATTATTTTACTATAATTTTTCCATTTAATTGATTTGAATTTATTATAATATTTTGATTAATGAAAATAATATTTTGAACATTGTATGGACTTGTTAATTTCTCATAAAATTAACAGCTTTCTGTTTGATTGAATAAATAGGAAAACTGGATAAAGCATTCAATTCAATTTAAAATATTTATATTGTTTTTACTGACACGTCCGTACGTTTTCTCTTATTTTCCTAACTCTTATCAAAATGTCATTAGGCAGAAAAGTAAAAGAAAATTGGTATTGAAAACAATGAAGAAAATTTCCAGGCTCTTTAAAAATGTTTCACGCTTGTTTTGTTATTTTCCATGAATGATTTATACAGATTTTCTCTCGCAATTTATATTTTTTCCAAATTGAATGACATAGATGAAAGATGGCACCCTGGGAAAAGCTGAGGGGGAAGTAAGTTAAATACTTTAAAGCGGTTCAAATTGAAAAACTTTCAACATGGCCCAGCGGTTTGTAAATATTTACGATATTTGTTTTATATACACGGGCATTGTGTGGTCTTTGAATATAAAAGTTAGACAGAGAGAGCGTCAGAGTGGAAAAAATGAAAAGATATTTCTCTGTTGCCATGGAAAAATGAAAGCTGTTTGCCTGAAACTTTTTCCTTTACCCAACGCTTAAGCCAGGTTACCACACCCCCAGCTCTCTCTCCCTCCTCCTGTGCTCCAGATCCCCATCCCACATCCCTGGTGGCTGTCATTTTGGCCTGGTGCGCCGCTCTGCTCCTGCTCAGCGCTCCTGTCACAGCATCCTCTTCTTCGGCCGGGCTCGAAATATGAAATCCATCAGGGATGCTAAGAGCTGTCAATCAAAATCAGCGAGGGAAACTTTTTTCCAGCGCCCCGTCTCGCTCGCTCTCGTGTGAAAAATTTACATTTCCGTGGGGTGGCGAGTGTGGGGGGTGGGGTGGATTATGTTTTTGCATGTCTGCCAGATTGAAAGCGAATTAAAAATGGGAGAGAGAAAAAAACTGCTTAAAGCCTCATCTCAGTCAATGGAAAATTAATGTCGATTTAAGAGTTTCCCCCACTGGAAATTGATTTTCGTAATATAACAAAACTAAACCAGAGCTCGACTCGAATGCGATTAGATGGGAAAAAGCCTATTCAAGCTCTGGACTTCAATTTGGCAAGACAATACTTAGTTCCAGCCGATCTCCAATGGGATCCACCGACAGAAGCTGCACTTCACACAATGGCCACGTCCATGGCCCCTGGAAAGCTCTCTTGGTTTTCGCAAACAATGGACAAGAAAGCGTGCCGACAGCCAAGAAACGTAGAAACCAGAATGATTAGTCCCCTGGGTCTCAGTTGCATGAAAAATTATTTAACGAGTAAATTGTAAGACCCATTCCCCATTCCGACCCGACAAGACAAATACCAAAGCCGAAGCTGAAGGCCAAAAATCAGCTTATGATCGTTTGAAGTCGACACCTCCTGAAGCCAACAACCAACCCAGATTCACATCACCATGAATGAAAATGAATGATGCCTGTTAGAGATGGGTGAGTGATTATACATTTTCCATGGGTTTTTAGGAGCGTTCACGGATCATGAATGAGGTTGGAAATACTCCGAAAAAAACGTATTTCATGACTTGATATTCAGTGAATATTATTTTATATAATAAACTATCTAAATTATAGGAAATAAATAACTTTTAAATATTAATATGTCTTTTAAAATATAGGGGATTTACAAAAATGTATTATCTATAAATATTTTCTTAAATAATTTCTATATGCCAAAAATGAAGCTATTATCTTTGAAACGTTCAATTTAGTTATAAAATATTTGAAAGCTAACTACTTCATAGTTTAAAGTCTTCATCATATTATACCAAAAAATGTTTAGATAATTCAAATAATTTGATTTTAATATATATTGTCAAAGAAAAATGTAGATAATATTTTGAAAGTTCTAAAAATCCTAAGCACGACATCATCCCAAACATGGATTCTAGAGCAATACAAGCAAAAGCCGCAGCAGCATCAGCAGCACCTTTAGCAATGGCCGACTTCTTAACAAAATATTTCACTGGTTTCCTTATGATTAATCAATATTTCGGTTTGAGTTGCAACAAAAGCGTCGCGCTGCCAAGAGCCAAGTGGCAGTGCCGACGGCCAAATCGGGGGCTGAATACCTGACTGGACTGACTGACTTGGCTGACGTTGTCTCCGGCATTTCTTTTCGGCTGCCGCATTTGACAGATCAACGTGTGCTGACAGCTTTTGTTGTTCGATGATCATCTGCCTCCGTTGTTGCTGTTGCTGCTGCCTTGGCTGCCACTTTTGTTGCCACTTTTGTTGCCGTACTTGTTGTTAGGCAATGCCTGAGCATAATTAATGATGCGCGGCTCTGGGCGCTTTTGAATTTGGCGCTGGCAATGGAGTCTCATTGTTTGATCGCATTGGTTTCACGCCACTCTGCCCACCGGATAGCCATATATTCCCTGGAATTTACCTGAACGAAGGTTCGATTGCGATCTTGGCCCAGTCGAGCGGAGTTCTGGCCTTTGATTGATCTGGCTACTGTTCGTTTTCACGGTTTATTGCTGATGAGTTATTGAAAATCGAAACCAAAACAAAATTCACAGTAGTCGGATTATAATTGGGTTTGTTCGAGGGCTGATGGGCTAGAAAGGGGGATAATACCAAGATCTATTATGAATGAAAATTACTGTGAGTCTATGTGGCTTTACACTGCATCTTCACTGGTTATGTTCATTTAAAATATTTATAAACTTTGATTTATTTCCAAGCTTTGAATGTATTTAAAATTTTGTTGTACACTTTCCATCCCACAATTTTCATCCCACAAATAATATTCTGTATTCTTTCCACTCGATTTGAGTCACATTTAGATGCAAGTAATTCCAGCTTCTGGGACCCACCCCGTCAGGAATCAGATTCCCCAAACGGATGGATAAGGAAACCGCCAACTCACGGCTGGTCAACCACCAGAAAAGCCGAACCGGAGACGCCCAAGGAAATTGCCGCATTCCCTGGGCAGGAAAACCCGACCTGTGGTCACCGCCTCGAGGCGCAAATGGAAAACTCGCAAATACGTATAAATAATACAAGTCCGGGGGAGGGGGCCACGCAAGTGACTGGAAAAAGCGCAGAAGCCCAAGATGAAACTCCGCTTGAAACAACGAAATAATGCCTCATTTTTTCTTATCGCCGCAATAAAGCTGAATAAACGCTTCATTTCCATTTGTCTCGCAAGTGAATCGCCCTTAGCCAACTTCAGAGTGGCCGCGTCACTTCTAGAGAAGGGGATTACTTTCTGGGAGGAGCTGTTGGTTCCGAGATCTGAGATCTGTGGGCTGTCGGCCAC
Source organism: Drosophila mayri (assembly GCA_008042485.1). NCBI lineage: Eukaryota > Metazoa > Arthropoda > Insecta > Diptera > Drosophilidae > Drosophila > Drosophila mayri. The sequence goes on along the minus strand of VNJN01010202.1, from coordinate 40,911 downwards.
CCAGTCTGCTAGCCACATCACAAGGTACATTGTACCGCGGGGCGGCATGAAAAAGAAGAAAAAATTACAGAAAAAAAGAATAAAATAAAAACCGTTTACACGCCAAGCTCAACTTCACTTTTTTTTCTCTTGCCATTTTTCCTGTTCTGGGTTCTCTCCTTCATCATCGCCGTTTTCTTTTTCCACTTCTTGAAGCGGCATTTTTATCGCTTCGCAAGTTTTGCTTATTTTAAACACGAACAGCAGCAGCGGCAACAACAATCCTAAGAACAACAACAACCGGCGGCAAAAAAAATTATATTCATTGTGAAAAAAAAAATTGGAAAAAGAGAAAAAGCAAAAGTCACTTCCGGCATGCCAAAAGGAAAACGCGAAAAGTCTGCAAGCATGCTAGAAAATAGGATGAGAGACCGCGAATAAGATGGGGAACCCTTGGAAGAAGGTGGGGTTAATAGCCAGTGGTCACCACTTGAGGAATTCGATTCATCCAATTATAGGGAAATTAGAAAATGTATAATTTCATATTGAAGAGTAATATATAGATATTTATTAACTAATTATTGAAATACAAACATGGCATAAATATCGTCTAGACGATCTTGAAAGGCTATCTAACTCTTAGAAACTTGTCTTTATTGATTGCACGATTCCAGACATAACTTAATAGCCATGTGCAATTAACTAAATACTTCCTTGATTGTAATTCCATACTCCCATTCCCATTTTAATAGCTTCTCGCCAATTAACTCAACTTATTTACATTTCCCAACTTCCAAAGCTTTCAACACAAACCACTTAATTTACACGAACCACAACAACAGAAAACTATTTAAAAATGCTATAAATCTTCGGTCGATAAAATGGTCGAGCAACTTTGTTGCTGACTATCGCAAATTGGTTAATTGGCAATGGCCGAGAGATTTTTACTCTTTAAGATTTGGAGCACACCTGATTCGTACTCAAACCTGAGCTTAAAACACAGACTCCAGAATATTACTAGTTATGTATATTCTTTGAATATAATATAAAAAAAAAATAAATTAAAGTTAACAAATATTTTCGAAAAGAGTTTAAATTTTATATTTTCTTAATTTGTTTTCCTTCTACCCAACTTTTTATAAACCATCTTCCTTTAAGCTTCAAGTTGACGTATAAACCAATCAACAAGTTTAACTTTACGTTAAGTTTAGTGCCTGCCACTGTGTTTCTACCTATGTATGTATGTGCATTTGCTTTCTGGCCTGTCGCAAATGCAAATTAATTAACGGCTCCAACGGCAGTGGCTTTAATTGCGGGTCCGCACCGTGTCGTTCCCCGACAACATGGCGTATGCGTGATGCCTCTGTCCGATAATTGAATTTCAACGGTGTTCGCTTGCGTTCAACTTGAACTGCAGCTGTGGGATTGGAGTCTCTGGCGGAGCTGGAGTTTCAGGTGGAGCTGCTGCTGGTGTAGCCTTCAATTTGCCACAAGCGCCGCCTTTTTGAAATGAGTTATGGGGCACTGAACAAGTTGGAAAAATACGCATGTTTTCCATGTTTGCACACTTAGAATAACCATTTTTGCAAAAGTTCCAAACAAATACAAAAAATATTTATAAAATCTTCTTAAAAACTGTTGTAATTTTACTTTTAAATTAAAATATTATTAAATACTTTTAAATTATAAATATTAACAATAATATAAAGATTCTTTTTATAAGAGTGTGTCTTAATATGTCCCCCTAAGTATGTTGTTCCTGTAGATGTTGCTGTTGTTCAGGATGTGGTTCTTATGGATGTGGCTGCCGACGTTTGGCTTGCTCTTTGCTATGTTCCCGGCCGATATTAACCCTCGAGTCAAAGTCTTGAGACATAAATCATTTAAATCACTGGAACATGCATCTGCCTGCCACTCTACGCCCCTTGCCTTGCCGCTTAAGGTCCTTGTTCTATGGCAAAGACATTAAATAAATCGCCTGCTGCCAAATGTTTCACATACGAATTTGCCTAAGCAACTCCGTTTTGGCCAAAGTTTTGCATTTTGTCTTGCCACCCGTCAAAGTTTTCCACCGATCCCAGCCATTTTTCGGAGAGGAGCTCTCTCCCCCCAACTCCGGGCCTTACGTGGGTCGTGTCAGATGCATGTGTAGCTTGGGGCATTACACCCAGGTGGCGACATATGCTAAATGTCACATAGTTCCAACGGCCATACGTAAAGCGTATGTATTTACGTATGCACGATATATAGAAACATTCGTTTCTGGCTTATTTATGCATGGCCTGGACATAGGGACATACTCTTGGGGGTGTAACTGAATTGAGCTGGGACATATTTCAGGGCAGTTACTTTGAATTGATGGAACGATTATGAAATAATTGGAAACGATTATCCGGTTTCCCACAGGGAACTCAGTGTAATTGAAGCGATTAATTTCCCTTCAAAAATTATGTCAGCCATGCTTGCTTTAAGAAATCTTTAATAAATATTTGGCAGTAATCTTAAAAATCAAATAAATCAATTAATCAATTCGCGCTGCAGGTGTAAAAAGCGAATCGTTAAAAATTGAACTTAAGGAAGTGTAGAAATGTTTCCCATTTGAGTTCTCAAAATCATTCAAATGTCGAGCAAATCCGGCCAGCTGGAACATGTGTCAGTTACTGGCATCGATTCCATCAATAAGGGAGAGATGAAAAAAGGTGGAAAAAAGAGCAGATCCAAAAATGTTAGCCAGGCTCAGTGCAGTGGATGCGAAGGATGCGCATTGCCTTAATTGAAACCGTTTAAATTGCAATTAATCACCCGGCGGCGGCGGCGAGGATGCCACGAATGCTGCACAGTTGTTGCCGAGTGGCGCAGCTAATTCCCCGCAGGGGGTTGGGGCTGGGGCAAGGCCCGAGAGGCAGAGGCAAGTGGAGTGTGTGGAGGTCCTATAGCCTGAATTACAGAATTACTGTCACCGCAGTGACTAATTTTTATCCTTTTTTTTCCGCCGCTTCTTTGTTTTAATTTGCAGCGAAGTAGAAGTAGCGGCAACTGCTTAATCGCTTTCGACATGCAGATTTAAGTTTGCGGTGGGCGGCAAATGGGGTGGCGTTTTGATAAGTGAAAATATGGGCGACAACCACCGCCGTTGGGATGTCGGATCAGGCGGATGAGGATATGGCTACAGTCACCAAAAATCCTGTAAACTTTCAATGAATACTATTTCGTGATTTTGTAAGCTATTTGAAAATCTTAAATCTTGACTAAATCAATTTAATTTTACCAAAGCATATGCACAATTTTAAATTTAAGATATATGTAAAGCTTTTGATTTTTCCAAGTGCATAAAAAACGAACTGGCACCCGATAACACCAACCCCAAACCCCGACAAACTCCGCCGGACGCACGCACCGGATACGGGCTGCGGATGAAGGTGTGGGCGGACCCGGGTCTTGGGAGGTGTGGATGCTCCCTTTTTTTTTAAAGTGGAAAAGTGGAAATAAATTAAAAATGGGTGGCATCGTCCTGGCACCGAGTCTCGCCTGCGTCTGCGTCTGCCACACGCGTCGACAACGAGGACGACGCTGCCGGCTTTGGCTCTCAGCTCCTGGCTCCCGGCTCTTTGGGTAGGTAAAACTTTTGGATAAAACAGTTGAACTTCAAAATGTGAATTTGATTAGGATATTTGCATAAAATTCTGTTTCTGCGCCAAGTACACTCCCGGCTTCCCACTGCCTCGCCTCGAGAGTCAGCCATAAAAAATTCCCCCCCGAAACAGGGCCGGCTGTTGGGGATCCGGGCTGAGTTGGAGCGTATGTTCGCTGCCGGAAACGGAAGTATATAAGTCAACCTAGATTTGGTTTAGTAGCAGCTCTGCTGATACCAAGGACAAATGGCCTTTCAGTCAGAAACTTGCTGAAAGCCGGGATAGAACCACTTTAGTGGCACTGCTTTAGTTAAATTTATAGAAAAGTTGTGGGCTGAAAAGGTGAAGTTTTGAAGAAGAAAAATACCGAGGTAAACTAATTAAAAAAGGTCTCGACTGGGTTATTTCGATTTCTCCAGAACTCAGACTTCTTTCTCCACGGTTAATAAAATCTAAAGCCGCGTCTGAAAGAATCCCTGTAATTGTAGTGTCATAAGAATATGTTGGCATTATGCAATCCTTATGAAACTCTTTCTCCCTTTTAATGTCCCTTTATCTGCGGCTTATCCCGCTTCGTAAACTCATGAAATCCCGCCCTCCCCGGAGCGTCACAATTAGTCTTGCCCATAACTGCAGCTAATAGTTTCGTAAATAGTTTTGGCCAATATTTACATGAGGTGCCTTCTGCCTTGGCTGCGTGTTGGTTTTGTTCCTTTTGTCTATTGGTGCCATTGTGAAAATATTTGTCTTCGAATGGCCCATTGTCTCTGACCACTTGCCAGTCTTCCTCTCTTTTCTCTGTTGTCAGTACACTCAAAAAAAATTGTATGTTAAATGATGAAGATGTTAACGGGATAAATTTATACAAAATGAGCAGATTACATTGTCAAGGATATGACTTTTTAAATATTAGAAAGTATATAAAAATATTTCTGACATCATTTGAACGGTTAAGATATTCATTTTAAATACATTTCTAAGAATTTAATCAAGGCTTAATTTTCACCCTAAATATTAACAATGTATGGTTTTAGGGATTTATGAGGGAATTTGGAACTAATTGTATATTTTTCTGAGTGCATACGCATCCGCAACGGTCGACGTCCATGGCTGACGTGCGTCTGTCTCTCGCTCATCGCCTTTCATCTGCTTGGCCATGTCTTTAAGTCTCCGTCTGAGTCGTATCTGTATCTGTGACTCTACCTTTGTATCTGTATCTGTGCCTGTGTTTCTGCGTTTTTCTTGCTGTCTGCCATAGAAAACGTGTTCATTACAATCCGCTGGCCGTTGCTTCTGCTGCAGCCGCTGCCGCTGCCGCCGATCGGCCAAATGTGTCAGAGCTGAAACGTCATGATTAATGATGCAAACATGTGGGCCCGTCTCCGACTCCGTCTCTGTCTCAGTCTCCTTCTCCTCCACGATTCCCAATCCGGCTGCGAGTCCGGCTCTGTCTGATGCGTTCCGAGGGCAGAGACAAAAACAGCCCGGGGATAGGGCTCGGGCATGGGAATGGGAATGGTAACGTTTTATCAAGGTAAATTAGAAGACGAGACACCCAAAATGTAAACATCGAACTGGGCAACACTTGGGCATTAGGCGAAATTAGAAATTAATCCTGCCACTGCACCACAGATGGAGATACTTCCACGAGGGAGTGAGCAGTGGGAAGAACCGAGTTCGAGTTTGGGGAGTATATTTATTTTTGTATTTACTTCTTTTTTGGTGGGCGGAACTTTAGAGGTCAAGCAAAATTAATGGGAAATCCTTAGGACTGACAAACCGGAGTAACAGCCCAAACACATATCATAAATGATCTATAGAAACTGGCATTGCAATGAGAACAACAATCGAGGAAGTCCCAAATTATATTGCAAGAAGGATCAAATCAATAGATAAATGAGAGTAGGGAAAAGATATAAATAAGTTTAGGTTTCTGTTATTATATGTTTAATTTAAAATACGTATTTTAAAAATCTCAATAAAAATATACAAAAAATATATAGACGAAATATAAAAATTTAGCCTGTAAATATATATATTTTTGAGTCGCTGTAGTTAGTTACCGATTTCGGTGATAAGCATAAGCCTCGAGTGACACATGGCGTAGTTACAGTGTGGGTGCTGACCATGTCCTGTGGACGAATCAACCCACAGCCAGCCAATTACAACACGACAATGCCCTGACCTCAACTTTGCTCCTGGCACACACACTAACACAAGTGGTTACTGTTGTAAGGGGGTAAGCAATGGGTGGGGGCAGGGTAGGTTGGGCAAGCGATACAATAATTGCCCTGAGCCACGGCCACCGACCGTCGCCAGTCGTTGGTCGTCAGTCGACATTGTTGCGGCTTGGCGTGAATTACATACACTAAAAAAATAATGTAAAATTTAAAAAAAATTTACAAGATGGGAGTTAATGAAACCTTGAACTTAATAAATTTATTGTAAACTTAGAAATGGTATTTGGAAAGCTATATCCTTGAGCGCTTTAGTGAATACTGATCATAATTCATTACTTTATGAGTTTGAAAAATCTTCTAATCAAATAAAGAACAAATGAGTATTTGATTAAAATAAAATATAAATAATTATTTGTTCTTCTTTCTGGTTCTATAAATCCCAACTAGCTATATCTGGACATAAGTGAAAGCCGGCTTAAATTGCAAGATGACAGCGAAATTCATGTTAAGAGTTTCTTAAACATTTGAATTATGTCACAGTGCCATTAAATTATACTTCACTGAGAGAGTATTTTTCAATTTATAAAACCTATGTATCTTTGGTAATTTTAGTACAGAAATTTCTACGAGTGCAGACAGCAAAAAAAAAAAAAGTTAAGGAAGAAAAGGCAAGAACCCCACTCTCTATAAAAAGCCGCCATGGCTTGGCCATTCATTCATACTCGTACATATGGCGGTGCTTGGCAAGCACACACACACACCGACTGCTATACCTTTGGTAACACACACTCGCACACCAATAGAGAACAAGTCATGCAATGGTCAGGTCGGGAAACCTGACATGTTCTTTTCGATCAGACAACGACCACCACCGAAAGGCAAAAAAATAATACCACATAGTCCAGCGGAAGGCAAAGGGAGGTGGCAGGGCAAAGGTGCCCAGTGTTTGTCATTGTGGGTATTCATGCAAGTGTTCTATGTACATATATGCTGTGTGTTCTGTGTGTGTGTGTAGTACGTACCTCAATCATGTAATTATTTCCTCCGCCACAAAGCCCTAAGAGACTGAGGGATAGAGTATGCCCGAGTGTGTGTGTTGGCCAAACTTAAACTGGTAGCGTGTTTTGGGCTCTCACTCTACCTTTTGAGCAAACAACAAAAACACGAACAAGATTGGTCTACATACATTTCTTAAATTATATACAAATACACCACCATACACACACACCCCGGTGGTATAAAAACTTTTCGTGTTTTGTTACTCAATTTAATTCAGGTAAAATTTGTATTTTTTTCTCCCGCCACGTTTCTTTATTTTCAGCGCTGTTTGCGTTGTCTTCCCTTCCCCCATAAAAACAAAAAAAGAAATATATATACATATATATACCTAAACTTTGGTCACGAACATGAAAAAGCGACGTTTCCGCTGAACCGTCGTCTCCAAAATGGTCGCCGCTTGATTGGTTCAGTTTTTTCTCAGTTTTTATGCTTGATTACGGACCCGCTCTAGATGGTCTCGATACACAAAATGGTCGTCACAAAGTCGGAAAGATCTCTTCGCCAGAAACGATATAGCCAATTATTTGGCTAAGCAAATTTTCGAGCGAAATTGTTATACAATAATTATCGAAAATCACATTTTTCGTTTTGCGGTTTAGCCGCAAATCCGAGTAGGCTGGCCCCAAATTGGTATAATAAGATTTAATCAGACTGCTGTGGTTTTGGCCCTCAAATTATATGTTTTCCTTGAAGAATCCCTCACAGCGAATGCAAAATGTATGTTGAGCTTTGATTATTTTGGCCAATGCGATAATGTTTGTGGTTTAAAATATTGCAAAATGGGTGAACAAATATTTGTTTGCCAAAGAGATAGGTACTTACTTATGGAGTTATCACCTGAAATGAAAAGAGAAAAAGTTTGTTAGTTGTGTTACGAAAGTGATCGCATTTCAATGAGCTAATAATAAATTTAAATTTATAGTTTAAATATTTAATTCCGAACTATATTCCATTTATCACTTTGGGAATATATTTAATATTTAAACCGTGTAAAAATTTTGAAGAGTTCTTGAACATTTTGAATGTTTATGAAGCCTATTTAACGCTTTAAAGGTACTAAATATAAAGAAGTACCTCCTCTATAGTTATATCAAGCAGATGCACCAATAAATCGTTAAAGGGTTATTGAGGTGTGTAAATATTTTAAAGACCATTCACCTACAAAGTAACACACTTGACTGCCTCACAATATTGGGACATCACATTTGTTTGTCTTTTTTGGGCAACAAGATGCAGTGACAAAGTTGTTTGGGGCCTTCCAAGACCATATATATACATATATATATAGCAACATAATATCTTCAAATAAACTTTCTTTCTTGCAGTTAGCTCGCATCGAGAGTGGAAAATAATTAACCTCAAAGTTTGGTAAGCGGAAGTTTCCCAGCCGGCTGGACATGGTCAACACATGGAGCACGTAACGAGCGGTCAAGTGGAGGTACTTCCTACCGCCTCGCTTTAACCAAACTTTGTAATTGAGAAGTTTCGATGGCAAGAACCGAGGACGATATCCCCGCAAGGATACCGTCAAGAAAGCGCAGAACTTCACCCGACAGTCTATTATTCCAGGAGGGGACGTGGGGTGTGGAAGCCAAGGGGTTGTATCACGACGATGATGATGGCCAAAGGCAAATAAACTCATGCTGTCGGAAATAATAGCGTCTAGCCTCGAGCTCGATTCCTTCTGGGTCTGAGATCCAGTCTGTTTCCCGGCCCTCTCCCCATCGAACTGCTACCAAGTTTATGCAGTTTCATAAGCAATATTTGATATTTTTCGTGCAGCGGTAGCAGCTGCGTGATTAGCAAATATTTTCGTTTGATAATCAGCGAACATTCCCATTTCTATATGCAGCTGTAGCGAAGCTCATGAATATGACGGGGCACTTTGTCTGGCCATTTCGGATATTTCAGTTAAAGATGGAACTGGCTTTAAGCGATGGAGTGGCATTTGTGTCCGGTTCAGGCTCAATGGGATTTTCTATGTGACTTTAAGCATTTGATTTATGATCAGTAAGTGCCTGTTTTTTGTTTTGGTGAGAAGTATAGTTTTTGTTTAATCCTTAATGAATAGAAAATGAATGAGCAGAGCGTTAATTAGGAATGAATTTAATATCTAATAAATTTTGGAAAATGGTAATAAGGAACTCAACCTAAAATTTCTGAAGTTCTTTTTCCTTTCATTGAAGTACATTCTTTTTTTTTTTATAAGTTTCAATAAGACTTTAAATTATCTCACTTTCCAGAGTCCCCATTAAAGTACCCAATTCTCCTAGCAAACACTTTCTAATCGTTTCCAAATACCATTTACCTAATTGAATAGAATGTAGTGAGCTATCTGAACATCTGTGAGTATTGTGGCTGCCCGTGAATATTTGGCCGTTTAAATGTTTCTTTCGCTCGACTCTCGATACACAGGTCCGATTCAAGGCAACGCCTTGGACAGTTTTTCGGAGCGATACCGCCTGGCATTGCCCCGTTGCCTTCGCCATTTCCATTGGGGCCTGCTCAGGGGCAAGCTCCGGCCTGACTGACAGCCAGTAGGTGTGACCGCGCTACTCATTCATTCTGACAGTTTTCCCACCCACTCTCGCACACGGAACGCAATTTGTTGGATTGTGGGCAGTGCCCCTCGAGCAGCCGAAGAATGGATGCACGCGGAAAAATATGATTCTAAATGAAATTCCATTAAAATAGATCACCATCAAATATTGTAATAAAAAAAGAAATTGGCATGCCCAAAAAAAGAAACCATACATTTTATTTCCACAGTCAAGTGTCTTAAACTCTTGTGCATTTTTATATTCTATATTTTTTTAAGTGTAGAACCACCACCACCTTTACAAGAAAAAGGAGACAGGTTTGCTTGTGGCGCCAAAAAGCATTTCTCGCAGGTCGCAAGTCGCGTGTCTCTGGGCTTTCATTCCATTTCTTTCTCAGTCTCTCTTTGTTTTTTTTTGGGTTTTTGTTTTTCTCGGCTCTTGCAACTAATTTTCATTTCCAACAGAGTGCACCTTTCGCCGACAGAAGGGACGCCGGAGAGGTGGTGCGGTGGAGCTGGGTGGAAATCTTATTAAAAAGTGAACAGAGTGCGATAAAATTGAATTTGCATTCGAAAGCCATTAACCGCAGCAGTCACTCAGCCTGCTATCCCCTTTGCCCCCGCCTAAAGAATTTTAAAAAAGTAACCGAAGAAAATAGAGATGACGGAAAAATCCTTGAACTCGGCTTTAATGTGAGGTGAGTGGCATAAATATTATTTTCAAAATTCGCTTGCAATCAAAATGGAAATTATTATTTTGCGCACATTCCGCTGACAGCTGTCGGCTATAAAAATCTATACGTGATATATAGAGATATCAATAATTATTCTATATGTGCGACCGGTAATAATCATGAGTGCTTTCACTCGGCCATATAAATATTATTTTAATTGCATATCAATTTCACGCTCTTTAGCCCCCATATAGCATACCATATAGGGACAGTTGCCATTCAATCAGCAGCCAAGCAACAAATTGTTCGAAAAGCCATTTGGCCAATGATCTGAACGATGCGTTTATAATAATCGCCACCCACCGCTCACCTGTCTGCCGCCACCTTCGAGTTAAAGCCAACGATTCGGGGCTATTATAAAGCCCAGGGAACCATGTTGTCTAACTCACACACTCACCATTATTTCGGCCTCCCTCCGCCATTTATGTCCGCCCCTATTGGTTCATAATTGTCCTACTTATTGCTATTTTTATGGCATATTACATCTAGCACGTTCGGCTCCGTTCTGTTTCATTTATGTGAGCGGTGTACGAATTTCAATTAATAACTCCCAAAGAGTTGTAATTACCAAATCCGAACATATCTTTACCAATGGGCCTGTGTTTACATGTGTGTTCCAAGTGCTCAATAATTACAGTTTATTATTCAGAGCGAATAGGCCATAAATGGCTGAGAAAAACGTGGAAATAAATTCGATAGCATTTAGTTTCTTAAAATGTTAAAATATAAAACAGTTTTTATGGGTTTCTCTTAACAATTCCCAAATATTTTCAATGTGTGCCGCAAAGGTCAATCTGCAGCGCTGTGCACCAGACCCAATCGATCAATGAGCCAAACAGATTGACATAATTATTGAACCGCTCATCGCATGTCAATTAAAATCACAATTTTCAATGCAAATCAATCAAGGACTTCTGGACCCGGGCTTAGCTCCAGAGTCAACCACCGAACAGCAACAATTGATGTATTGCCCAACGGACTTGGCCTGCTCAGAGACGATGATCAAAAAGGTGGAGAGTGAATGAGATTTATTTTTTGGCAAACATGTCAGACCGTTTACAGATGACAAATTCATTTTTAACACGATACCAAAGTGAAAACCAACCGGGGAAATATGTTTATATGCGGAGAGAGATGTGTGTTTGTAATCATCGGAAAGCTCACAATGAGACATTGCATGGCATTTTTCCCAGAGAGTCGCTGACATTTGACTGTTGTATCTTCGCATCTCTTGGCTGTAACATGTGCACCTCGCTTGTGATAGATAGCAAATACAAAATTAAAGATTCGCCTTTAGTCCGCCGTTAAACGGAAGCTTAGCCCAAAAAAGGTCAAGTCCAGAATGATGGATGATGGCTGTGACACTCACTCACACTCACAGACTCCCATTCCCAGTTTATATGTATGTACTTATGTGGAAAAGCATCCCCAAGCGACATCTTTTGCTCGTTCCGCCCTGTTCTAAAATTTCTCGGTTACTTTATTGGGGTTGCAAAGCGCTCCGTACTTCCTCAATACTTGCAATCCTTATCTCAGGTAGCTCACCTAATATCCGCTGGAAAAATGTCCCATAACTTTTACTATCTCTCCGGTCATCGCATAAATAATAACTGTTAACATTGCTCAACAAGCCACAAATTAAAAACTACAAGAAGCACTAAAAAAAAAGATGGGAAATTCTTGAAAATTTACGAGCACCGGAATCACGTGTCAACCACGCGCGAGTTCTCAGTTTCAGTTTCGGTTTCAGCTCAGTTCCATCCCCCAGCTCACCGCTCACCTCTCCCCCCGAACGGAACCCAATCCCATCCCGAGGACGAAGCCCTCCTAACCCAGGAGTTTCCGCAGCTGTAGATATGATGCATGACTCGACGGAAAGCGGTGTCGCTGTCGCCGCTCCTGCCGTTCTTCCTCAAGGACTCACGTGCTAAGCGTATGCGAATTTAAATCTGTTTGCCTCTGCCGCCGAATTTGAATATAAGGGAACTTGTGCCGGCGAACGGAAGAAAGCCTTTGGCCCGGCTGTGGTTTGCTCTTTGAATATAAAACACACGGGGGAAGTCAGCAGCCGATGACAAACAGAAAATCCGTTTTCACACAAACATTAGTTTTATTTAAATCACACACACACATATCGGGGGTTACCGGGGTTAACCGGGGTTGGGTTATCGTGCGAGTGCGAGTGTGTGTGGATGTGATTTTCCCCCGGCTTCCGGTTGTCCTTGTTGACTTTTCACGCTTCTTTAAATGCCGTTAAATATTTTACCTCTTCAGCTTGTTGCTGCTTTTATATAGGTTACATAACATTAATCATTGAATTTAATCGTATATTTAAATATTCAAATCTTATTCTTAGAACGTGAAATATACATGATATAATAATAATGCAATCTAAAGATAACATTTAATAGTAAAATAATAATATAGATTATCTATCTTTAGATAATAACAAGCACTTTATTAAGCAATTAATTCGAATGCTGAACTTATTATTAGATTAATAATAAATCTGACAAATACAATTCCTAAACTTATAGTGTTCTATGTTTGCTTATGCAATTCAACGGAGCGCAACTCTCATCAGAAACAGTAGCCTGCGATCGCTTCCCGTGCGTGATGATAATTTATGACATTTTCCCTGTCTGGGCTTATTTTTTTACATTTTTCCAGTCATTTGTCTTTGGCAACTCCCTCGTCTGAGCCTGGCCAGTAATTACTGCAGTTGGCCGGGCTCATTGATAAGTAAAACTGTATTTTATGCAAAAACTTAGGTAATTTATTAATTTATTATAGTTGTTAGCTCGCCCCGGAGGCCAATCGACCCCCAATCGCGATTCCGCTGAAGTGGAATGCAATGCGATTAACTCCGAGTTGAGTTATTGACTGGAGCCGGAGATACGGGGGGCATGGGGCATTAATAGGTGTACTTCCCCTACTTATGATAGCACTAATGCTCACAACTTAGCCCAGTCTTTGAGATAAAGTCGCCAACAAGCAATTTTTATGGCCGAAAATCCAATTCAAATGTTTACAAATCGCTTAAACTGGGATCTCGTCTGATGAGCGGGAGGAGAAGGCTCTCAAAAAAAGACATAAAAATAAATCGCGTACAAATTGAAAATAATTTCAGATCTGATTTTCTCCTGGCCACTGGACAGAGATGTCTCCAGTGGAATTGCGGACAGGCGGGTCAACCACCACGGCGGGTGGTTGGGTGGTTCGCTGGTGGGGTGCTTTGTAGTGGAGTGGTGTTCCCTTCCATTCCACTAAGTACACAAGAATGGAGCGTAAAAAATTTTTATCGTCGCGGTTTTTACGGAATGTGATCCGCGGCGATTAAGTGCGCGGCTTTTGTGTCATTGTCATGCCGTCGTCCTGGCCAAAAAGGGGCGGGGACCTGGAGTCGCTCCGTCGGTTTATTTGCAGGGAGTCCTAGTCCTCCGCCCGGAATCCCCCTGTAATGTATTCAAATTTTTCCAAGGCGAGGCCAGAGTGTCAGTGCATTCATTTCATAAAATGCTTTTTTCTCTGCCACTTTTCCCCATTTCCCCGCTGTCTTCTTTCCCAGTTTTCCTTTTTTTTTTAATTTAATCGCGGGCAAATATTTTCATTTTTACTGAAACGCTTTTAGCTAAATGAGTGGAAATAAAATTAAATCGATATTGGTTAACGTCAAAGTTTTTTAGGGGAAACCTCAAATGACCAATTTGGGGGAAGATTAAAGGACATCTGAATGGAGTGGGGGAGTGTCTTAATGCAGGAAATTGATTTTCTTAAATGAGCCTTGTGGTTCTTAGTTCAAGATTAAATTACGGAAAATTTATACATATTTTAGAAGATTTTATTTAGCTTTGATTAGAAAAATAAACAAATATTTCTTGCTTTAAAGCCATTTTACAAATTTTACAAAATAAGGCAGACTTTACTATGCTTAGGGACTCAAAGAAACCCTTAAAAATTAATGTTTATAAATCCCTGATAAATTCCAGGACCTTTTCTCTTTAAAAATAATGACAAATCAGTTTGCAGATAAGGCCAGGGGAAAAGCTAACCAAAAAAATAAGGCAGAAAATAATAATCTTAAAATTTACTTTGGGCAGCCGCCGGCTCAAGCTTAACTAATTGTAACAGATTTTTTCCGAGTCACGTTGGAGGGGGTAAGGCGAAGAAAAAAACGCTGGAAAAATATGGAAAAACCCTTTGGGGCGTAAACGTCTGCCTGGCATTATCCTGGCTGCGGTTGGCCAATTAGAACCCTTTGTTTGCCTTGGCCAAGACGCCGCACACTTATCTCCATAATAAAGTCGTAACAATTAATTGAGCGACCCGAAAACGGCTACCTTCCCGGCCTGATTCAAGTCCTGGGACAGAGCCTTGAAGCTGGCCCTGGAGATTTTTCATCGTTTGACGCGTAATTAGTGCTCAAAAATTATTTGACGAGCGCCAATTAATTTAATGCTCGGCGACATGATTTCAAGTTCAACGCGTTCTCCGTTTACCTTTTTAGAGGCACTTAACCACTGGGGCATTTGTGGTTAAATGGCCTTTCATAAAGATTTGGGCGGGATTAAGGTAAGCGAGATGATCGCAGTTTTATGAGTGCATATTGTTCTTAGAACGTACTTGAAGTTTTCTATAATAAGTGCAGGAAAAGAGCAATACGAATGGTTTATAGTGAGTATAAAAACATAGAGGTAATTGTGGTTATATAATATTTATATTATTACAAAAATGAGCGCAATACACGAATTTAGTTAAACAAATATCGACACCTTTTTCAGATTAAATAAAATTTTAAGGAAATGATATACAGTCATAATAAATTCCAAATTATCTGTGATTTATTAGGGAATCCTTAGAGCTATTCTTTTATTTCCAATATCACAAGTCTATTAATGTCAACCACACAATTATGGAATATCAACAACTGAATATATCTCGAGGCAATCCTTCCGCCCCCTCAAAAGCAAAGTCTGGCATTCGATATGCCTGGGAATCCATTCGGTTTTCGTAGCAATCTGAATATCTCGACCTAGACATTAGATGAATCTCTTTCTCCCCCTTCATCATTTTCGCACTGGCGCGGAATTCGTTTTGAATGAATTCAACTGTAAAGGTTAAAATTATAAATGTGCAAATGACTCATCATAAATAAAATTAATAAAAGGCACCGCGAACCTGGCCCTGTCCTCTGCTTACTTTTTTTTCCTGACCCTGGCAGACTGCGGGGCCTTCATTGAGAAAAAGTACAACGCATCAACATAAATATTATGATAAATGGTTTGTTATAATCGTAATCCTCGGGGGGTAAGTTTCGAGTCGTGCCGCACGCATTTTTTATAACCTTCCACCCACCGAATCAGGCTAGAGCAGGAGCAGAAGCAGGAGTAGGATGAACTGCTTCAGTTCTCGATGGAGCAACATATGGTCGCGAGGTGGATGATACAGATGGCGCTGCCAATGGATTTCCGCCTCTCAATAGCCGGGGCCAACAAAGTCAAATGGTTTTTTATTGGTTTTACCCCCAATCCTGTCTCCCGCCTGCTGTCTGCTGTCTGGTTGAAGGTATCTCAGTCTCCCGGCAGGATCCTTTGGCACAACTCACAGATACTTGCCGCCGAGTTGAACATGCTGCACGACAATTACAAACTTTTCTTGCAGTTCATTACGCCTAATTAACACTTGATGCTGAGCGCAAATTTTATTGCTTCCACTTTGTGTGTATGTAAACAGGCTATCAAAACAATTTCAGCGGAGAAGACCTCATCCTGCGACTCGTACAACTCATCCTGCGAAGGGCTTTCAGCCGAAATACGCGCCACACATTAAAATTCAGGATGCGTTGCAAACAATTTGCGGCAAACAATGAGTGTGTACGGGGGAAGGGGAGGTGCAGCTAGGAACAAGGATACAAATTATTAGCGCAGCTTGGAAATGGAATTCCAAATTGAGGCTTTAAGGGGGCTCGTTAAAAACCTGATAAGCAAAGTGTGTGTTTCATATGATTTAAATGTTTTAAATTACTAATTCCCCCCTTGAAGATCTGCCAACCTGAGCATCATTTAGATCGTTTACCACTCGACAAGGAATTAATTTGACAACATTAACAAATTAAACTGTTAAGCCAACACAGGAGCACCGGCCCTCTACACAGGCCGAGATAAACAAACGGACACATACAACATCATTTGTAATCCATATCGCTCAGCATGTCGTCCCTTCGGCTAACCTCCCCCAGCTCCACACATTCCCTGGGATATCTATATACATGTGTATAGAGCGAGTGTGAGCGAGTGAAAGATGTATTGACCCTTCAACGGCGCTTTGGTATGCTTCACGCTATTTATTGGCTCACTTTCACTCCGGGAACCCGGGCACCCGAGAACCAGAGACCCGGACTCGGACCCGGAGCAGGATTTGCCAGCACTCTCCCCTCTGGGGAATTCCTCGCTGTTTCCACTGGCCACGTGTTGGGATTTGGCGGTTAAACACACTCTTACACACACTTTCCAAAGGGATTAGTGCTGCTCATTTGTCAACAGGATGTGTGTGGTTGGTTGGTTGGTTGGTCGGTGAGTGTGTGGTCAATATTAATTGGCATTGTATTAGTTTAAGTCAGTGCACCCTCTCACTCTGTCTCTTACTTAATCATTTGCATTTGTCATCCGGTAAGGGGTGGGGCTCTTCAGCTTAACCAACGAAAGGATATGCATTTAAAAACTTAAACAGTTAAATAATTAGAATTATTAATACCAAATATGTGGATAACTGAATTATAACATTCAATGATTTGTATTTCAACTTAAATTCCCAATGAACAATAACAACATTTTATTTTGCCATAAAAAATCTATTAATCAAGCTATAAAATGTTTAAATTGTTAAAAACTCAAGGAAGTTTATAATTTAAAGAAGGATATATAATATATAAAATATTTTTTAAAGAGTCTTTAGTTACAATTTATACGTTTAGAGAATTAACTTTTTCATCCAAACTCCTAAGCCGATCCCATTGAAATTTCCGTTGCTCGACTTGTGTCCGATAAAAGTGATTAATTGAAACCCCTTTCCAGTATAATCCCCTTCCCCGATTTTACGTATCCCTCGGCTACTCAATGGGGAAATGGCGAATGGGAGGCACAGCTTTAAAATGGTGCAGCAGCAGCAGCAGACACGAAATCCTCGTATGTATTTTTTGTGCTACAAAATGGCCGGAGGCTTGAAGGCCTGCAATTGCAACGTGCAACACGGCATTCCCATCCCCTTGGCTGCTTTTTCCCCCTTGATCGAAGGCAAAAAAAAAGGGGGACAGGAAAAAATATTTTGACAAATGAACCTAAATAACAGGTTGCAATCGCTCTGAGGAAAGGGGTTGGGGCTCAGGTTCGGGTTTGGGTTTTCGGTACTGGGTACTGGACAGGAAAACGTATGGTCGGACAACCTTGATACCTCATTTATTTTAAATGCGACCGGCTCTATCCCTGGGCCCAGCTGTAGTTTTCTCGAGTCTTTTTCCTACTGCCCTCTTCCCGTCGTCGCTTTTTCGTATTTCTTGCGCAAATGAAATCGACACATTCGACTCGAGTCGAAGCGAAGGGAAATAAATGAAACATTTCCAGCGCGGCGGAGCACTCTGCTCTCGAAAATTGTTACAAATGATCGCAAATAACAGATCTTTGCCGGCACAAACCGAGCTGTCCATCAAAGGAGCCGAACCCTCGCCGGTGCGTGATCGAGTGGGTAGGGAGAGGGACGGCAGATAGGGTTCTGGGCTGGCTTTCTGGACGGGAAGTCGGGTTTTGAGTCGAAGTCGGAGTTGCGAAGGCGCCGCCATGCTGCGCCTCATTTGATGCAAGGTAAATTGCATTGATTTCTTGATTAATGACAGTTTCGCATTTTTCTCATTTACACAGAAAGAAAAAAGTCAGTTACACTACAATAAATAAATAATTTAATAGAATTTTAAAATTAAAAACTAAAAAAGTAATTAGAAAATCAAGGAAGTTAAGACTTCACATTTTAGTTTGTCTCCCAACATCTTTCGAATGATCGTATGTCGCACATTCCCATTTATTTCCCTCAGTGTATTGTATCTCCAAACTCACCCTGATTGTTGTTGTTGCTGCTCTTGCGGGATGTCTTCTTTTCCTTCATCCAGGGATACTCCGGCACCGAGTCCATGCCATCCGGCGTTTGAGGGACAACGCCGACCGGATATCCGACGCCGACCCCGCCAACATTGACATTAACATTGACGCCCACTCCTCCTCCTCCGATGGCGCCAGCACCAACAGGTGTGCCGATTTTGGGACTCTCCGGACTCAGGTGATTGAGGAACTCGGCCATCGACGGCTGCGAGTTGATGAATCCGCCCTCAGAGGCCGCCATCCAGTAGGCCGTATCTGCGGCCCGTTTATCACAGTTCGGAGCCATTTTGTTGACCAGCATCACCGCCGGCACCGGTGGTGCTCCCTGCTGACCGACACCCACTCCGCCGGGTCCACCGACTCCGCCACATCCGCCACCCACTGGGAGCGAGGTCTGGCCGGTTTGCACCTGAAGAGGATTGAGCGGCGATTCCGATTTGATCTGCGTGCCCATTGGGGTCGTGTCCAGGGTGCTGCAGACTTCTTGCATGACTTCGATTTAAGTTTTCTGGACTAATTTTGTATCTATTTGAGTTATTCAAGAGCCTTAAATACTCCTCAACTTGGGGACCTACAAGAATTTTAAGAATATCTATTAGAATATAATTATATTAAAAAGCAAATTAATCCGCTTACAAAATAATTTATTTGTATGCTACTTATTTTGGCGCAGTCTTTGTAATCTTACGATTTCAAACTACACTCTGCTTTTGTGTACCAAATTATTTAACGTAATTATAATAAATAATAAAAGAATTAATTATCATATACACCGCTCTTTTTTATAAATTTACAAGACTTATAAATTTTATTCTGAATTGTTTAATGCTTGATTATATATTTCATCCATGTTTTTCATTCATTCTTTAATTCCTACGTCATTTCCTTTTTTATAATAAAAATAATTGAAAATAAAATCATATGTCGACATTAATTTACAAAGAAAGTCAGAAAATCATAAAATTATAAACCAATCAGTTTTATTTTGGATAGATTCTTTTAATGATTAATGTTTTAATTAAAATGTGAACATTAAACATTGTTTACCTTACATTTGCTATGTTTTGTTTTTATAAAATTGTTTATTTTTTTTAAATTTTAACATGTTTATTAATTGGGTTTACCTAAACTGTGTAAGAAAATAGTAAGTATCAAATTTTGTCCTCTTGATTTAATACGAGCTCTTCCATAAATATTAATATTTATACTTTATCATATATATTTAAACTTTTTGCAAAGAGTTGATTACATAGCAAGTTCCATTTCTGTCTCTAAAGTTTATATAGATAAACTTCTACTGGATTTGTACATTTTTAGCGTCGGTCCCCTTTATGTAAAGGTAAACCTTGCTATTCAACTTAGAATGGGATTTATACAAGAACCAAAACAAAAATACAATTAATATCGTACCATTTCAAATTGATCATCAACAGATCTCTATATTCCGCTTTATTCTTAAAGTTTTTCCGTTTTTACGTGAGTTTTCACCACTATCACTTTAGTCGCAATTTTCACTATTGTCTCCACTTTTTCACTGTGACTGTTGTGGCTTAACCCTTTTATTTTTATTTTTGCTTAACCGTCACAACTTTCGCGATGCGGGTTTTGCGTAGAACTTTAGTATGTCAGGGCTTATCTAGGGGCCGCGAATAGAGGCGACAACCGCGACGAGAACGAGGGAACCAGATGTAATATAAATATGGCCACCGTTGTGTTTACTCAACCGTCAAGTGCGGCGACAGTTCGGGGTTTGTTTTTCGCCCTTTTGCGTTTTCAGTGCGACACACGCCTTTTGGCAGCCATGGCGACGCGAAAAGGCCAAAACAGAGAGCGGCGACCGACGATACTGTGGCGATAACAGCGATAGTGTCAGCTGCACACGGTGCGTATGCGTAATGTGTAGAGTTTGGAGACTCGCTGCGATCGCTACTGCAATGGCCACACACTCACACACAACAACAACCTCGAGCAATGCAATTTGTCTGAGATAGTTTTCCCCACTTCACACACACACACACACACTCTAGCTGTCTCGCTTTCACGTTCGGGAGGTGTGCACAACCGGTTTTTCATGGGTTCCTAAAGTTGTTTTTATGCGAATGTGCACCAGCAATGTTTGCAGTTGTCTTCGAATATTTTGTTTATTATTATTTAGAATTTGTTTAGGGATTTTTTAGTTATTTTGACTAAGCAGTGCTTAGTTATATTAAGTCACGGAAACTCGAACAGGACGAGAGCCAGAGCGAGACGGAGAGCTTCTGGGGAGCTTCTCGTGCGGATACCCGAGAGCCGTGGATACACAGAGCTAGACCAACCAACAACCACTCCATCCAATAGCACCGAACGCACTGAATTGGGATCTCGGTCGGGCCCAGTGGCAAGGAGTGGCCTAAGCGACAGCCACCGCCGTCCATCACTCTTTTTTCCGGCGCGGCACATGCGCGGTGGCCGACTGGAAACTGGTTACCATGGCCATTACCGGGGGGTGGAGTTGACACACACCGGCGCACAAGTCTCCGGCGCTACGATTGGTCGACCGCCGTGCCACTTTGTATCTTTGCGGCCGTGTCGCCCGGCTGCCGCTGTATCTTTCGGATGTCATTTCCGCAGGCAGCAGCTCGCTTCTCTTGCCTCACTCGCTTTTTTTCCACTTCCAATGCGAACGTGTTGCTTGTGACGGAATTTATTTGGTTTTTGTTATTTACACATTCCGCAGTGGCGGAAAAATGGAAAAATGTGGGGAAAAAGCCACCGCATCGTAGCGAGTTTCTTCTCTCTCTTAGCGCTTTTTTGGCTTTCGGGTATTTTTGACATTTCGCTTTGCTCATCGCTCTTTTTGTTTTGAGCGTCTCTTCTCTTGTCTAACCATCACGTTGTCAATCTTGGTGGCATTGCTTTTGGCCTGCTTTTTGCGTTTAGCCCGGTTTCTTGCCCCCCTCTTAGCCCGCTCCCCACGCCCAGCTTTTTGCTGCGTTTTCCAATCCACTCGATGCACTCGGCGGCAAAAGTTTCACAATTAAGTGAGGATTTTAATGCACACCGAATGTCAGCACAGGTGTAAAGATATTGCTACATTTATTGGGACATTCGTTTGGCCCACAACTATACCGGACAGGGCCTTGTTATTATTATTATTTATTGAAATGATCACAAAGTGTGTACATAATATGAACTTATTAATCAGTCAGAGAAAACATTATTTGAAAGATTCTTTGATCTTTTAGGGTTAGAACCGATTTAAAGCAATGAAAATATTATTCTTGCCAAAGTAAAAAGACTCTAAATTTTTTATGATGTAAATTATATATCTTTGATCCATATTTATTAAAATTAAAATATTTCGAGCATAACATAATATTATACAATTACTTTAAATATATCTAAAGCTTTGGTAAATGGCCATACGATCTATATAATTAAAAATCTAATAGGTTTTGTATAAAATCATAATCCACGTCCAAATATTCATCGGATGCAGTGGAACCAGATGCAGAACTGTTTGTGTCCCAGCAGAAATTCTGAATCATTGGCTGTTCTTGGCAATAAGGAGCCAACTGAGGTTCTGTGGCGCTCGGCATAGGATCGAAGGAGGCCTCAAGCCCCAGCCAATGACTTGCCCAATTGGGATCGAACTCATTGAAAGGCAATTGGGGTAGGTCCATGGGAGCGGGACAGAACTCTTGGAGGTAGTCGTAGTCCTGGTAGGGAGGTGTAATTTGACCCTGCTCCAAAACTGGGAATGTATCCTGAGGAACACTCATCTCCACATTCGTATTTGCATACTGCAGGAGCCGCTCAACGATCTGTTCGTCCTCCACGGAGTCTATACTCGATTGGGAGGCACTCGAGTTGGTCATTGAGAGCGCTCCCTTAGTAGCCTGCTTACTGGCCGACTTCTTTAGCTTCATCCGTCGATTCTGGAACCAGATCTTAACTTGTCTCTCGGTCAGGCCCAATCGCTGGGCAATCTCAATTCGACGGGTGCGGGCCAAATACTTGTTGAGATGGAACTCCCTCTCAAGCTCGAGTAGCTGGTGGCTAGTAAAGGCCGTACGCGACCTTTTAGACTTTTCCAAGGTCTTTGATGGAGCCAAGGGAGCTGACTCCCAGTTTAGATCGCCACAGGGATACATCTAAGAACAGGAAAATATACCTTAGTTTCATTTAAAATACTCTCGGAGTTCTTGAATAACTCACCTCAAAATTCTTAACTGAGGAGTTGTCCACAAAATAGTTTTCTTCTTTGATGGAAATCATATTCGCCAAGAGAGCAATTCGCTTGCTTCTGTTCGCTAACAGTTGTGTTTTTTAACTAGATGCCAACGAAGTCGTCTCATTTGCTTATATACCAACGCCTTAGGTACCGGAGCGGATCGGATTGGCCTTGGTTCCTACCTGTCCCGCCTGTGACACTTCAGGATAGGCAGCCGGCTGGTCTGGCCTGGTCTGGTAGTTGTCTCGTCTTGGCCAGCCGGGCTCAGAGACAGACCTAGGCTCCAGGATAGCGTCACCTGAAGTGGCGTGAGTCCTGATTGCGTCTTGTTTACTTAATTATTAAACAGTGTCCCATGCCTAGAAGTTCTTAGACTGTGTGAGTATGTCCCTCAAATGGGTTAAAAATAAAGCAATATTTTGATATAATTAGAGATTTATATAATATTCAAATTAAAGTAACTAACTAATTATGTGACATTAAATTTATTTAAAATATTATTATGTTTATACGAGATCCGCTGGAATCCATATTCTCCCTACCTGGGCTAAGGTACAGCACAGCTTTGAAGTTGACCTTCCTTTTACCCCAATCGCCTGTCCAGGTAGCTCTTGGCTATGAACGGAAAGATTTTGGTTTTCCCCGGGGTTTTCCAAGTTAGTTATGAATATTTGAGGATGGAGTTACCTGAAGATCGCACGATTCGATCCGATCCCTTATCCTTGGCCATAAAAAGAGTGTCGCTGCCATTTCAAACTAATCCAAGCACCGCTATAAAATCCGCTGCATCCCCGACACCGGCACTACGTGATGCATACCATAGATTTACCAAGGCCTAGGCTTTATTAAACTAGCTAGGGTTTGGTTTCCGAGTGTTCCAAAAGGATATTGCCAAAGCACGAGTCCTTCGAAATATAGCCCAACTTATGCAGAATCTTCTCAGAGATCAGGTGATCTCGGCTCAAGAGGATCCCATGATCCCATATCTCAAGGTGTGGACGTAGCTAAACTACTTCATGTTTAATTTCAATCGAAATAAATGTATAAATATAATAAAAATTAATGTAATATAATATATTTGACAATTAAGATATGGCAAGATATGGGTATATATTAAATTACCTAAAATTTAAAAAGCATTTCAAGATGGGGTTCGTAAATTTAGAAATACAAATAAACCAAATGTCCTTTAAACTAGAATAATCAAAACCCCTTTTCAAAATAATATTATATTTATTTGATTCAAAACTCAGATAAAAATAATTCAGTTTAAAGCTGGTTAAGATATGAAGCCACTAAGAAAGCCATGTGGCCCGGCAATTTTGTGGTCACCACCAAAAATACCAAGGCTCCTCCTTTCTGTTCCTAAGAGTGCTCAGATAAATTGGTGTCATCACATCATAAAGTAATTTCCAGCATATTGAAATTTTCCTCAGCTCTGCCATCTCGGCCGGCGTCGTGTGTGTCACATGGAAAATCAGAGAGACGAGGTCCATATTAGATTTGTCCCAGGACCGTGTTTTGTGAACAATATTTCATCGTCAGCTGTCACAGAGTCATGTGTTTTTATTAGTTATTTGATTATGCCAATAATATAAACATGTAGAATTTCATTATCGATAAAGTTTTGTCATACAAGGAGTATGTGCAAGGATATTCATAAATTGTGTAACAAATGAATAAAGTTGTGGGTGTGAAATGAATATACAAGCATTTAAGACCCTTTTCTATATATTTTGAGTTAAAAAAAATTATATAAATTATTTACTTGTTTTTGACCTCTCGCTACAGTGACCACAATACAAAGATAATTATTTCGATCTTATCCCGATCAATTTTCGCTTAATGCCTTTCTAATTGATATATTTTCACCCGATTGGTTGACATAAAAGCCCAAAATAGAGCAGTAAAAACATTCCATGAATTGCGGAAAAACAATTGATTGATGCGCTATATATTTATCTATATATT
The DNA here is from genome assembly GCA_008042485.1 of Drosophila mayri. NCBI lineage: Eukaryota > Metazoa > Arthropoda > Insecta > Diptera > Drosophilidae > Drosophila > Drosophila mayri. Next base: position 16,457 of record VNJN01010202.1, on the reverse strand, counting down.
TAGCCTTTTCCTATTGTTCAGTTGCAATAAAACGGAGACATAACTGTCAGATAATTGCGTTAAATGGGAAGGATTAATGAATGGATAAGAACTTTCTGCCGACTCAGTGGGGCGACTACTCATTTGGAGTTGGCCCCTTTGGTTCCACCGCCCACTCCGCCCTCAGAGAAACTTCCTCCCAAGTACAAGATGCAACTACCGCAACAACCGTGACAAGTACAACATTTGTGTCGCCTGCCTCGGCTTCAATCTGTCGCCCTCCGCCTGTGCCACGCAACCTTTGACACGCATAAATGGAACAGTCAACCCCAGCCCCATCCTCGGCCCCACCACCCTCAGATATGCCCCGTCTCACAGTTTATACACTAAAAACAATATACAATATATGTGTTACAATATTTGTTAAAAAAAAACCTGTCTGGGGATTAAAAAAATATTTTTTCATGTCATTAAACTAATTTGTTCGATAGGTATAATTTTTAAAATAATTTTACTTTAAATTGTAAAATTTCGTAGTCAAATCTATCTTAGTTAATCTGAAAATAATAAAATGTACTAATTTATATCATTCTTAAAACAATTTAAATATGTAAGCATATGTATTATTTTTATTTCATTTAGAGAATCTTTAAATGCAAGCTATCAATGTTACAGACATAAAAAGTTTAATGACCTAAAGGCAATGATTAAATTAATAAATTCATGATTTTCCCATAATATATTACTACTAAAATATAAAAATAATATTTTTAATTCAAGTGTGCAGACATGCCAATGCTGAGTGTCAGCTCTACGGTCTCAGTTCTACGGTCTGCTGTCCTGGCCCGAAACCCGGACCCGGCACAAACAAAGATCACAATTTGACTCTACACCACGGAGCTGTCAGCTGGCAGAGAGTGAAGGAAGATTGATTACCGCCATCGAATTGTTTGCCTTCATCCGGGGTAGTTGCTGGCGGAGATGGAGATGGGGCTGGTGCTGGGTACGGGGACGGGGTAGAAAGGCATCGCAGCCGAGGATGTGCATGTGGCCTGTGTGCCCGACTTCGATTGAATGGCATCGGAACGGAATCGAAAGAGTTGAGCTACCAAACACAATACTCCTGCTGTCATATGTAAACAACACTTGAAGTTTTTGCTGGCAAAAGGGTTGGGTTTTTACACATGGCCAGAGGGGTGCTTTTACTTAGAGCCTTAAATAATCTGTATAATGACCTTAAAAACGATGTCATAATTTTGTAAATAGTATGCAGATTATGGAATTTATTATTGAAGAAAAAATGTATGTTCTGCTTTAGGAATTCTAGAAAATACAAACAACTTTTTTGAGGCCAAGACTCCATAGTAAAAAAAACAAACGATTGAGCTGGCACCTTTTATTAATGCCCCATTTTTATTTTAGCTTTTCCAGGAAATCATCAATAAACTCCATCTGCTTCGAATTGAATTTGCGGGCATATTTCACACAGTTCTCGAAATTGGGCTCATCGTTGAGGCCTTTATAGGCCATGGCGCGATACATCCACGCCCTCAGGTTCTTCTCGTCCAATTTGTTGAGAACGAAATCGCAATCGACAATACCTCGTTTGAATTTGCCCGATCTGCAGGAATATTAGAACATCCATCAAGTTGGGCATATATTTATATACCTTGAATTCCTTACTTGATATAGCAGAGAGCGCGATTTATGTAGAGGATGTGACTGTCCCGAATATTTTCTATGGCCTCGGTATACATACGCATGGCAGTCTCGTAGTTACCCCTTCGATATTCAGCATTTCCTAATCTGAAAAGGAAATTGATAAATATTTTAAATAAGTTTTTAGTTTATTTAGTTTTTATTCAAACCCACTTTCGAAAGTTCTGAGCAATCCTCTCCCTTTCCAAACGAGCTTTGGAGCGTTGATCGAGATCCATTTCCACTTGCCGCATAAATGGGAATCGGTCCTTTTTCCTATCTACTGGGACGAATGTCCTGGGCTTGTACTTTTCCTTTGAAGAAGTTACCTTTGGTTCAGTGGACACTGTGGGAGCAGCTAACGATTTTTTTCGTTCGGTGATTATAAAGTTGTCCTCCGTCACCGTCATTGTTTTTGGCTCTTTTTCAGGTGTGTCCTTTTGCTCTTCTTCCTCCCTTGAGGAAAATATTTAAAATTGAATTAAAAAAAGTATATTTCAATTCCACTTACTCTTTAGGCTTTCGAAGGGTTTCAAGCAGTTTGATGACTTCTTCAACTGTTGATTCGGTTCCTAAAAACCGTTCATCAATTTGGGGGTGTTGCAGGGAGTACATACTTTCCCTAATATTAAATAATATTCAAAGGATTTAAATAAATATTTATATTTGGTTCGACCTTTCTGGAAGTTGTTTATTCGTATTGTTTACCAGCTGAGCAAACAACTCGCGTGGTTAGTTCGAGCCGTCTTGTTTATTGGCCATAACCAACTGGTTGCCTAGCAATATTGCCAAAAAGCGTTAAAAAGCATTTAAGAAACTATCGATAATCTCCTTCGTTTAAGCTTTAAACCAACTTTAATAAAACTAAATAATTTTAATACTGGCACATCAGCCTTGTTCGTCATAATGGACTTTATAAAATATTTATACAGCATTAAATCCAAACTAAATATTTTTATTTTGCCAGTCATTTGCGTTGAATCGTTTACATGATTACAGCTGTAGACAAACACACACCTGCACACACCCTAGTACTAACACTCATGATAGTCATATTCATACTCACGCTCACATTACTTTTCATTTAATCTCATACAATTTGTAAGATAAAGAAATGCACAAATGCATGCTCAGCGCAGCTCAGCTTGGCTCAAAGGATCAATTATAGACTATAAAACATAATGGCATCTAATAATAGTAGAGCTGCAATCTCGACACGACTGAACCTAGTCCCCCCAAGCCCCCCTCGGTTGCTGGAGTAGCTTTACACTCGCCAAATTTGCATATTGTTGAGCAAATTAAATATTTAATTAAATAAGAGACGTATCTTCAATTGATCAGCTCTAGTTTTTCGGAATATTTTGAGTTACAGAAGTAAAATAAACAATATCTAAGTTGTTTTAATTTCAACCTTTCTATAAATCCTAGGAAATATAATCCAAAATTGATATTTAAAGTAACTAAATATAGGCTGAAATATTAAAATAGTTCCTGTCATTTTAAAAAACTATTTCTGCAAGTGAGACTCTTTCTCCTCTCCTCTCGCTCACTCCATCAGCGCACCTGGAAGTGCATGTCGCTGGCACATTACCTGCACGATGGAGTGAGAGGGAGCTAGGAGGGAGCGTAAAGGATACCTGACCGAGGAGAGCTGGGTGGCGGATATGTGTCTGTGCCGTGTGTGCCAAGCATTTAGGAGCCGGCTCACACTCACACATGCTAGCACCGGACATGGACATGCTTAAGCGCCAGGTTCTCTTGGCCACGTTGGCAGGGAAGGGGAGCGAGCAAGGGGCGGAAACAAAATGCACGGGAATAAATAATTGCAGTGCGGCAAAAGGAGCCTGAACTGGTTGTGGCACCATTTCATTCCGGCAAATGGACAAACGACAACGACACCAAATTGCTCACATGACGCACAGCATTTTTTATTCCGCTCCGCACGAATTTCGTTCGTTGGTTGGCCAAAGTTGGCAACGCTCCTGTCGGTTGGTTCGTAACTCCTTGCCGCCTGGCGGCATCATCAGCATAGATTGCCATTTCGACGTAATTGTTATAAATGAATTTCACGTAATTTAATTATGGGTTTTAGACCGATGAAAAATATACCGGCCAGCGGGCCATAAATATGGCCCAACCCTATAGTTGGGAGGTCACTTGCATATGCTGCGTATCAGCTGTTGGAGAGGGTTGAGGGCGGGCTGGCATACATTATCCATGAAATTGGAACAAACCAAAGGGATTGTAAATTTATCATTTGAATACATTTAAGGGAAAAATGATTCTCTGACATTATATCTAACTTCCAACTTAAATTACTTCGAAAAATAAGTTGTAAATTTAAAGGTAAACATTTAATTACTGAAGCTTATATTATTTTACTAAGCATACTTTATTATCTAAATATTAGGTTTTCTGCCCTGGTTGCCAATTTTCTAGCAATATTACAGCCTTTTTTATAAGGGTAAAATGTATTCAGAAGAAGCAACAACAGATGCTTGCAACAACATCACGGCTCACGACCCCAATGACTCCTGGCCGGGATGGCACAACAAAAATTTGATTGTATGCCCAAGAATTCCGTTTTGGGGCCCAGAATGCCACAACTACCCCCTTGCACAACCCCTAGCAATTGGCATTCAAATTTTGAAGTGATTTTTTTCACGCATTCACAATCTTCCGTGGAATACAAAATAAGAAGAGTTTTCTGTGCCTGCTGTTCACTATATATGCATATTTTTTTGGGCCAAAAACAGGATAGCCTCGGCCGGCATATGTGGAATAAACGGAAAGTTTTTCCCGGCTCTGCACGATTTGTTTATACGACAGGTGTTGGCCATATCGCTGGCGTTGAGGGACTAACACGTCTGTGAAATGTCATAACGTTTAAACGTGCCAAAAATATCCAAATTGAGCGGAGAGCTGTTGGGAGGAAAAACGAATGGGTGAACTAGAAAGTTGAGGGGTTTTCATATACCAAAATTTATGGTAAATGGAGAGTATTTTACGAAGTTTTGACTCCTTAAAAATATTAATTCAATCTAGTTTGATTAATGCCTCTAAAATATAAATCTGAGCTTGTGGCAAGTATTCTCTATCCTTCCCAGCTTAATAACCCGGTTAATTAACTCCCAAAAATACCCACCCGAAACTGAACGGATTCCTCGGTGAAACCATTTCATTTGCACACAAAATACATTCCGCTCGGCTGTCGCAAGGATTGCCATGGCATCCTTGGCTGTCGCAGTCCTGGCCGCGAATTCAAAATTCATTGCAGGAGGCGGCGGCTGAAAGCCAAAGCGCCCAAAAGGCGATTAGCCATAAAAATTATAGATTCAATCTAATTAGAAAACGCTGCGGTTGAGCATTGGGAAGGGGAGAAGCCGAGTGAATATTTAATTTAATTAACAAGAAACAACTCAAAGTGTTTTTCGCCCAGCCTCCATTGCGGCTACGCAATTTATTGTTATGACCAGGCCAAGACTGCGGCGTTGTCATTGTCATCAAGGCTCCGGAATCCAGCTTCCCGCCTCCGGGCTTCCATTGCCCAACTCTCAACTACCGATTCTGGCTAATAAAACCGCAATGTTGCCACTGCGCGAATGATTGAGCGCAGAAATTGGCCAACTGGAGCAGCGGGGACAATCTGTGCGCTGTTGGACATGTTTATTACATTGGCATTTCGCGTAATTGAAGCTGGCCCGCGGAGAGTTGTTTACTTGTTCCTGCTGTTTGCTTTTTATGCGACTTTGATTAGCTGCCTCTGATTGCCGAGCGATTAGCCACGCCCACGCTTCCCACATACCGGCTTCCGAATCCTGAATCTATATTCATTATGGCAGCCCCAAACATGTGCAGGACATGCTCCGAGCAGGAGCACGCGGAACTATAACCAGAACCAGAAACATAACCGAAGCGAAGCGAACCGGACCACATGTCAGGAAATGTCAACAATGCGCATGAAAATTCCAAGGATCCACCCCCCAGAGAAAGGTCCTCCCCCTTGTTCCGCGACTTCCACATGGAGATACTGAAACAAAAATTTTTTTTACCCTGAAGACAGTTTAACAAATAAATGTTGCCATGGTTTTTGCATTTGTCTATAATGATCAATAATCTTACCACAAATATATTCATAAAAATAAATACTTTGATTACTTATAAATTCCTTTAAGAAAACTAAAATGACTTCAGCATATTTATTTTACAAACATCTTGAAGTTTATAGCCCTTTCTCTGAGTGCACTTTCGGCAAGTTGGCCGTGGCAAGTGCGAGCGACAATTTCCTCCCAGGGGAAGCAATTTGCCACACACACTCACACCACTCCACACCCAAGGGCCAAAGGACCAAAGGGCCGAAGGGTTGGATGGAAGGACTGGTGGAAATTCCTTGGAGCTGAGTGTCGCATTTCCGCGCTGCAAGACGCTGGCCAGCCACCGCAGCCAGTAGCAAGTAATGTGTGCGGTTAAATGTCCATAAATCAAATCCTAACACTCCACCGCTCAAGATGACCAACGGAACCTGGTCCAGCGCAGCCAGGGTGTAGCTGAAACTGAAACAGAGCCTGGATCTAGATCCCGAATGGAACAGGGAGTGGGAATGTCCATGGGTATGGGGGCTGGACCTGTCCGAGTTAATGCGGTTGACACTTTTCTCGAGCCCTAATAGATGGGCGATGCAATGGAAATTCCTCGACTTGACCTCAAGTCGTCCGCAATGGGACATTAAATGCAAAAGTGAAACCGAAGACAACTGGGACACAGGCTAAATGCTAAAAATTAACTCTCCTTCTCTCTGCTTGCGGCTCAGTATTTGCCCAGTCAAGTGTCCACTTGGCAGCGGAAGGGTCTTTAAAGGATTGATGGGGAAAAATAGTAATAGTAAAGTAATTTGGCAATTTTGTGCTAGTATCAAAAATGTAAATATTTGTAAAATATATATTTTTTATTTATATGCCATTACAAAGATACATATTTCATTATTTCTAGAAGTATTTTATAAAAAAAGGGTTTCCTTAAGTTTTATTCAATGGTTGGTTTGGTTGTTGTCACTGAGCTGGTTAAGAATTTTGCGTCCAAGTGCCAGAGACGTTTGCTTAGCTCTAAAAAAAAAACTTTACTTAAAGATATATAAAATATTAATTAATTGGTATAGTTGAAGCTGGGATTGATGTGGCCTATGCTCAACTTTCTGGATTTGGCAGCCGGCTCGCCCCAGGACAAATTCATTGATGGAGCCGGATGCACAGCGCTCGAGGAGATCTGGTTTTGGGCATTTGGATGCCAGGCTTGGGTAGCCAACACTGGAGCTGACTTGGACTTGGACCATGCCTGCGCTGCCGCTTCCAGATCTTGCTTAATGCTCTGCAGAACCAAGTCCACGTTGTAGGAATAGTGTCCCGATGACGAAGTCGTTCCCGGGTTGGGTGGATTGGTGGAAGCTCCTGCGTTGGAAATGCTGGTTGTGGGGGCCGCTGTGGTCTGGGCAAGGTGCTCCAAGATCTCACTGAGATCGGAGCTAGAGCACATGTTATTATTGTTGACGGCCACAACTTCAGTTTTGATCTTGCTTTGTTCATAGATTGGCTGTGGATCCACAGGAAGTACAGGAACCTGGGGAGGCTTTTCGGCTGCAGCTGCTGCAGAGTTCTCCCTGGGATCTTGGGAGTAGGACATCAAGCGCTGAACAATTCCTCGATGTGCACTCTGCTCGGCCTGTGGCTGGGCAAACTTGGCATTGGGCTTTGGTTCGCGATGACCCTGGATATCCTTCTTGTATTTCATGCGTCGGTTTTGGAACCAAATCTTCACTTGACGCTCGCACAGAGACAGCCGCTGGGCAATCTCAATTCGTCGCGTCCGATACAGATACATGTTACTCTTGAACTCGTTCTCAAGCTCCACAAGTTGGACACTGGTGAATGCGGTACGGGATCGCTTCAGCTTCACCCTATGCGACTCCTGGCTGGGCTGCGATGGCATATTCTCATCTGAGGACACCTGCTGGGGGAGCTGCTGCTGCGAGGAGTGGTCGTTGAGGGTGGTGGGGTTGGAGTTAATCTGGTTGTAGTTGGGCGGCAGACTGATGGGGTTCGTGACATGATGGTGGTGACTATAGAGTAACTAAAATTGGAAAGACACAAAATTAGTCAACAGTAAAACATGATTATAGTTGCTTACACTTACATCACTGTATTTCACGACCGTTGGAACTGCCTGATACGAGCCCACCTTGGCCTGGTGAACTGGATAGTAGTGCATGACGGAGGACATCTCTGCGGCTGATATGTTTGGCTTTTATTTTCCTGATGCTTCCGACTGGCCTGTCAAAAGTGGAATGCTCTGTCGTCCTAAGCAAACACCACTCTTTTATAGGAATTTGTTTAGGTAGAGGGTGCAGGCAGGTCACATCGGAGGTCGTCTGGTTGCGAAAAAATTTGCCTACACCCGCGAGTCATAAATCCCTTCGTCGCTGGCCGACTGGCACCGCGGAGACTAGCCAAGTCCGACGACTCTCGGCCGTGGGCAATGGGCAATCTAGAGGCTTGTTTTGATCGAAATCCCAGCCAGGATTTGGCGTTACGTGAGACAGTTCCCGGGGTTCGTGTCCTGGGCCTAGAAGATAGTCTCGCCAGGTAGACAGGCTGATGATGATCGGAGATCCGAGGCGATTGTTGTCCAACTTGTAGCACCTGTTGAAAGAGCTCCGGTGGCGGCGCTGAAAGTGAAACCGATGCCGTTGTCGCGGCTTTTGGTCGCTCGCTGTCCGCAATTATCCTTATAATGCAATGAAAGCAACGCTGAGAAAAAGGATATTCCTAGGGGTTTTATGCTCGATTTAGACAGTTTATGACTTTGTTTGTTGCCGCGCAGCACCAGCAGCAAGGATATGCCAACGGAGCTACAGTCTCCGTCTCGGCGAATGCGAATCCGTCGCGGTCCCTTAGGCTTCCTGTCCTCAGTCCTCGGACTCGGGAATTGTTCGCAAATTTTATTACTGGCGCTATCGGATTTGTTCCTTCCGCGAATTTGCTAAAAATATGCTGGAACAATGGAAAAGTCATGGCAGGAAAACCGTTTGGAAATATGGTAAATTCTGTGGTACAGTTGAGTGAAGTTTAACGCGAAAAAAATGTATAAAAGTGATTATTTATTTATTAATTAGTTTTGCTATCAGTACACCGCTGAAAAAGTGAATCTTGTAGTTAAGAGCTCTTTTGAGCCAGCGTGACGTAAAGCAGGGATTCCGGGGTGAAGGTTTTCAACTTCTTATCAATTGTTTCCCGCGATCATGCGATGGCTGCGGAAGAGCTGTGATTGAGAAAATCTATGTATTTATAACGTTGAACGCGATCTGCTTGCTCGTATATATTTTTCAAGGAAGATTACCTTAATACATACAGTTAATACATACAGTACTATTAAGAATATAATATGTATATTTGGCAACCTGCATGAAAAATGGACAAAACTATTAGCTTAGTAAAGTTTTGCCGAGTTTATTTGTAGACAAACAGTTTATTGTTAAAGCAGGAACCAAAGTCGGTAATTGTTGATAAGTATTTACACATATTTTATAGTGCTCATTGTGGTTATAAAATATATAAAGGAAATGCTCTTACGTGCCACAGAAAGCTCAATTTTGTTGTATTATTTTTTTGTCTATAAAGCAAGACAACTCTTTAATCACGATTTTTCACAAATGTGTATTTTAATTCAAAGTTTCGAGTTCCAAGTCATTTTCCTATATTTAAATAATTTAATCAACGCAATCTTTTATGCATAATAATAGTAAATTACTTAATTAAATTATTTGCAAGGCTTTCTTATTTTTAAATATTACTTTATTTAAGAAAATCAATGTTTATTTTCTTGAAGTTATTGCCCGTCTGATAAATTAAATGCCAATTAAATTAAAGTCTAACATAACGTCACTATCTGCTACAGATTCCTCCAGCCTTGGCAGCATATGTATATATTTTTTTCCTATACTGCCTGCAGTTGATTTTCAATATGATTTGGAACCGCCTGAAGTTGGTTTTCAAGCCTAGTCTGTACCGCAAGCAGACTTCCTTCCAGTTTTGCCTCCGCCGGGGTTTGTACCGTCAAAGTTAACCTTCCAGCTTAGCTTCTATTCCTTGCAGGTTACTTTCTATGTTCATCTCCACTCTGTCCAGCATGGCTTAGGTTCTTTAGCAGCATCACGGGCGGAGCGTCCTCGCTTCTGGGCCGTGACGACTTGGTTGATCAGGGGACTCAGTTCAGTTATGCAGAAGCTGTCACACTGACCGGGATCCTCCGCCATAGATCCTTGGTGGAGGATCCCAATCAGTGTGACAGCTTTTGTCTCACTGAAATGCGACCCCTACTCAACCGAATCGTCATGGCCCAGGATCATCTAACAAGGATCCAAGCAAAGGATCCATGCACCCGAAGTTTAAACTGGGGTATTGTTGGACCGCGGAAGTTGAAAGCCTCTGGTGAACTGATTTATAAATTAAAAGAAAACTTTCGAAGAGGCATACGGATTCGGCTGGGATTGATAAGAACTTTATATAAAAGTGACGACATATTTCCCTAGATTTTGATGTATTAAAGGCGATCTACATAAAATATGTGTGTGTATAGAAGTGAGGTCGTATATAGAAAACAAAAAATAAGCGTCGAGTAAATAATTATGTTGATTTTTTTAAGAGCTATTCAAATGCTGCTTTGTATGGCATATAATATAGAAGTGGGAACGGATCCGACCAGACGACTATATCGGATATCTGCCTAGGAGCGATCAGGAAAAAGATTCAAATTTATAACTACTACTTTTCAACATGTTTTTAAAACGATGACGATTGAATTTTATCCAAAAAAGACAAAAGTTTATCAGTAATAAATTAAATATTCATACATCTTAATTAATCTTACATTTCTTCTTATTTGATTAGTTTGAATTAGAAGGAATTATAAGAAGATATGATAAATATTTATATAAATAAAATACATTACAAACATTTTAACTTTATAAGTAATAATAATTAATAATTGAGTATTATTAGGTAAAAAATGTATACAAATTAAATGATCAATTGTAAGAATGGTTTCAGAACCTGGTTTTTCCAGCACAGCCCATCGATAATCCAGCTCCTAAAACGCGCCCATTTGGACGCGCGAAGGAGCAAGATCAATAAAAATTCCGAATGCGGGATAAACCCAATCGACATTCGTTCATGTAGAGAGCGAATTTTCTGGATTTTCCATAATTTATATCAAAGAAAAAGAGGCAACAAGTTGCCTGACGGCGCCAGAAAGAGCGGGCTGTACAGTGCCTACCTAAGTAGTTCGACCCTACAAGGTTGGTCCGCGGCAGATCAGCTCGCACCAGGTAGATATATAAACACAGGCAGCTGGTGCAAAAGTTTTATGGCCCGCGGGTGTTCGCGGAAAAATCGCGAATCTTGGTTTATGACAGGCATGTGTGAGTGTAGGCCATAAAACGCATTTTTAAATTCATAAGATTTTCGGGAAAACCAGATACAGTTTTCGTTCATCCTGGACGCAGAAGAGGAGAGAGACTAAGCCAAAAGATACTAGCTCAAAGAGATATGCTAAATTAGTATAAATCAGATTAGTTTGCTACCATCGCGTGGAGTAGTTCATATATTCCCATAATGATTTACAAAAAGCTTAAAAAGACAACATCAAAGGGCGGTGCACCATTTGTTTTAAAACTAAACTTCAGGCAAAACATATTTCAATGCATCTTGAAGGGATATAAAGCTAATAATAATTTAATTTAATAATTCCTTAGGCAGCAAGTAAATGAGTGAAGCTGGAACAAACGGTCTGTCATGGGTATAGGTAAACAATCTGCTGACCATTCTTGATCAAAGAATGTGCAAATGTTAGATAATGACGGACACTTTGGCATAGCGTAGAATTTGAAAATATTATATCGAATATTATTGATTAAATGTTCATCTTTAGGAGGTAATCATTCCAAATAATTACCACCAAGAGAAACATTTTGCATTTCGACATGTACAGTTTTTAGCTATGCCAAGTTGCTCCAGACACAATTTCCTTGCTATCGTGAATTTAAGTTATGTTAAGAAGGTCAAAACTTTCCCTGGAATACGTTCAAGCCCATTAAAACCTCGAGTGGATCTGAATGGATGTTCCTGGGCTTTGTTGGAACACCCCGGCAGAGACAGTCGAGGCATAGAGCGCATTGCTGGGAAAGTTTACAATGAAAAGAATCCATTATCCCTAGAAGAGGCACTGAGAAATGGGATTGCCTGCTGACTAGGCTAGTACATGCATAAAAACTTAAAAGAAAAACAATTTACAATCTTAAGCTTCGGCTTAACTTACTACGCGCAGATATCTACAATCATTTGGTATTTGTACAATCAGGAACAACAGTGGTTAACTTACGGCTAATAAAACTCTCTGGGTGAGCCGCTAATGCCTAATTGAAACAGTAGGCGAATTGTGAGTTTCCTGCGGCGTTACGATGCGGATTATACGCTTGTATTATCGTATCCATCGTGCATTGATATTGATTTGATTCGGTCATCGTCACGCCTATTCCATTGCCCAGGGGCGGCGGTGGGGCCTGAAGCGGCGAAAGTTTGCCAAATTTTGCAAATGCTGTACCCCGAATCCCGGTTCCTGACAAAGCTCTCAGTCCGGTGCTCATGTCGTCACTGCTGCCATCCTCGCAGCTCTTGTCCAGACCCTTCAAAGGCTCCAAGATCTATAAAACATGAAGGAAGATATTATATTATTAAATAATTCAATATTTATCCTGCATATATTAATAGTATTATGATTAGTATTGTCAGACCTGAAGCGTCGTCTTCTTGCTCGTTCCGTCGTCCATGTCGTCGGTCGCCTCCGTCTCGCCAACGGCCGTGGCGCACGGTCCGCCGATGCCGATGCCACACAGACTGGGACTCTCGTCATTTTTGGGTGTTAATGGCTCGTAGACCTCGGAGCCGGGCGAGGCAGCGGCTCGAGCAGCAGCGGGTGCGGTAGTGGCGCCAGACATAGCCGAGCGCATATAATACGAGCTGTTGAAGTTGTAGTCGGCCTCCGGTTCGTCCTTCACCTGAACGCGACAGGCGCTGGCTGGCTTTTGCTGGAAGTCAAAGTGGTGGTACTGTTGCTGTTGCTGCTGTGCCTGTTGCTGGTGCTGCATATGGAGCGGCACATGGTTGGTGTGGTGATTAAGCTGCTGCTGATGGTGGTGGAGCTGCTGCTGTTGTGTCGGCGGTGCCTGCTGCTGAAAGAACTGGCCGCCGTTGGGAGCGCTCCCTGACCCAGCTCCTCCTGCCCCCGGATACTGTCCGGGCACTTGACGATGCCCATTGGTTTGGGCATGATTCTGACCTCCATTGTAGCTATAATATGCGTTGAACGACTCGCTGTAGTGCTCCACTAAGTGGGCCGTGGGCGTTGAAGGCGTTGGCGACGGTGTCAACGCATTGGGTGTGGCGCCTCCACCCAAACTCAGGGTCTGCAAACTGGGGGGATCTCCATCCCCCTGCTTTAACCCTGGCGAGAGGGGCATTCCGTCGTACGACTGATCTTTGTGCTGATCCGATTGGATTTTGTGGCGACGCCGTCGATTCTTGAACCAAATCTTCACTTGTGCCGTGCCCAAACCTAGTTTGGCCGATAGGTCCGCCAATCTGGGGGCGGTTAGGTAACGTCCTTGCAGAAAGTGCTGCTCTAGCTCGGCGATTTGGGAGCTGGTGAATGTTGTGCGGGTGCGACGTGGACGCCGCATCACCAAGGAGTCTGGTAGCTCCTCTGTGGGATACATATCTAAGGGGACGGTAATGGTAGTTTTATAAACTATACCATACATTGGGTTCTCAGCTCACCTGGCTTGGGCATTTGATTCGGCAGATACGGCCGTATGTAGTTGTAGTTTATCGCACCCGTTCTATCATCGAAAAGCTTCGGAGAATATAAAATTACACTATCTTTATATAAAAACAAAATAGAAAGATGAGCTTCGGGATGACCGAAGCTAAGAATTGTTTGTTATTTATAGCCCTGAAATAACTCCCTTGTTTTCTGTTCACTCTATCGAGGACGCCCTGTTTACAGTTTACATGAGCGGTGACTTGAGCTTCAAACTTCTTTGCCCCAGATTGACACTATCTCCGAAGGGATATATACACCTTTCCACTCACCAGATCAAAGGGATTCCGGAATTGTGGCGGCAACTGCAGCTGTGGATGCTGATGCGGATGGGGATGCGGGTGAGGATGTGAATGTGGATGCGGGTGCGCGTGGGGATGTGCGTGCGTGTGCGGCAGCGGGTGATGGTAAAAGTTTTGATCTGGCGGCGGTTGCGCCATTTTCCCCAAAACACTCCTCCGCTTTCTGTCGGCGCTTTGCGAAGGAATTTGGAAAAGTTTCGTTAATTCAGGTAACCGGTTACATGCGTGGCGATCGCAAACTTATTTCGCCAACATTTTTTTCCACTTGCTTCGCATCTGGGATAGTGCCGTTATATAGCGATGGACAATTTGCGATAGGAACGGGGAAATCAGATGCAGATCGAAGTCAATTAATATAATTTCTAAAAAATAGTTTCTAGACCATTGAACACGATAAATGTAAACAATAAAAATAATAGAAACTTAATTCGAAGTCAATAAACTGAGAGATTTGTCCAACTAAAGGCAAGTGATTGGAACCATTTTTCCTCAAATAAAAGGAATTAATTAATAATTAGTTCTGTTTATTAGATTTTTTATTTATTGTAAATAAGCATAATAACATTTAATATTATGTAAACTTAAATAATATTTAAATGTCGTGAAAAATGTGCAGTGGGCCTAAAAGCTTCACAGTTTATAATACAAAATGTTGGTAAAATATTCAAGAATCAAAAATTATTACTTAATTCATTAAAAAAAAATGCTCGACATTGTTGTTAACAGATATTACCGATTTTCATTATAATGTAACTTAATATATAACATTTAGCTGTTGAAAGGCCTCGAATTATACTAACAGAATTACTTTGCTGTATAAAAATATCAGCGCCCCATGAAGAATTAGCGCTGTTCGAGGAAAATTAGTTCTCTAATTTTCCACTAGAGGGCACCAGATGTAGAATTTATGTAAAGTGTAAAATAGCTGAAGCTAAAGGATTCATAATTTCAGGACTAAGACTGAATGCTACAATAAAATGCGCGGAATTTTTAAATAAAATTGGTTGCTATTAGTTTAATTAGTTTAATTTGTAAATTATAATATTAAATCAAATAAAACAATAAAAGAATAATAAGTGAATAATACAAACATTTTAGATTTTTTTATGGCAAATTGCCAATGCTCTTACCCTCTAGCCCTTACTTTTGCAACATTTAGTTATTTATTAAAGCGTCGCCGTTTAACGCTAAGTGAAATATTTTAATGACATTTACGGAATAATTGTCGTGTTGACTTTTAGGCTCTGGCATGTGCTTGTTGCTGTTGGTCTTGCTTTTGTTGTCCATGCCGCCGCTGCCAACTGGCAACAAAAGTCAATTCACAGACACTCCAGGACAGGAATCCCAAACAACAAGAAATGGAGCTGGAGGGGAGTGGAGCTGTGGGAGCTGGAGCATCCCGGCATCCAGCCAAAAGGCAAACAAATATATACGCGCACAAAGTCAAAGCCAAAGGATATACACAAAAGGTACAGTGGATGTTTGAAATTAATTATTAAAGTATT
The DNA here is from genome assembly GCA_008042485.1 of Drosophila mayri. Lineage (NCBI taxonomy): Eukaryota > Metazoa > Arthropoda > Insecta > Diptera > Drosophilidae > Drosophila > Drosophila mayri. The sequence continues at coordinate 1,048 of VNJN01010202.1, read as the reverse complement.
TTAGATTTCAAAGCTTACAGGAAATGCGAAATATTATTTTTATAATTTCGAAGATAAGTTATCTAGTTAATATAAATATAAATATAATTTAAATGCAAGCTAGAAATATCCATTATATTAACACCAGTTATGTGACTCGAAAGTAGTAAAGAATACCCTTACAATAGGAAATCCAAGTTGGTGAATCAAAAAGGACTCTGCTTCAGGATACCACTGTGCAGCAAACACACACTGGGCCGCAGATTCACACGCAGTGTGTGACAAAGGACTCGCCTCTGCCGAGTTCCCGTCCCCCTGCCCCCCGCAGCTTCCCTGTTGCTGAATGTCCTCCTCCCTTTTACTATGTGTGTGTGTGTGTGTGTGCCGCTGCCGAAGCGAAACACCCAAAGAGTCACTGACAGAAACAGGATTCGGGTAATAAATTACAAAATTTGACATTTTCTGTTTTGGATCCGCTTGCGCCTGAATGCGAGGCAACGGCCCTGTAGCCCCGTCTCTTTCGTTCGGTGTGTGTCCAGTTCGGTCGGGCCAAGTCGACCGTTGCTTTCGAGTGCATAAAGCAGCCAGGACATGGACATGGACGTGGTCCTGGAACCAAAGAGGAATCGACGCAGCGGCAATGACGATAATGATGCTGATGATGACGATGCGGCTGGTAATAATGAAGCTGGCGGGTTGCAACCAAAGCAAAGGATAACCCCGAGAGCAGAGCGGGGTGGACGGAGACGGGAACAGGAACGGAGAATAGAAGCGCCCTATGAGGTCCACAGATAGTTAACTGGAAATTTATTATTTTACACAATTTACAATTATCTGATTCGAATGTGCACTCGCAGGCACAGATGCAGCTGCCCCCGGGAGCAGCCTCATTTCGGCAGAAGTCACCGAGACGATTTAAGATGTGATTTAATTTTCCAAAAATCAAGCACATACATATATACATATACAGTTCGCTCTTAAGGGGAACTTCTTCGCAGCAACAGCAGTCGGACAGACAGCAGCGTCATCATCAATCATTTCCCACAGCTAAGCCGGGTTAACCTCAGCG